>VXAB01009949.1:228792-300191 GCA_013399175.1 Odontophorus gujanensis
CGGCCTGGCCCGTCCCGGCGGATGGAAGCGGCCGCTCCGCAGAAGTCGCGCACCAACTTTTGCCGCCCAGGTGCGCGCGTTTCTTCTCCACGAGGAAATAGCTCGGTGTGCCCGGGCTGGAGGAGCTGCCGGGATGGACGGAGGCGTTNATAGCGGCTATTTTCTCGTGTGGCAGTGCACGCAGGGATTGGAAGACGTGATGAACTGCGAAACTGAAAGTTGAACGTGTGCCTCCGCCTCTCGAGGCTCGTTTTGGCCGGTGGGGGCTGGCGGTGCGGNACTGCCTACGGCTTTTTAACAGGTACGTTTTTTGTCTTTCTGTTTCCGTTTTTCTCGTGCCACCCTCACGCCGACAGATTTTGAGAAGAGAGGGAAGAAGGAGGTGTGCCCGATCCTAGACCAGTTCCTCTGCCATGTCGCCAAGACGGGAGAGACCATGTAAGTGGGACCGGCGTGACCCCGCTGCGCCCATGGGGTGTACGCACTGCGGGAACGGGACGCTATGGGGCCGCGTCTGTGGAGTGCTTCCCTGTGCTAAGCGAGCTCCCCTGGCTGTGTGCTGACGCTGTGTGTGCTTGTTCTCCTTGCTGGCATGGAGCTCGATGTATTTAAGGCGCCCTTTCTTGCGCAGGGCCGGGGCTGTCTTCCAGGCGTTACCAACCACAGGAAACCTGTTGCTCTCACTACAGTTTATGCAACGTTTATTCCTTTTTTTTATCTAAATGGTTGTTTTTCGTTTTTAATGGAAAGTTTCACTCATCGTGCGGCATATCTGTTGCGATACCCTCAGCGCATTCCCGCGCTGCACCCAGCGGCTCCGGGCTGTCCCCAGGCGGCCCCGTGTGCCCCGCAGGGACGGCCCAGGCCGCGCTCCGCCGCTCCGGGTGACCCCGCTGCGGGGCCGGGCAGCGCGGGGTGACTTCCGGTGCGCTCAGGATTTGGCAGGAAGCGGGGAAGGCTTCTCCGCGCACGCTGCCGTGTGTGGCTCACTTTGTGGCAGCCGGGCTCCTTGTTTGCGAGGCCTACTGCCGGGCTTTGTTCTGGCTCCCAGCTTCCCCGGCCCACTGGAAACTGGCCTTTATTTGTTTATTTATTTATTTATTTATTTTTCTTTTATTCTTACTTGATTTATCGGAATCAGTAGTTTTGAAGGAAAAGCAAGTTCTCAACTGTACTTTGGTGTTTGAATGGAGGGCTTTGGCTCTGCAGATATATGTAACTGTGATGCTCAGTGCTTTGGGATAGCACTTATTTCAGTGTGGGCTCTTGGTTGTGCTTCTTGGGTCTCTGTAATAGATTTTTCTTAAAATTATTAAAAACTATTGCCTTAATCTGAATGGGAGCCACGAGGAACTTCATGCAGGCCCTGGTCTTTTGTGCGTTCAGAGTTTTTTTTGTCTGTTTTTTTTTTCCAGGCCTGTAGTGTTTTTCAGCATTTTTACACCTTTCATTTACGTTTTTTTTTTTTTTTCCAACTGTCAGATGTGTGCATCAGAAGTATTCAGTATAATCTGGGGGAGGACACAGAAATGCTGTTCTGTGCCATCTGATTTGCTTCCCGTTGTCAATTGCATTCTATTCCATCTAATATGTTTCTGTTTTCACTATTGTGAGGGGATCTGTAAAATTAAAATCTCGTGGTGGGCGTCCGTGTAAAGAGCCTCAGTGTGTGTTTGTAAGAGCCAGATGTATTTTGAAGCTAGCACTGCTTGAGCATCGTAATGGAGATTTTTTTAGTTTTAAGCGTTCAATTACACAAACCTACTAAACGTATCAATTTGAAACGAGCTGAGTGTTCTTTATATCATTTGATCCAAAAATAACTTTATTCAATAGAAATCTCAAACAGTAAGAAATGTGCTGTCTGGAATTAAGATGATGAATTCCACAAACATAACCTGTACTAAAGTTTCTTAGGATTGTTCCGAGGTTCAGAGCTCAATCTGAAAAAAAGCAGATGATTAAGTCAGGTAATTACACAGTTTGCAGGCTTACTGAAATGGGTTTTCTTCAGCCACAACCTGTTCCTGGAGTAGCACAGAGTACCCATGGGAGTGAGGACCAAGGCAAACAGGGACAGTGAAACGTGACATAATTTTCTTTCAGTTGTTGTTCTAGTAGTGTTATATGTTGTTCGGGGAGGTTCTCTCTGGTCTGTAGCTTGCTATGAAGCTACTGCTTCTGTTCTGGGTTAAAATGCAGTATTCTCACCCTTCACACTGTGTACCTTTTCCAGATGTCATTGCAGCAGTTCTTGTAAAAAACACACAAACAAAAACATTGCTTTGAAGTGGTACAAATAAAGTAAATTATAAAGTTTTTTTTTAAGTTCTCATAGAAGCATTGTCATGGCATACATCTCTTGCCTTACAGATGGAAAATGTGGTCTCCTGTAAGCCATTGTGGTGCCTCCTTTCTCCCTTTGGTTTCAATGTTCTTATTCATCCCAGTGAGCTGGGAGCAGGTACATTAAGCTGTAATTTCACCCTTGTTTCTTCTGGCAGCAGGCTTGGCTAATTCAGCCCTTGTGTCACTGTTTCATTTGTGCTTGTCCAACTGTTTACGTGGCTGCATGGAAACCTGAAGTAGGGATCTGCTGGCAATTGTGTTTCTAACGAGAAAGGGTTCATTGGTTCACAGTGTTGTGTTCAGGTTAGTGGGACTGGCACAGGGCAGTGCAGCTGAGGGGGAGAGAGGCAGGAACAGAGGGTGGGTTATAGGAAGCTGCACTGCAGCTGTGACAAGGCTCTCCAGAGTGTCTTTAGTAATTAAATGCCTTGTTCATTTACAATGAAGATCTGAAATAAAAATGTTGCTGAATTTGGTTTTTAGTGTAACCTAAGCTGTGTTATCAGTGCTGTATGTAAGAGCATGATTGTGAAATCACGTGTGTTAAGTTCATCCATTTGAAGCTTAGGACTATCTTCTTGTGCAAGGTTAGCCATTCACTTAATTGTTCTCAAGATTATGAGCTGCATTTTCAGAAGCCAGTCCAAACTTCTTTTATTATACGTGAACAGAATCAGAGGATTGATTGCTTGATTACTTTGAAATAGCTTTGTTTCTTAACAGTTGCTATGGTAAGACTTGCCTTACGTGAAATATAAAGTTTATGGTTCAACTCTTTTTAATCTTGTGTTAAGTCTTAGGAATTTTTTTTTTTTCGATAGGAGTATGCATCCTTGATTGTCTTGACTTCCCTTGGATATTAACGTGGAGTTTCCTTGGTGAGGTCAAGGTTAGTCAGTGAGGGTAGTATAGTATGTTTTTCTGTAGATGGTGAAAGATCAGCATGACTTGCAAAACTGAGGAGGGATGACGTTTGTTCTTTATACTTCACGGTCTAAAAAACTTCTTGTAAAATCAGGGTATGTTTATGTTACTTTTTTAGGGTTTTTTTTTTTTTTTTTTTTTTTTTTTTTTTTTTAAGAAATCTCTTTTTTTTCTGAAGTAGAAACAGCTGTAAGAGTGATACCAAGCAAGTCATGGCACTGTGATACTAGAAGCAAAATACAAAAGTGAAAGAAAGAAAGAAATGGAAGTAATTTACTATTGCCTTGTCTTTAAAATGTTTTTCTCTCCTTTTAGGAAATTTTCCTGGGTGTAAAGTCGCTGCCCTTCAGTAGCAAAAATATTTCTAAATCATGTATTTGGGTACTAAAGAAAGAAAATCCAATTTGTTTCTTATTGGAATTTTCGTTTGATTTTCAGGTTGAAAAGAAAACGTAGAAAACAAATTAGATAAAAAATGCATTTGCAGTTCTTCTGTGCTTCTGCTGCTGTAGGGGCAGGGAGCTTAAAAAGCACAGTTCTAATGTCTTACTGTAATGCAGGGTGCAGTACAGCTCCTTCTCAACAGTGAGGAAACACAGAAGTAACTTGAATATTGAAGTTTCCTAGAGAATTGACATAAATGCAGCTCTACAAAGTTTCTTGGGTCAGGCTTAATAGACATGATTGTAGAGCAGATAGGAGCACCTTTAGTGTGACCACAGAACAGTATGGGTTGGGGAGGAATTCTGGAGGCCTTCCAGTCTGGCCTAGTGCTGGCTAAGAGCTAATTCCCAAATTAGGTTATGGCTTCTCAGGTTTTGTTTTCTTTCAGAAATCTGTCAGGGCAGTTCCATAACCTGCTGGTTGCATCACTTTCACCAGGTAAACGTGCACACTGAGAAACTGCTTTCTTTACAACCAGTTGGAATTTTCCTTGGAGTAATTCGGGTGTGCAGCCTTTTACCCCTCATTTGAACAGTGCTGAAGGGAGCCTGTTTCCACCTTGTCTGTACACAATTGCACCTTCCGTGGTGAAAGACAGTAGTTAAATTCCTCTATCTGAGCTTTGTGTCTTCCAGAAGACAGGCTTCCATAGCCTCCCCACAGGTCTTGTGCTGCAACTGTGTCACATCTTAGTGGCCTTCTGCTTCTCACACGCTTTCTGCTCTCTCTTTGTATTGCACAACTTCTGGATGTTGTATTGCAGTGAGAAGTTGTATTGCAGGTGCCAAGTAAGGAGTAACGTTGCTGATAGTGCTGACACACACCCGGTGTGCAGGTGGCAGTTGTCACTCACTGCAGGGCCACGTGACTGATGTTCATCGTGCTGTCCAGAGCACCCGGGATCCTCTTCTGTAGAGTGCTTGCCTTGCTAGTACTCAGCCTTGGCTCTTGCGTGGACTTGCTCCATTCTAGCTGCAGGATTTTGTACATTGTTCCGTTGGATTTCGTGATACTCCTGCTAGCCCACTGCTCCAGTTCTCTGAGGCCTCTTCAAATGACAGTCATGCTGCTTCCACCAGTGCAATGCCATTGACCACTGCTGGGAAGGGTTGGTGTCCTCTGAGCCCATGGACTACAAAGTGGGATGGGAGGCTGTGCTGTGCCTGTTGCAGGGATCAAGTTAAACTGTGTTTGCTTGGCTGCAGTCGGTCATTGCATCACAGAAATCAGTCAGGTAGATCAGGCACGGTTTGCTGTTGCTAAATTATGTAACTCACATTTACAGTTATGTAACCATAGTTCTTTTGGAGATAACAGCAAAAAGCATTTTCAGTCATTTCATGCTGTTTTGTGTCCCTGTGTGGCAGTAAATGTGTTTTCTTACTGGGCTTTTGGTGCAATTCTCCAACTTGCATCAGTTCAGCTTTTATTTTACAGCACTGAAGTAATTTGCCACCTGCAGAAAAGATTTGAGTGGAGATGGTAGCTGTGAAAGCAGCCAGGAATAAATTCCTGTTCTTACCCATAGTACTTCAATAATGCGTTCTGACCTTTTGTGCAGTGATTTGTTTCAGATATGTAAATCATAACTGTATGGCTTTTAGCTCATCTAACATGCTTGAATTTGTCAGATTTTTCTGTAAGAATTGTTTTTGGGTTTTGTTTGAGTGTCATTTTGTTGCTTGACTTGTATATGTTAGCATTTTTTTTTGGTAGTTCTTGTTTAGAGGAGAATCATTTTCTGGAAATGGTTAAAGCTGCCGGGGAATGAGATTCCTTATGAAGTTCTTAAAATGAAATAAAACAATTCTCGAGTTCCTGCCATGAGCTGCTATTCTCTGAAAGGAGTCTGTGTGTCTTTGTTAGTAAAGGCCTCTTCTGTTTCCATAGTGGTGTCTGAACTGAGAGAGATGTGAGTAAACTTCCTTGCATTGTTTCCTACTGTTATTCCCTACCAACTCTAATTCCACCCATACTGTGTTTTCTGTCTCCGAATCCACTCGTGCCTCCAAAGGACAGGAAACTGTTTAAGAAGCCAGCTGATTTATCTTCCAAAAAGATGAGGAACAAGGAGCTAGAACGTATCTGTATTATAAAAATTACCCATGTAACAAGTGTACAGTTGTGGTCCTTGAGAGGAGTGGTCATGATGAACCACCTACTAGTTAGTGTTGTTGCACGTGCTTTAGTTCTCCTCTGTTGATGTCCTCATTAAGCTTTTCTTCTGTGTTCCTATTCCTCTGCCTCAGTATTACCTCTGTTTTCCAGTGGGCCTCAACTTTACTGTTCCTTGACGGCTTTGATCCTTACTGTTTAAGTACTTTCCAGATGGTTGGGTATTGTTCCCCATCATATGACAGAAACTAGGATGTCTGTTTTTGCTTTGGTCATGTAGTTGATGAACTTGCTCATCAGTAGAGCCTTGTTCCTGTGCACAGATCTTGGGAAGGTTTGTTCTTTAGGGCACATGCAGTGGGAGGGGAGCAGAGCAATGGATGTGTGAGAGGGAGGATACAAAGTCTTGCTGTCTTTGCAGGGGGTGGTTTGTCTGGTTTGTGAGTAAACAAGGCTGACACTGCTTTTTCACAGGCTGATGTGTCTGGCAGGTCTGCTAGGTTCAGAGATGATGCTCCTTGAGGACAGTTAGAAGATTTCAGTGGTGTTTGAGGTGCAGAAGCAATAGGGCAGTGATTTGGTAAGATGGCTAAAGCTGATGAGGCTTGTCTCAGAAGTGGTGAGGGAGTATGATGATGCAGAAAGGCCTAAAGCTTGTTTATCAGGTCATTCTGGGATGGGGTGCCCTGTCTCAACCCAGGCTTTGTGTATGTGGACTGAACTGCCTTGTGTAGAAATTGGTTGGGTGGATTTTGGAAGGAATTAGTAACACGAGTGCTATTCACTTAACACTGCTTTCAGATCTGAGTGAAGTCTGCGTATTTATGGGAGGATGCATGAGCTGACAGGAGCTGGACTACAGTGCAGAGTAAATTAACAAAGTACTTGTACGTGGTAGGATGCCTCTTCCTTTAGCTGTTTTCCCAGCTCAGTGTAGTAAACCTCAGTGTGACCTACTGCACTTGAGACCCATGGGTGACACTGAGCTCATTTGGCAGTGATGGCTTCTTAAGTTAGAGCAGTTGTCATTGTTTATTTGCTTATTTTATGCAAACTTGTGAAACCTGGAAGAAATTCAGTGCCCTCTATTATTCAAAATGTGGAATTTAGTTTCTGTGTGAAAGAGTCAACTGTACTGCTTTGATAATTGTATTTATATTCATATTACTCAGAATGATTTTACTTGGAGTGTGCAAATTCGGGAAGACTTTAAAGTACACAGTGGATGTTTTTTAATACCTTGCTTTGTTTGTTCCCAGACTTCTGCTGCACAGTTTTATTGAGAAAGAATAATCCATTATATGTTTCTGTATTCTCCATGCATCAACTCTAGAGTACTATAATTACATCGTGCCTTTGTCTGATGGATTATTTTTCTGCAGAATGCCTGTTGTATGGGATGCACTCTGAATTGTGCCGTGGATTTCCTGCAGAATCTCAGATGTACAGTGTGTAACGTCACTCTGGAAGCCTGCCTTAGTCAACATGAATCTTCAGTTAGATTAGATTTGAAAAGCTAGGGAGAATCTAGAGAATTGTTGTCCAAATTGAAACGCAGTGCCCAATTAAAGGCAGCTCTGGATGATTGCATGGGTGGTTCTGGAGAGGTGTTTTGGCACAGAGGTGATGCCTGTCTGCTACTCATGGGAAGTAGAAAAGGTTAAACTTGAGTGAATTTGAAGCTAGGGTGAAGTGAGATATGCTTTTTTTTTTTCCTGGTACATAAGGACAGCTGCTTCAAACATGGCTTTGCACTCTGTTGGTGTATTGGGGTTTGAAGGGGATTCGTGGTTGCTGCGTAGACTTCATTTTCTGCCTATTTTGACTTTTCAGATGGTTTTGGAGGTCACATGGGCAGATCAGAATACAAAAGGAACCATCTTGGGGGAAAATTTAGTTTTACTTCTTACAGTGTGGAGAGATTACATTCTCCAGCGTACCTTCCACCTTGTGTGAGCTCTAGAGCAAGGTGTAGAAGAGAGGAAACAATTATTAAAGTTGACAAATCATTTCACTTGAAACAACAACAAAAACACCTGTTTCCTACAAGCAAGTGCCTGAGAGGATGTGCTATAAATAAGCAGTAATTGTGGGAAGCTAATATGAGAGACTCCTGGCTGTGATTGTCTGCTGGTTCTTTCATTGTGTGTCCTGGGGACTCCATGCTGAAATCAGGTTAGCTGGATATTAAGTTTGTGTGCATCCTAAGTATACCATTTGGTTCAGTCTTCATTTTTGTTTTTAATTTCTACTTGCCAGGTAGCAGTAGTAGTAGAAGGGTGGACAGGGAGGTACTCCCTGCTTTTACCTAGCACTGCATTCTAAGGTACCTTTCATGATCTTGTTCAATATCTTTTCTTGGTTCCCTTTTCATATTATGTTATTTCTGGCGTGTAGTATCTATCCAAAACAGATGGCATCCTCTTAAAATTTAAACCAAGTGATTTTGTAATGAACTTAAACACTGAAATCTGAAGACAGACATCCCACTGGGACTCTTAATGCTTTAAGTACATAGTTAAGTCTCTAGAAGCTTAATGTCCTTCCAATATAGTGTTGTTATTAATTACACCTGTAATCTGTGAAGCAATTCCAGAAAGATTTGTGAAATAATTGCAGTACTTCCATTTCAGGAGGTGGCTCTATTTCAGGCGTACTGAATTACTCCTCCTGTTCTTCAGTTAATGTTAGGTGTTGTCCTGGCTTTCCTTCCACGTGTCTTATCAAGGTTTGTGAATTAAAATTGTGTAGTTTTTATTTAAAGCATGTGAACCACATGTAGTAGCTTGGTGCTGTATCTGGCATCCCGTGCTGGAAAGGAAGATACATAACTTACTCTATTTCTGGTCTGCACTTTGGGGCATTTGTTCATTTAGTGAGTTTGGGGTGAGTACGTGAAGAAGTACCACTACAGCTTGTTCAACATGGATAGCTTTTCTGGCATCAGTTGGAAAGGTCCTGTGTTTGTGTGAGTATTGCAGTTCCTGCTTGCTTTTCCTTCCTTGCTCTAGTTCTCCAGAAGCTGATGTGTTTTACTGTGATCCTCCAGGTTTCAGGACTCAGTTTCCCCAGTAACCTTTCAGAATTACTTATTACTTGCTTTTTAATATCTGTAAAATCTTTCCTGAGCAGCTTTGCTACACAGCATTGGCTTTTTCCTCTTTCTGTTGAAATTTCAAGTCTCCTGTAGTGTGTGCTGTAGGGCAGGAGAATCAGTTACAGGTGGTAGGAGGAGGATGGGTGTTAGCTCTCTGACATACAGGTGTATCTGATGGGGGTTCTCCTCTCTCACGGAAACCAGTGCAGCAAGGGACGGAGCAGCTTTCTCATTTTCAGCAGTGTAAATATTTTAAGTAGGTGAGAGAAAAGGGAATTAGGGAAAGAACTTCTGCATATCAGCTGCTTTCTGGTCCTCATTCCCAGAGATGTGGGAGTGATGGGATTAAATTATATCCATCTAAAATGCAATCTTGTTTTTGCTATATATGTTCAGATTGATGACTTTTGTGCAAATCACATTAGCAGGGAAGCAATCTTATCTTGGAAAGGAACAGTATTTTACCTAGTGATTCTTCTTTTAAGTGAGAGCATAGCATCAGATCATGGGAACTTTCTGTCAAAGGTCACCTCTGTCCGTCCTTGAGGAGTGCTATTTATCAAAGAAGAACTGGTGAGTTTCTCAGGCTGGTTGATGGGTAGCAGTGGATTACTTCCAACAGACAAGCACTTAGTTTAAGTACATATGTGTAATGGTTTGCTCTTATTGCAGAACAGTGTTAATTAAGGCTGTGTTAGTTCTTTCAGCTCTGTTGCTGTGAAGTGGTCTCTCTCAGTGGCTGAGTCCATTTTTTAGTATTGGTGTAGCTGTAGAGTTGCATTTTACTACTTTGTGTCTTTCTTCAGGGAGCATAAATATGTGCTCTTCACAGAGCAACTGTTTCCATGGTGGGATTTTGTGCCCCTTCTGGGGGCAGAAGGGGGCATGTTAAAAATATTTTTTGTTTCTTTTCCTGGGTATTTTTTTCTTGTCACTTATTTCAACTCTGTGTTCATTTTGTATCTTCTGTATCTACGTTATGTTCCCCCACCTGTTTTTAGCCCTTCTCATGGTTGCTCTTTAATTACATGTGAAGATTCTCAAATCTTTTTTCTGATTTTCATTTTATTGTCTGTTCAATCAGGTGCTAAAAGTCTGGTAATACCTCATGGCATAATTACTAGCAAACCTGGAACAGTGTCATCTGTTTGAGTAATTCACAAAGGCAGACCAGGCTGGTACTCTTTTAGTTTCTGTGCTTTCTTCTGTGACTGTTAAACTTTCTTCACTTCAAAATTTTTAGGTTTATAATACTGGCATTTTCACTTATCTCGAGAGAGTTTGTGATGTGTGATTCTGCCCAGATACGTGCATGTATTCAAGCTGTAGCTGGGAAATGTGCTGTGATTGCTTCATTGCTTCCTGCCTCTGCTGACTTCTTTCCTGGCTGGGTGCTTTTTTAATAGAATCAGGTTTTGTTTTCTTTCCCTCTAGCTTTCTGTATCAGAGCAAAAGCTTTAGGCTGACATAAGGTTGCTGGAGTTGGTGGGAGGGAGGGAAGCAGGAGGGCTCTTTCTTTAAGCAGAAATGCCTTCTTATGATGATTTAGTCTCTGAATTACAAACTCATTAGCCTAGGGGAGCTGTCTTTGTACAGATGTAATTACGCAAGATGACCCAGATATGGTAGTGAAGATGGTTTTAGACATACATAAAGTGTGTGTGTATATATGTATGTACTATATAGCAAAGGTGTTCATACTCTGTAATGCAAATACACTGAACCATAGCATCTTAGGTTTACCTCATTTTTGAAAGTATTGCTTCTGAGGATGGTTCTACAGATCATAGTGTTCAGAGGAATTTCTGTGTTTGGGAGTTGCCATAAAAGCTCCAGAGAAGTTGCTAGTACAGAATCCCAGGTCAGCAGGCAGGGAGAGCATGGGTTAGAGGACGTGTGTGTTTAGAAAGGGCTGATTCTGTACAGTACTGAGTGGGAAGAACAAGTTTTTTGTAAACAAGTCTGCTCAGGAGAATGCATGGTGTTTTCTCAGTGGAATTTCCTCAATTTGGCTTCTTTACAGAGCTTAAATTGTTTGCCAGCTATTTTCTAGAATACAAAACTTAATGAGGTTGTTCATAAAGCTATTTTGAAGTTTTTTTCCACTTGCATTTGGGTGTCGATTTAACTAGGGAAAGTACTAAGCAAACTTTGCTCAGTTCAGTGTCTCCCATTCTAACAAAGCAGCTGCGATGGAGATGTATGCTCCTGCTGAAGTTATTCTCAGGGAGCTTGTGCAACGTGGAGTATGTTATAATTCTGTCTTTATCTCTTATTACAGCTGGCTGGCTGTGTGCCATGCCTTTGAGTGCATGCTTGTGACTTACAGTACCTAGAGGGGTAGCTGTAGATTGCTTTGTGAAGACATAGGATAATTTGTCTTGATCTGTGTTGTATTCAGTAACAGATTTTTGCCCATCATTTATGAACTAGTTGTTTTTCTCCGTGTCTGAGATGTGAGTTTCACGAGTTGAGAAGTAACTGATACCAACCTCTATGTGTCATCCTCATAGACTGATGAAACAGGAGTACTGATTTTTCTCCTTTGACACTGATTTTTGATGAGTGGTCAAAACCAAGTTTGTTATTTTAACTGTTTCTTTCTTTGGATACATAGCCAGATATTGTTGAGCTTTTGGTTTGAGTGGAGTCTTTCAGAAGTTAAGAAAAAAAGGAAGGGGGATTTCAAATTTCGTAGTACATTGTCACAAGTGTAGGTAAGTTTTGCTATTAAATACACATAATTAATTTTATTTCAACATGCTTTAATTAATGTAAATCCTTTTTCAATGCAGCAGTTGTGACTGAAGTGAGTTGGTTGTTTTCCTGTTGCTTTCTGTGCCAGTACAAAAAGCGTTTGCCATCAGGAGCTGGGAATGTGTGAGTGGGGCAGTGCTGCAGGAGGGCTTTCTCAGTACTTTCTGTCCTTGTCTGTTGTATTCAGTTTAGAAACATTCCTGAGAACTCGAAGTGTAGAATTCTTTGAATGACAAAACCCAGTTGTAAGGCAGCAGGTAGTCAGTGTTCCCAGGTAACTAGTTGTGGATGTGTTCTTCTCAGTTATTTATGTTACTGTAATTGTGATACAAAATGTATTTGCCTTTCTTTTTTGGGGCTCCATTAAATGCTGTTGGGGGTGCCTGGATGTGGGAGGGTTCACTACAAAGGCCTTTCATACAGTTTTGTAGCAGAAGACATAGAACACTGTGTACAATTGCTGTGTGGTTTCCAGACTTGAAACTCTTTTTTCCAGTGAGTTCAATGAAAGCTTCAGGCTGCACTGTATGCTCACTGGTGATGTGAAATGTGCCTAATTTCTGGACAACTCTGGGTTTGTATAGTTCACTGGAGAACTGCCTTACCCTGTTCCTCATGGCTGTTAACTTGTGTAACAAAGCGTCACTGTCATTTTTCAAATAATTAGCACACTTTAAATTGATGAAAAAAAAAATATTAAGAGATTACCTTAGAGCCTTATTCATCATAGAATTCTTGTACTAGCCTGAGTTTTGTTTTACAGACATAAAGTTATACTGTTTTTCTGTGGTTTTGTGGCTGACTTGCATATATCTTAATTCTTGTGTTCTGTGCAGGGTTCAGTGGTCCCAATTTAAAGGCTATTTTATTTTCAAACTGGAGAAAGTAATGGATGATTTCAGAACCTCAGCTCCTGAGCCAAGAGGGCCTCCCAATCCAAACGTGGAGTATATTCCCTTCGAAGAGATGAAAGAAAGAATCCTGAAAATTGTCACTGGATTTAATGGGTATGTAATATTTGTTGCCTAAATTCAGGATTAGAAAAATAATCTATCATTTTTTAACCTTAGAATTCTGCTCTGTCTTTAACAGTTCATCCCACTTCCTTAGATCAGTGAGTAGAAATAAATGTATACCTTGGAAATGCTATCACAGAAGTTTCACAGCTTTCTCTTACTATGCTTTTAAAATAATATATAATAGTAATTTATAGTATAGTCTTGGAATGAAACTGTTGCTGCTCCGTGGCATGTCTGCTTTTTCATTGTGTCGGTAGATCTTTAGCAGTGCGCTTTGATGGGAGATAGCTACTTCCATGTGCAGGTAAAATAGCTTCAATTAAAGCCAGATTTCCTTTAACACAATTTGAAATAATTAGTGGGATGGATTCTTTAGGTGTTCAGTTCTTAACAAACCTGTGGCAGTTCAGTAGGTTTTGAAGAACTAATGCTGTGGTAGACATGGTGCAGCAAGGAGGCAATGTATGCCTGGTTTTGAATTGTTAAATCCTGCCAGATTCAAATCTCTAGTTGAGGCAGCACTGGCTGAGAGAGACTTGTGCTATTCAATCTATTGCTGACTGTGTCTTCAAGTGTGTACCCTTATTGCTTTTGTAATTCTGGAAATTCTGTTTCATTTTAAATAAAGCTCCTGATTTATTTTTCGTCAAGGGTGTCTTTATTTGCTGTGTAATTTTAATAGCTTGTGTAGTATTTCTCTTGTTTCTTAACTGGATTTTGTACTTGGTGTAAGCTGAGTTGTTCTGCTTGTGAGACACTTTCCTTATGAGAGACTTGCTCAGCATTTTTCTCAGCTTGTCAGTCAGTGGCATACTGTAAGACTTGCCTACTCTTTTACCCTCAGATTTCAGTTTTGAGGTACTGCTAACACATCCTTAGTGTCATAGTTTAATGTTAATGTTTTTTATTGTTATTGCTCCATACAAATTAATATACTTACAATGTCTTTTGTAAGTGAAGTCTGATTCCCTTACAAAGAAAAAAAGCTTTAAATTGCTCTTATATAAGACAGTTTTAAGAAGGTGCAGTTCAGCTTGTTCTCTGCTGCCCAGTATTTCACTACTTCACTGATGCAGTTTAAGAATAAACCCACTCTGTATGCCAGTCTGCCTATCTCCTGCCTCCCCCAGCTTTCTGTTAATGCTTCGCTGCCCACAAACTCTGTAATGTTCTCACACTGAGGAAGCTCGTGAATGGGCTGCTGTTATCTCCTGTTGTTCTCAAGCGCTAAATAAAGCTCTGGGTGACCGGGGCGTGGAGCTTATTGTGGCTGTGCTGTTCTCTTCTGTTGCTGTACCACTTGAGAAGAGTGTTTGACTTGCTCATTCTTCTGGGTAAACCTGGTCTTTGAGGAGGAGAACTGCATACATTAGCTGTCTTAGAGAAAATAATAAATTGGGATGTTCCAGAATCTGGGATTTTGGAACAGTTAATTTAGTAAAAATGACCACTTCTGCAGTGAGTTTGAAATCTGTGTTGTATGTGATATGAATGTGCATCCAAAAATTTAACAGACTCTGATTTCAGTTTGTGCAGTTGTTTGTACTTATCATTTCGAGGTGTGCATGTCATTGCAGGGTGCCACGGTGGAGAACAAAGCCATTTCATACGAGTTTATTGTTAGCATGTGTTTATTAGTAGTTGTTTGAAAGCATAACAGAAGGATTGCATAAAAGAGATCTGACACTGCCTGTTTTAGCCTGGCTGTATCTTACTGACTTGGGATAATGTTCCTCTAAAGGCAGATTCTCCTGCTGTGCTTCAGAATTCCTTTGAAGCAGGATGTTCTTGAAAGACTTGCTGTTTCCTTTGCTTTTGTTAGTGAAGCAGAAAGTTCCCAAGTCGGTCAGTCATGGAGACCTTAGATGGCAGGGGAATCTTCAGCATCAAAAAAAGAGAAAACATTTATAATCATAATACAAATACAGCAGATGTGCTTTGCATTCTGAGTAGTCCATCTGTTTTCTATGTTTCCTCAGTACTGCATTTAAAATGTATGGCATGCCTAATAGTTTGATCTTCATTTGAAATAGGACTGAGTAGTTTAGCTGTAAGGGCTGGGTTTAGAAGGATTGTAAACTTTGAGTGATGCTGTAAGTTGTTGCCCTAAGAAGGCAGGAAAGGACCACTTGTGCTCATATTACCCACAGCTGTCACGTTAGTGTTCATGTATAGATTTATACCAATTTCAGTTCCTGCTGAAGTGTTTTTAAATTACAAGGTTGTTGTTGTGTTTTTTTTTTTTTATGTATTATTATTATTTAATCAAAGAGTTAATAATTAACTAGAAGTGAAGCTAGTTTTGGTTGGATTTTGCGAACTGGGAAGATTTACTAATGTTGAACTAGTTATATGCAGAGGATGTGATACTGTGACACTTGGTGCCATCTACTGCTCAGGAAACAAAGTTCAGTTTAAGATGGAACATTTAGAAGGAAACAGAATTGGTTTTAGCTTTTGTTTGAAGTTCAAATACAGTGAAATCGGAGTGCAGCTCCGGGTTCCACGCTCTCTTGAGTTCGCTTACTTCTTGAGTAAGCAGAACTGTATTGATGTGCACAAGTTACTTGTCTTTGAACTCCCAAGTGCCAGATTAGATACAGCAAACCAGAAATTAGCCTGGACACGATTCTCCAGCTTGTTTTGTACGTTTGGTTGATGAAAGATAATCTAAAATTCAATATGCTGTTGTTCCTCTGAAGTAACCTGAATTTGAGTGGACAGTTTAATCTTTTAAAACTTCGTGGAGGCTCTAATTAAAGGCTTTTCAGCCAAAAAGCAAATTAGCTGTTGATGAGAAACAGTAGGTACAGTTAGCACTGTACCTGTGTGGAGCAGTTCACAGATGGAGTAAATATGACTGAGTGTGGGAGTTGGGAAGCTGGTTAAAGGTGAGCACTGCACAGAGGCTGAATGTTATCAAGAGCTTGGGTGTCAGAAAGCTCACTGTGTGACCAGAAGCTGCTCAACAGCAGCAGTGTTTGATTCAATGCTTCATCAGCTGCATTCTAGCTTTCCACAACTGGTTGATGGAAATTAGCTTGACTGTCTTCCTGTTCCTAGAAGTCAAGTAAAGACAAGTTGGTATGGTGTAATTCGGGATAAATAAAAAGGAAGTCATTAACTAACAGGAAAAATGTTGCAGACAGTCTGTTTTTTCAGGTAGCTGTGTTGGAGCTGGGGCTAAAGGTGTTATGCTGTAGCATGTTTCCTTACAGCTTTCAGGTTTGTAACTTCCTGAGTAGCATAATGCTCCAACAACTCCCGAAAAGGTATTTAGAGTTGGGATTCTTGGTCACTGTGTGCTTGGCTGAGTTCAGGAGGATGGTGGTGTACTATGATTGATCGTAGCTGTGCTGACATGTTTCCACTGAACTAGTGGTAGATCTGTGCATCTTTAAAAACATGGCTTTTTGGCTAACAAAGTAAGCTTGAATTAATAAATTAGACTTAAGATGCTGTGCATACTGAGTTCCTTAGAAAATAATAAAAGATGAATCTTAAAAATGACAGTATAGCACTATATACATACACATGTATATGTATACACGTTTGTATTGATGATGCTCTGGATTTGGTGTATCAGTCATTCTCAGTTAAGAGAATGACAATTAGGTTCTTAATTGTCACTGTGTCGAACACTTTTAGATGTATTTTTGAAATGTTAATGTCAGACTGGAAATAGTCAACTGTAAAAATGCATAAATGATCATTATTTTATTAAATCAACTTAAAATACTTTGTTATTTTGTGAAAAGTCAGAAATCTGTTGAATTGTGACATTGTGTATGAATTTGCAGTGAATGTGTATGACATCTCAGGTCACAGGTCAACATATGTAAAACGTTGCGTGCTTGAAGGGACAGTTTCTCATCTGAGTAGGATGAAACTGAGTGCAGCCTTGTCAGAAAGCAAAGTACAAACCTGAGATTACAGATTCATATATCTTACTCTAACTATTTTTATTGAGATGTTCCTTGATAGATGAGTGTGATGTCCAACTGTGGCACAATGCAGTGTTTGTAATGGCTAAAGCTGAATGACTCTAGTAATTCCAACACTTACTGCTTTTCCTGTAAATGTATTTTGTAAAACATGAAATAAACTACAAGTTGAGAATTTTATTTTTAGATCTAGTGTGTATGACTCAAATTTGTTTTGAATCACTTCCCTTTCTGTTTTATCTAATAAATACAGTCTTAAACTATTTTACTGTTGATCTGATTTCTGAAGTTAAATACTCACTTTCCTCTTAGTCACTCTAATGGACTGAGTTATGGGATGATTTCTTTAGGATACTACTTAAGGATTCTCATGGTGAGCACAAAAGGATATCTCAGTATGTGAAATTAAGGGGAATAAGGCTTTGACTTATCCTATATTGCTAATAATAACAAATTTCAGTGCTATTTTTTTTTCCAGTCCTCTCCATAAGGGGGGGAAGCAATAATGTTGTTGCTTCCTTGCAGTCGTACTCATTAAAATAAAATTAAATTGTTATAAATCTATTTTATTGCAGCATCCCCTTCACTATTCAGCGACTCTGTGAGTTGCTAACAGATCCTAGGAGGAATTACACAGGAACTGACAAATTTCTAAGAGGTGTGGAAAAGGTATGTATTTTTTCTGAGAGAACACACAGCTAAACCATCACAATTGCTTTCTGAATAGCTTTCAGATCACTGCCAAAGCTCTGCTGGTTTCAGTGTGGCTCATAGTCATAGAATAGCTAATAGCTACTCTTAATTGTGGGAGTCACTTCTGTATGTTTTAATGTCAGAGGAACATGCAGAACAACTTAGGTAAGACTTGAAGTACCAGGACTCTGTGCTTTGTTTCCTAATCAGTGTACAATGCTCAAACTGTAGTTTCTGGAGGGTATAATGTCACTCTTTGTTTTGGGTCTTAATTGAAAACAATCAAATAATCAGCTGAAATGTTTTTTCCTTTTAATCTGATACTTTCTTCCACATTTGGGCTCCGGTTATATGGAGGAGAAGGAAGCCTTTCCTCTCCACAGTGCCTTTTGTGCCAGGCTTTTAACATCCTTTTCTGTCACACAGTGTATCTTCATAAAAGCACACAGCTCACACAGTGTCATTTCATGGTATTTCCTGGTCTGTGTTGAAATTTGGGATCTGTCAAAAGTAGATAACTTTCAGGATATGGTCCCTCATTGGATTTTTTTTTAATAGCAAAATTAGCTTGAAGTTTCTACTTTGAATATTCAGTCAAAGAAAGCTTAACTTCTCAAGAGTAAAGGGGGCCATTTTCACTGTTATAGAGCATACTGTCAGATCTATTCATGCAGTCAGTAATAAATGGTAAGATGGATTTTGATCAGCCAAAATGAATTCTGTGAAGCAACAGCTCAAGTTTTGTGGCAATCTTTTATTAACGTTAGTTTGGGTTAATTTAAGTGGTACTGCAAAAAGTACATTAAAAACAATTAAAAAAACCCCACATTTATAATTTTTCTGAGTATTGCTTATGGTAAGACAAACTTAGCTAACTTGTAAGCTAGGTGTGAAAATGGATTCAGTGAAGATTTTCAGTGCCACTCAAGAAAGAGACATAGCTGAGCAAAACACAACTCATTATTTCTGCCCTTTTTTGTGGGGTCAGAGCAGTGTAACAGTGCAAGTGTGGCTGTGCCAAGGTGAGCTGCTGGTGCTTGGGCACTGGCAGTGTACGAAGTGTCTGACCTTGTGGAGGGGGAGCTGAGATGGTTTTTCTCTGTTTTTCCATCTGTTGATATCTTTAAAGAAAGTTTGTTTGAAAGCACTTCAGCAGTTGACCAAATGCTGTAACCCTTTAAGTTCTGGGCTGTTGTCGAGAGCAGAAGTTTCCACTTCTGATCACTTAATGTGTTTTTTGTGTATTGCAGAACGTCATGGTTGTCAGCTGTGTATACCCATCTTCGGAGTAAGTATAATGTTTTCTCAGTTCCTTGGAACTTCAGCATTGTATAAGTAGATAGAAGAATGAGTGCCTGTGTAATGTGTTTCTCTTCCTGATAGCTGTGTACAAAGTAAGTACACAGAGTTTGGTGTCCAGTATTAATAGTTAATTCAACAGTAGTAACAGTGATCTGTGAGTACATCATGTAGCAGTTGGGAAATATTATTTTACTCACAACATTCTAATTCTTATATTTTATTTATTTAAGGAAAAATAATTCCAGTAGTTTAAATCGGATGAATGGTGTAATGTTCCCTGGAAATTCCCCAGGTTACTCTGAGAGGTAAGTTTAACATCAGGAGTTAATTATTCCAGCAAGGCTGTTAGAGGGATGGCTGCCTCAGGTCCTTAACATTTTTACCTATTCTGATCCCAAATTGATAGCTTCATGATAAAGAATACTGAGGGAGGGGTGGAAGGAGAATCAGAGAGGTGCATGCCGTGCTCTTGTTTGATACTTTTGTGACCTTGTTGCTCTACAGTTTTTTTTTAACTGTGAAGTTTCTGTGATATTGTTTCCATCAGAGGCTAGAAATTGTACCCACTAAAATAGGGAAGTGTACCCCCCTCACCCTCATATCCCCCAGGATGTTTCAGGATCGAATTTATAGCTGCTTCCTGCCTTTAGGAACAAATTCCTTTTGTAAAAGGACCAGTTGCTTCTTGTTGTTTTTGTTTTCTTGTTATTGATAATTAATTAATTGTTATTATTTTTAAAGATCGAATGTGAATGGTCCTGGAACTCCCAGACCAGTAAATCGACCGAAGGTTTCTTTGTCAGCTCCTATGGCAACAAACGGTTTGCCGGACAGCACGGAACATAAAGAATCAAGTTTGCAGCAAACAGAAGATAAGAAACACAGGTTTGTGAGGAGCAATGTATGTTGAGGTTTTTTCACAGCGAATAGTAACAGGGTTCAGGAATCCAGTTGTTGAATCTGTGCTGGGATGATAAAGTGTAACTGAGTGTGCTATTTCATAAATGTTTGCTGTTCAGGCTGACAGCAGGAACTGTCTGTGATGTAGTCCAACGAGAGCAGTGATCACTGTTTTATCAGCAACAGGTGAAGCAGGAGTGATGATTTTGAGGCTTTCTCTTGTAGTGCATGAAGTTTTACTGTCTTCTTGCAGAATGTTTAATTTGAAATAGCTACTTAAAAAAGAAGTAAAGCATGACAAGCTGTAGAACATCTTTCTTAAACAAAAACCACACCCTACAGCTGCCTTTGTTGTTTATAGTGACTCACCAGCATCTGACTCAGAAGGTGCTCAGAGCAGCCCAGTGAAAAATAAGCACTCTGAAGATGATCCTGCAGAAGCAGAGGGACATGAGGTAAAAAGACTTAAATTCGACAAAGAAGGGGAAGCCAGAGATGCAGCAAACCAGTCTGCCTCCAGTGAAGTTTCTTTAGGCATGGGTGAAGAAACAGAAACATCCTCTACATCTCAGGATAAAGAAAAAGATTCTACTTGCTCAAGACAGCACTGTACAGAGGAAGACGAGGAAGGTAATTCAGATTTTTGATATCTTTGTGCATTTTCCAGGAAGTCAGGATTTTCTTTCTTTTCCTTTTCATCATTTCCGTAAAACTACATTCTGAGAAGGTGAGTAAGGAAGTGTGGGGAAGCAAGGAAATGCAACTTTTTTTTATTTAGAGCTTGTCTTTATCCACAGAGACTGCAGTAAAGTGAAGCTCCTTATACCATCCAACATTTTGCTTTATGATATGTTAGAACAGTCTAGCTATCCTGGTCCTGGCTATTGTGATGAGGTTGGCTAATATTTTACATTCATGAAGTCTGGGGTTGTCACTTCTTCTATGTTGTATAAACTTTTTGGCACAACTGGGAGTGGAGAGCAGCAGGATTAAAGTTTGTTTAAAGATACTTTAGTAATAGTGTCCTCTCACCATTTCTAGAGTCCTTCATGTCTCCCAGAAATGCTGATCCAGACAGAAAAGATGAAGAAAAAGACACGGAATCCTCAACTGTGAATGAAGAGTCCTCTGAGGAGAGCAATCAAATGGAGGAGTCTGATCAGTCTCAAGCAGAGAAGGATTTACATTCAGACAACAGTGAAAGTAGTGGATCTGGCAGCAGTGGAGCTGACTGCAGTGAAACTGAAGAGTTAGGGTCCTATGGTAGTGAAACTCCAGAAACTCCATCAGAGACCCCTATGGAAAACAGTGAGGAAGCCACGGAGGCTGCAGATGAACCTATGGAGCAGGACTGATTTAAACACACTTAGATGCAGTATTTTCCATAAGGCTCCAGTTTTACACTGTATAAATAATTTTATGTAATAAAGTGGACCTTTAGTTTTACAAAAGAAGCAGGTTGTAAAATAAACTTCTTGGATTGAACCTTGAAAGAGTTGTACATGATAAGAACTGTGAATACCAGCTCCTTCAGGTCCTGCTTACCGCTGAACTTTCGTTTGGTCAATCAGTGGTTTGTGTATAGTTTTTTTTATTTAGAATAAAAGTTTTTAAACTGGAAGGTAATTATAATTTTGACAACCTTTTTGGAGATTACCACACCTAGTTGTATGTAAGCAAGGAAGCTTTTTGTCTCGTCTTTTTCTGACAGCTCTAGCAGTTACTTCATATTTTGGTTACCGTTTCAACGTTTAACGTGTGAGTTATGGGGTTTCATGCTGGTCTCCAGGTTTTGATTTGAATACACACTATGAAACCTTACGTTGTGTGTTGAAAATGTGCTGCATTTCACTCATATATGCACGCATGCACACGTATGTGTACCCTCACTGTTCTAAGGGGGAAATGTTATATTTTTCTGTTTCTACAAAAGATAAATACAGCAAATACTTTTTCTATAGGAAAAGACTAAGTTCACCTTTCAAGGCACTTTCTTTTGCCTCTGGAGAAGACAAAAAAAAAAAAAAAAAAGGCAAATAAAATCTGGCCCATCTGAAACCCTGGAAATACTGTTGGAAACACCAGAGTTATAACCACATTCCAAGAGAACTGTTCAGATTACACCACTTTTGTATACTTCTGAGGTGCCTGAGTGAAAGGGTTCCATTTATTTATGAGAAGATGTGCTTTATGTTGAGAACACGTTGTAATGGAAACATTAGCTTAACCTTTTGTAGAAGAAATGTTTGGACGTACGATGAGGAAGTTTGTGGGGAGAAATGAACAGGTACTCAGTCGCCTTTGCGGGCAGATCTCGGAGCGTTGTGAACGTTGCAGGGAAGTGTGAGTTGTTCTGAGGTGTGGAGGTGGCGTGGCCGTGGGCACGCTGCTGTGCTGGAAGGATCAGTGGGTGACAGCAGTACCTGAGCTCATAACTGAGGTGCAGATGTGCACAGAGCTCACCATGATTTGTATAACGTTTTGGAAGCAAACTGACTATTTTTCAACACGCCACCTTGACAGACAGTGTTAGATTTGTTTTCAGACCAGCTCCAAAGCACAACTACTGCTTTCCTCTCGCTGTTTTCCAGTTCCCATATTTAAAGACATGCAAGCTGCAACCTCCCGGTCACAGTTCCTGGCTGCCAAATTTATACCTGTTTTCTTCAACTGTACCTTTTTGATATTTAGGATTTTTAAATTTCTGTAAAGTAGATTTTTGTAGATTGTACTGAGTGCTCACTGCCATTGTGGAACGGTATATAATTGTATAATTCCTGTGTGTAAACCGAATGCTTGGGCTTTCAATACAGTATTCATATAAAGCAATAAACATCAATGTTACGAAACATCCGAGTACGTTCTTATAACCATTGGCCCTTTTTGCCTTTGGGTTCACGGACCTGAAGTCAGGAGAGGACCTGTGAGCACTCTGTTGCTGAGGATTGCTGTGGGTTTCTGCTGTCGGGATGACGTGCTGCAGCTGGATGTCCACGGCGTTGTTTCTTGGAAGCAGAGGATCCGTGGAGGTGATGCAGGGAGTGAGAGCCCCTGGAGGTCTGCAGAAGGCAAACCGTGCTTTGAGGTGAATTCAGCACACCTGGACGTGCGTTCTGGAGCTGAAGGACTGATGCTGGAAGCAGCGAAGGAGGCGGTGACATCGTTTGTTTTTGGGAGGGTGGTGGTGGATGTATTTCATCAATGAGAACTGCATTTTTTTTCTAAGTTTAGAGCCCCCTGCGCAGTGGGGATGCACATCGAGACAGAACCTGAGGGATGAGCAACCCTGCTGTGGGAATGTCACCAAGTATTTAAGGTCAGTATATTAAGGTCAGTATCAGCAAAGGAAGCTGATACTCCCTGCCTCATCCCAATCCCACGATTAAGTTTGCAGACAGACTTCTGCCAACAGTTCTCCTGTGCTCTGCAAATCCCGTTGCTTTATCGTGCCACCTCACTTTTCTGCCTGCATTTAAACACACCATCTTTCTGTCCTTGCCTGGCACGGCATTGCTCTGAGCTGCTGCTTTTCTCCCACTGCCTCAGAGTGCCATACACAAATCAGGACGCAGTCCCCGTGAGAACAACACCCTCGTGCTGTCCACCTCAAAGCGTTATTTGTCCATACTCCATCTGTGGTCACCATCACCTCCAAGTCATTTTCTGCCCGAGCCATTTCCGAGCCATGCCGCCCGAGTCCGCAATCTCGTGTACCCTTCCCGGCCGGCAGAGGGCGCTGTCGCACCGGGAACGCGCATCAGCCGCAGCCGGAGCCGCCTTCCTGCGCGGACCGAGCGCTGCTGAGCAAAACCATCACCTGCCGATTCCTGCGCTCTGCTGGGACGTTGGGCTGAGCTGGGACGTTGAACTGAGCTGGGACGTTGAACTGAGCTGCTGCTGCGGTGCCTTCAAAACCTCCCCTCTCTCACCGGTTTCTTCCACGTCAGGATATCAGCTTGTAAATTTTTCTTTTGGCTTAGTTTTTAACCTAACAAACTTGGGATTCTTTTATCTTGTTCCTTTTAGAGTCACGCATTATAAGCTTTCCTTTTAACCTCCGCCTTTATTCCGAGTGAACGATGAGCAGCTTCAGTGTTAATTTCAAGTCTCGAGGAGGTAAAGCTTTAGAACAAACAAATGCCACAGACCAGTGCATCGGGTGCTCCAGTGACACCCCAGAGATTCGTGCTTCAGGAGTCTTCGCTCCTTCCTGGCCCAAAGTTGGAAAGTGCTGTAGTGCTGGTACTGCCCCTGCAGGGCACAGCGGGCTGAGGGCTGCATCCCTCGGTCTCTGTATTGGACCCATCGTGGCAGGGATTCCTCAGCAAGTGTGCTACAGGAAGCAGAGGGAATGGATGCAGTGCACCAGATCTGCTTTATTTCTCATCCTCTTGAAACGCCTCTACGGCCCTCACGTAGTGCAAACCATCGCAGCAAGGCTGTGCAGGGATCTCATGAAATCTCCCTGAATAACAGAAGTTTTTCAGTATGATGTGATCTCCAAAGAAGATAGCGATCTCCTCTCTTTGCCCATAGTGCTTAGGGGAACAAATTAAGTTAGATATTTATAAGGTAAAACAAATAGGTGTCAGGGTTGTTGTGTATGAGGCAGCTGATACTATCCACAGATAGCTTTTTTTCTTCTATTATTTTACTTAAGGCTTTTCAAGTCTCGTTCCAGAAGAGGTGGGCTCAACCTCGGTAGCTTGAGTTGTTTCTGACAGTCATCCTTGCTCTCTAAGGCACTTGCCTGTCAGGATTGTGGGTTTTTTCTTCCTGATATTCATCAAAAACTTTATTTCATCCCATTTCCCCAAGAGATACTTAAAAGTTTCCTAGTTCTTTTAACACACATCTGTGTTTCTGCGCAGGATCTTTGGAGCCACTCCCTTCACTTGTTTCATATATGTACATATTTGTATTACTTACTTTTATCTTTGCTTGCAAATCACTCCCAGTGCTCTTTTCTGAACTTCTGGCCCTGAGTTGCGTTTTATTAATAACTTATAAAGATGCTGAAGAGCCACACGAGCTTCTCCATCAAAGTAAATAACTGTATACTCATGAGACAGACTCCCACTGATCCCACAGTTATCTCGTTGGGAATCTTAACCAGGAATGACTGCCCATGCTGACGTGGGCCTCACTCCGTGCAGATCCCACAGCCAGGATCTTGCCTTCAGATGTTATGATGCTGGGGTGTCCTCATCCAGCAGTCCCAGCTCGATGACTGACTGCACTCCATGTTTAGTGCTTCGCATGCACTCCTGAACAATCCTTGGTGTTGGATCCTGATATGTTTTCCCTACCAACATGAGCGCTGGGTTTTTGGGTGATGCCCAAACTTGCTCTTCTTTTTTTTTTCCCAAACCCATACAACTTTGACTCTTTACACAGAATAAACCAAAATCTTGCAGACAATACAAAACTTCTCTTATTATGATGCATTTCTTTCTGTAGAATACTGTAACTTACGACAAAATCTGCTTTAAACAACAACAAAAAAGCATGGTTGTTTTTTTTTTTGGTGCTCTAGGAATATCAGAATACATCTGTACCTCTCTGAGTCTTATCAGTTTCTTTTTACTTCTGTTCTTTTGATTATTTATTCCTTTCTACATTCTCTTTGACTTTCAACTCAGTCAAAGAGCTGTGCTTCATGTACCAAAGGCCTTCCTCTTCAGATCTCTCTTTCTAACTGCAGGTCTTGGCTGTCTTGTTTAGATATATGTACTCAAAGGGGTCCGTGTGTGGCAAGGACTAGGACTTGGTGCAGAACCCTCTGTTTAGAGCTGAGGCAGTTACACAGCTAAAATAGAAGACTTGGCTGCGTGATCTTAAAGGGTTTATTCTCTAAACAAAGAAGTTCTGCATTCCTGAGGTACAGTGGAGGAGCGTTCATGGAGCCTTCAGGCAGGGTTTCTCACTCAGAGGAAATATCCTCCGTAAGCACACAGAGCTCTCTCATCTATCTGCATATGAACCTGGAGAATTACGAAGTTTGAGAGCTAAATTATTCTGTAGTTGCTAAGTTACCATCTTTTAAACATAAATATTTTTGTCCTGCCAGTTCAAAATGCTGACAGCGGAGGTTCACCTATACGTATCATTAAGCTGTTGCATAATTTTTAATAATACGACCTTTCAATTTAGGAACTTAATGGAAAACATCAACCTAATCCTTGCATTTTTCTCAACATCTTTGTAAAAGGGGCAGCAAAAGACACACACCCTAGCAATAAGGCCTCAGCCATGGACTAGCCACAGCTTTCTACAGCAACCCAAGTACAAACAGGAATTCAAAAACAACCCAAACTTCTTTAGACTTTGGAAACTTTGGAGTTTGAAAGCAACCCTTTTCTTCATGAGTATGTAGTGAGGATCTTCCCTGTTAGCATCTAATTTATTTTCATCTGAGAGCATGCCTATACAGCTGCTAGCAGTAGAAATTCCTCAGTCTAGCAGTACTGGAAGAGAACAGAATGAGGCTGGGCTTCTAGGATGTTTGACTGCAATTTTTGTTTCTATAGAGGCAAGGGTATAATAATGTCTTCTCTCTGACTTACCTCTCAGTAAAAAACGAACTACTATTTTTAATTCCGTAAAACCTGTGTTTTCTGTTTCTGCAGAAGGAAAGCAGAAATGCTAAGTCATGGCTTGAAGCAGTGATTGAGCACCTGGGGGAAAGGTGGAGCCAACCCAGGGGAACTCAGCTGCATACCATTTATCTGAGTGACCAGAAGGGCTGGAGCCAGGCCACTCGGGCCTCATTTAAGGGTTGGTGGTGGAGGCAAGGTCTCTTGTTTGAGATCTCTGCATATCTGAGGTCTTTTGATAGTAAGCAGTGTCTTTCCCTTATTTTTGTGGTTGTGAGCAAAGCCTCACTTGCTGTAGCCTAGGATGGAGGAACAGATGAGCTCTCTTTCGGGCTGTCTGATATATCTGTGCTCTCCCAAACAACATGCAATAAGTATCTGAGCTTTCTGTTAGCAACCTGGAATGGTTGTGTAGGGAGGAGGAGCATGCTTCCCAGCTCTCAGGTGTGATAGCATGACCTGCCTATCCCATGGTGTGCTGCTCTCTTGCTCTGTGTGTCTTCTGACCTGGGTAAGTATTGTACTGATTCTGAGTATTTACGTGGTGCTTTGCTATTAGATCTGGCTTTGATTTTGGTGTTATTTTTACCTGTGATTTTTGTCAGTTCCCAATCTGATGGAATAAATGGCCAGTTTTTTCTTTTCCCAACTGGGCAGTGAAAAAACAGCTCATCTGGGATGGTAACTGCTTCAACTCATGTGTACGTCCCCCAGAAAAGCGGGGTTTGACCTACAAACCCTAGAAGGGTCTTAAATTTGAGTCCTGAGGTCTTTTCTGTGGAGGTAATTAGGAAGTCTGAGCAAAGTCCTCTTATGGATAAGATGTTTTCCCCATGTAGCACCTTCTTACAGGGATAAATCTATTGCAGGTGTGTATTTGTTCTGCAATTAGTGGCAGATTGCTAGCTGCTGAGTCTGGCACTCCTGTGTGCCCTCAGCCCAACGGCTGAGCTCAGCTGTGTGCTCTAGCAGTGTAAGGCCATGGCTGTTCTCACGTGGTGGGTATCGACGTACATTAATGTCTAATGTTTCTGTGGAAGCTTGCACAACAATGCCAGGCACTATTCTGCTGCATTTCTTCTGCAGCAGCCTCTGCTTGGGGCTTAAACTAGTACAGATATGTTAGTGAGTGCATCTTCTTTCATCAACCTTTGTGATAGAGTGATTTACGTGTGTGTTTGTGGGTGAATGTGCTGCTGTACGGCCTCTCCCCCTTCCCACCTGGAATTATTCAGCACATGTGAAGCTGGAGAGTACATGATAGTTGGCACAGGATAGATGTAAGCAGCAGCTGCTAGTAAACACTCGTTTTTTTGAAGTGTAATGAGAAACTTGTAATTCAGGAAAGCAGTAAGATGAAGGAGAAGGGAGTGAAAAGGTACAGATGGATCAAACAGTATGTGACAGAGGGGGAGCCCAGACCCCTTCCTTCTGAGCAATTCTGGGAAGCAGAGCTTTCTTTCCAAGGGTAAAATACTCCTACAACATTACCCTGTCCTTAGCTATCAACTGACATGAGGCTGTTAACAAGGTATCTGAGTGTGTCTGTATGTTTGCTAATCTAAATCTACTGCAGAGGGATGGAAGAACTGGCTAGCCTGTGTGAAAGGTTATTCTACAGCTGCAATTGCTTTGGGTGGCTCAGCTGTATTTTGTTTATAAAATGTGCCATCACAGAGGAACTGGCAGTAAAGTGGTTTCTGTGTGCTTAGAAATGGAAAGCACATCTGAAGGGCAGCAGAAGAGCTGTTGATAGATGCAGCCAGCAATTGTGTCACTACATGATCTATTCTCTTGGATTTAAAGTTTTGAATGTTTAATTGCAAAGTACTCATATGATCTACAGCTTGGATTCAATTTCTTTTTCTTTTTTTTATTCCTTGATGTGTTTTTTGACTCATTAAAATGAACTCTGTATGAGAATTGGAGAGAGTTTGGTGGGGGTAAGTAAACAATGCTCTCTTAATGCATTTATGTATGTGTAAAAGTTTATTGAATGTTTTGGGAATTGTATAAAGTCTTTTCCACTTCAGGTAGGTGAGGTGGAAGGAAAGATCTTTCCAGGTAGTGAACTTGTCAAAAGCTTGAGCAAGTTTTAGTGTTGGCTTTTGCCCCCTGCTCAAACATATGGGCCTTGTAGGTCATTTCTGTGTATATATATTTCTGTCAGTGGTTTATGGGCTGGTTCAGCCTGGTTCTGTGACAAATGGGGTGGGGGTCCCATCTCCCAGGAAGGGGGAGAAGTGAAAGGGTCAGGAGGTGTACCTAAAAGCAAAACAGCAGCATTCTGAGGAGGAAAGCTCATTTACTAAATACAATATCAGAATGCAGAATAACACAATATAATAAAATATAATTGGAATTGAAGTGAATAAATCAAAGTGAGAGAGTGTGTGAAACTGAAGACCTTACTCCAGGGCTAATGGCAAGGTGGCTACAGAGCACACACTGTAGGCAAGCAGCAAAAAAAAAAAGGCAGTCTTGGTAGTTGTGTGAGTTTTATCTTTCTGTCTGAGTGGGAAATAAGAATGCGAAGTCCTCTGGGGTATGGAGCTCTTCTCTTCTGAGAACCAGGTACTCAGAAATTTGGTAGTCCACAGAACTGGGGCATTAACTCTTTATCTCCCAGTGCCTCACGTGCTGTTATGATGTGGAATATTGACAACAAAAATCATAAAACCAGCCACTTCCCAGATGAGTTACTGTTGATAGTAATGTTGCAGACTGCCTTGCTACGTATTTTTTCTACTTTTCAGAAGGAATTGTATTGAACATACAGATATCCTGATTTCTAGTATTGTATCTGCTTCTTCATTCTGGTGCAGACTTGCCATGACCAAGGACAAGTTATTTTAACTGCCTGCTTCCTTCTTGTCCAATTCATTTAGAATGGATTGACAGGAATGTAAAGGTTTTTCTGCATGGTGTGGCTCATGCTATAGGACTGATTTTGCTTCTTCTCCAATATCAGAAGATCTCAAGGCATCAAGAACAGTGTTTCAGCAGGTTTTCTGTGCTAATGAAGCAACCCAAAATGCATGTGTACAATTTTGTCTAAAGTAATTCACTCCGGGATAATGTTTTAATCATCCTGCAAAAGCTTCTGTGGGCTGATGTCCCAGGGTGTTGGCGTGCAGGAGAAATAAATGTCTGGGTTTTTTGCAGCTTGTTACCATTTCTAGGGAGGTTTACAATTGAGCTGGGGCTGCTGCCTTGCTGAGCTGCCTCATGGGGTACAGAGTTAAGAAGATCATGCTAGTTCCTTTCCACAGGAGAACAGATGTGCTCAGGCTTTGTTGTGACTGGTTCTGTTGATCACTCGCCTCTGCTGTAAAACAGTGGTGGGAAAGAGCTGACTTTGTGTGATTAAAGAGGACATGTTTGTCTGTGATTGGATATGCTGTTACCACCTCTGGCTTTCTGTTCTTCCTGCAGTCTCTAAGAGCAGCAGCAGCTCAGGTAATCTGTGATGGATGATTTCATTATTTAGCCTTCTAGTAGACTTACTTTTTTACTGAAGAGTCCGGAATGTGGATGTATTCTGGGGCATGTCATACAAACAGTGTGGCTGCTCTCAGTTTGACATTTCAGTGAGTGCTGTCCTGGCAGATGATAAAAAGATGAGATTATGGAGCAGCCATGTTGCCTCCTTGTGTGAAGGGCAGCAGGGGGTAGGTCTGTGCAAACTGCATGTGGGTTAAGCACTTGTTATATCCCAAGAAGCATAAAATAAAAATATCTACTTAGGCAAAGAAACTAATTCAAGGTATATGGAAAAACCCTGGGGGAAAAAATACTTTTGCATGAACACCAACAGGAAACAGATTCTTTCTCTGTATTTTGCATGTATGGTAAGTCACATTTCTGATGTAACACATACTTTTCTGATTTTTCTTGTTGTTGCAGTAGAGTGTAGGCTTGATAGCTTAAGGACTTAAAAAATTGATATATTTGGTTTATATTCATGAGGTACCAAGCAGCCTCAGCTAGCATCCAGGCTCTTTCATGTAACACATTATGCAGGTTTCTAAAAGAATGGTAAAAGCCTTTCAACCAGACTATGCAGTTTATCAGTCTCCTACAGCTTACAGCCCAGAATGTTTCCAAGGGCACGTGTTCAATGAAGGTTTAAATCAAACACGAGTGGTGGTATGCAGAGCTATCAAATGAAAAATGAATTTGATGTCAGCGGTTTTGACCAATGTAGAATCACTTCAGTGCTTCTACAAAAGCAGCAGCTGGTTTAGTGTTAAGTATTTCCTCATCCACAAGGGAAGATGTTTGGGAAACATAATGACAGGGAAGGACGTACTCTCCCCAAAGGTATATTTGCCTAATCTATATTATGCCACAAGTGTGGAGATAAAGTAGGTGTGGATAGAAGGGAAATGTTGTCTTAATTACGGATGAAGCATGTCTAGGTATTTCTGGAAAGCCATGCACGTTGATTTGGGCCGAGTGTGGCCTGCTCCAGCACTGTGCTGTGACTTCACCCACAGAGCTGTGCTGAGGCCGGGCAGGTCGTTGGGCCTCTCCTTGTTGCTTAGGCCCAGAAAGCAAAAAATACCCTTTCCTACTTGGACTTTGTGGCCTTGTTCTGCCATGCACTTCATTTCTCTTTGGTTGAATGTAGGGTGTGGAGAAAGAGGGGAGATCTTCAAGGTGGTTCTCTCTTCAGGGTAGGGGAAAAAAAATTCAGGCTTTCTCTACCTGATTGGATCCAACTGCTTGTGTGTGGGGAGATTGTTCTCTTTCTTCAAGGGACAGAAGAACTGAAGATTCATGGAATAATGTTGGGCTTCATTTAGTGAATTGGGGTCTCCTACTTCAGCAGATACGTGCACTTTTTTCCCTCAACCAAAAGTAATGCAAAAATGTAAGCAGGAGTCTCCCTGTGATCCAGAAAGAGTTTTTCAGCCCACTATGCAGGCAGATCTTGTAAGTTTTCACTTGGCTTGGAGAGAATGCCTTTAAAAGGATGAAATTTGTTACTGTGGAGTTCACAAAATAGATTTTCTGGCTGTTTTTATTCCTGTTGCTCACTTAATTATAGGACCTGAATAAATGTACCTTTTGGTATAAATATTACTAATGTTGGCAGTAATTGGAGGTGAAACTGGCAAATATATCTATCAAACCATTTCACAGAGTAATCATTTATGAACACAGCTCTATTAATTTGTTTAGTCAGATGCAGAGAAGCAATAAAAGTGATTGACTAAAAACAATTAAAACAGTAAAAGTAAATTGCTGTGTGCATTAAAACCTGCTGAGCCTGTCAGATGAAAATTGTAGGTTTAAATGTGGAAATTAAAGCTATTGATTTTAGCTAGTATGTATGTGGCTATCAGAGTCCTAATTTGTTTTAGTTTTCTTAGCTAAAAGTTGCTGAGACAAGAATAAAGATAATCCTAGAAGTCCTTCCCAAAAAGGCATAAACCCATTAGAAAGACAAATATGATAAATGTTTGTATTGTCTCAGAAAGATGGGAACATTTTTTTTGGGAGACTCCTTTTAACTGTCTGCATCTTGATGCTACAGAACTGAATATAAATATTTACCAATAATGGTAATTTATTGCACTACAAAGGAGATGAAGAATGGGACATTGATAGGAGAGAAAATACAGCATTGATACAGACTAGATTATAGGGCTTCTTGCTTAATTTATATGTATGACTTTATTGTCATTTTATTTTTATGTGTTACAGTAAATCTTGAATTCAGTGAACTATTATCTTTTAGTATTCAATTAAAATGCTAGCACAAAGAGTATTATGTCTGGACAGGTATTAAGGGATAGTGGTGGGGAATGAAAATCTAGTTTGTACGTGAAGTCTTCAGCCACTCAATAAGGGTGACTGTCAGGAATTGAACGAGCCAGGGCTTTAAGGAAGTATTAAGTGCGTTGACTTGCCAGTGTTAAGCAATAGGTCATGGTATTTCCTTTTATACTTTCTTTGGGTCTCTTATAAATCACCTCCTTAGAGTGCAGAGTGTAATATTTGCTGGTTAACTATTGGATCAATAGAGGGAGATTTTTAAGTCTTGCTTCAGGAAGCGTAAAGCACTTCCTCTAACAACCTTGGCTTTTACTTTGGGAAGCAAACCCCGAGTTCTGTTGCTTACAAACTCTGTGTCAGTCTAGACTAAAGATTTCTAATCCTGAAAACAAAAGGAAGAAGCAGCCTCTGTCTAACTTTTCCCATGTTTCTGTAGGTAGAAGTGATGCTTACAGTCACTGAATTATTGTTGGTTTCTGGGGTTGCTTGGAGATTGGGTCAACAGCGAGGAAGTACTTCTAGAAAAGAACAAATGGTATCAGCTGCTTCAGAGCATTGTGTTTGAGAAAGAAAATGCTCCTAGTGACTCTGGGTATCAGGCATCTCATTGGTTTGCTGTTGGGCTTACTGACTCCTCCTGAAGCAGCTTGTCATACACGTATCTCCCTAATGAGCTGTAGAGAAGAACACCTGCCTGAGGAAATGTGCAGAGATGCTGTCCCATATCCACAGTGTGGGCTTTAATTTTTTCACTGGCATAGCAAGTGATGCAAGTTTAGTCATTCTCAGGAGAAAAGGGAATATGCTCCTCAAGAAATCCTGAGGTCTCTGCAGTCTGACTGCTTGGTTGACCCAGAGCGAATAAGGCTTTTCTGTTGCTAACATCTTTACCCTCAACGATGTCTATCTGTGTGAGAAGGGGATCCTTGGTATTGAAAGAAAGGAAGGTGGGTTCTCAGAAATTACTTTATTTCTGAGTTCTGTTGGAAGCAGCTTTATAGGTGTGCAGTGTGCCAGGTCTCCTGACCCTCAAGGTGTTCTGGATCATGTGGGGGCTGTCAGACCTTGAGGAGGATGCTCCCAGGCCTGGAGTGCAAGCCAAGGCCTAGCACTGTGCTGCTGGGAGCCCAGCTGTATATCAGCTCTAGCAGGGCCATGGTGGGAACGTTGAGTGTCTGGTGTGAAAGGATGCAGAGCAGCAGTATACTGTGGCTGTGTTTGGCCTCTAGAAGGGAGAGAAGCTTGAAGAAAGACAAATAGAAAACTGACTGAAACAGAATAACCAATTTGGGGTATATTGTTTGACATATCTTTAGGCCAGCTGAAAATGCAGCTTTCCAGGATGTTTGTTGAGCATAATGCCTAAGATCAAAGCAGTCACATTTACTTCATTGGCACAATCATTGGTGGCTAAATGGGCCCCTTCTGATTTCCTCTTATCTGGGCTTCATCAGTTTCCTTTGGGAAGAACCATCTCCTGTGCATACAGGGTGATGTTGCAGTCCAGTGACTGTCACACCAAACTGCTTCTGTGGGTGGAAGTAAGCTCCTGGAGACAATGGAATCCAACTATTGAGATGACAGAAATGAGAAAGGGAGAGATGGGGGGAATTAAACGTCTACATGCATGGGTAACACAATATGTGTAGGCTAGGTTTGTCTTGATATTTTAAAATGTCTAACTTAGTACCAGGGCTGATTTGAGTTCTGTGGCAAACTGAAGTTCCCAGCAGTCCATTCACCAGATCAACCCTTTCAGCACATACTAACAGTAGATGACACGAAGAATACAAATAACTGAAGTCAGCAGGCAGTTTGAAGTCTTTCCTTGCTTGTCAAAATAATCCATTCTGTTAACAGGCAGTGGGGTAGACAAGTCAATAATGGTGTAACTGAGATGCTGTCAAGCAGGAATTAGCTTTCATTTTTAAGGCAGTTGTTTATGGGACTACTAGTAAAGAAGAAGTAGTGATGTTAGACAGTAAGAGTTGTGTTAGTTTTTAGCTGTCTGGGGAAGAGCCATGTGTATCTGCTCTTGTGCTATTTGCAAGTGGATGCTGTCCTTCAGTAATGTGCAAGTCCCCCAAGAGTGAGTAAACTTGCAGTGGTTACAAGGAAGCTGTTGCTTCTGGGCACTGTTTCAGCAAAGCTCAAGAACATATGCTGATGTGCTTTGCTGAATCCAAGTCTAGGAGAGCAGCTCGTCAAAAGTATTTTGTCTATTCATGTAACTGTCACACTAACCTCAAGACTTCCAGAAACTTCTGTATGAAGTCTATTTTGATAGAAACTCCTGACTTAAGGAAAATTCCAATAATGCATTTCAGCTGTGGCCCCCAAGTTAAGCAAAACTCATTTTCCCATTTATGCTTTTTGAATTGATAGTGTTTTTCTAGAAAATAACAGGAGACCAGAACCTTTATTAAAGTTAATATAAAGTCCTTGTGTGATGTTAAAGGAGCAGTCTGTGTCATTAGCACTTGTGTTAGACTTTACCTTGTATCCCCAGAATAGATTGCCTCATAACATCTGTATATCTCTAGCATGGTATTGAGGAATTTTCAGTGGAAGCAGAGACTTTTAAAAACGTGGATGGGAAGTTGTAAGGACTGGCAGGAGAGGCCACTTAGAGAATGAAACTAACTCCATTTTCTATTGGAGTATGTTTTCTTTGTTCTAAGTTCTTAGTAATTCCACAAGTAACGACTGAGGAATGTAGGATTCAAATGCAAAGGAGAAATGAACAGCGTTTCAGGGAGTGGTCTTCTCACTGCACATACTGGAAATGCATCTACTTTAGGAGTAAGCTGTATCATTTTCCCTTAAATAATGAAAGGCAAACACTGCTCAGGCAGTGGTCCTTCTATTTAATAAATATCAGGACATGTACAACGTGCCAACCGTAGGTGAACAATAGTTTGCATCAGCCTGCTATAGCAAAGTGGTGAGATGATTGCAGTCCTGACTGCAATTTTTATGTAAATAATCATTTATTCCAAACAATTTTATTTTCAACAGTCTTAAAACTCAATGTGTTTTATGTTTGGCATTATTGCAGGAGGAAATTGTTCCCTTGATAGCAGAAATGTAGTGGATTTGCACCGAAGCACCACCCTACCCCTTTCCTTCCTTGTGGAGACTAGCATTCAGCAATCCCAATTCTGCTGGGAACTGTTATGTGGCAGCATTATAGCAAATAATCTGAGCAGTTATGTTCTGAGAACTGTTACTGGAAATATCATGCTGAGCATTTCAGGCAAAGCAGGTGTGGTTTTTATCTCTGGTTTAGGAGATGGATATGATTTGATCAGGACCCACCATGTAAATACATTTACGTGAAGGTTGGTTTAAGTCAGTCAGTTTTGTTTAGCCTTGAAAGCAATTGTGTGGGTATTTACTGAGAAATGATTTCTCTATTATCTCTTCTGCAAGAAATTAAATCAGAAGGAAGTTGGCTGAAAATAGGATCAACAACTTTACCCTTACTTTGTGTGAATGTCTGCTGTAGACAAACTTTATTTAAACAGATGAATCCCTGCTTCACTGTAACATAGTTCTTTTAAATGTGATGTTGAAATACAGTAATAACATTACAAGTGTATTTATCTGCATTTAATGTCTTTACAGACTGATAAGAATGAACCTGTTATATTACAGAAACTCAATTTCAGGTCTCTTTTGCTCTATATGCTTATGTGCCTTATTAGAGAACATTAATATGTAAACTTACTGCAGTTAAATGCTGACTGTACTTACTGTATGAATGCAACAGATAGCAGGTGTTAAATTTGTAATTGTTTTACATTATGACATTAAACTGATAAACAGATTTTGATTTTTGAAGAAATACAGCACATCTTAGACTCAGAATCCAATTCAAGCAGAAGACTTTTTTCTTTTGATTAAGATTGGAGCACTCCCTGAAATTGCTATATGATCTATCACTTTACTACCTCCTCTGGGGTGTTTACTGGAAGGTTTTAGCATCTGATTAGCTGTAATTTGCATACTAAAATCACATGAAAGCAGGATTACATTTTTGTCATTGTACTGTGTGGTATCTGAATGCATGAGGTTGAATCTGGGGAGAAAAATGGAGTGTTACTAAAGCTACTACAGTAAAATCTGCTCTGAAGACAGTAGTGTAACAGTTTAGACAGCACATCTTGACCTGATCCCACCTGGTTTCACTCAGTCTGGAGGGACCCTTGGATGGACTGTTATCATTACACAGGTGAAAGCTATAATACCTTGAAGTTTAATCCACTGTGGCAGTAACTGAAGGCTAGAGAGGCTCTTAGAGGATTACCCCTCCTGCAGAGGTGGGCTTACTCCTTTTCAACAGTTCTCCACTAGTTTCATGTTGGTGTTCACCTCACTCCTGTTCTGTGGACTTGTTCTGGCTGAGCACGTTGTTTTCTATGAATTATACTCTTGCAATCAAAGGAGGAAAAATAAAATAGGAATGTTGCTAGAAAGTTGCTTTTCCCCAGTACCAAACCTTTTTCTCTTCTCTGTGCTGAAGGCCGAAATATGTATGCCTCTGTAATTGGAATATTAATCAGGAGAAGTGTATGGAAAGCTGTTTTTGTGTCCCTTTTTTGGTTCTTGGGCTGTGTGCCATGTTATTCTTGTCTTTGGAATTTCTTTCCAATCATCTCAATGTGCAGTGAGGAAGCTCTGCCTTCACTCAGTAGGGTGAATGGATTGGGATTCATCTCACTAGAAAAAATAAGACTACTTGATTGAGCTGCACTTTGTTTTGGTGGAAAATCTTCTTAATTATAGTTTTGGGCATCATTTGAAGTGAAGTTTAAATCAGCACAGGTTTACTTGAACTAAAGCCCAAGGTTGCCTGGGGGGTTTAACTAACCTCAGGAAACAGTCCAAATTTCATATTATACTGAAATCTACGCTTGTTAGGATTTCAGCATCTTTACAGAACCTCTGTTTAGCTCCAGTGAGACATTTCTTTCAAACATTTCATTTCAGCTCTATGTGGTGGGAAAACTTGGATTCCCTCTTTTCCCAGTTCTCCAGGAAAAAATTGCTGTGGCCATTGTGGTGGTTGGACTTGTATTTATAGGAGGAATTTTTATGGAAGAATGAAGTTTTCTTTACCTCATGGCCTGAGGAAGAAAATAGTTGTGAAGTATTCCAGTTCTGATTTCATGTGTTGCAGTTTATATATGCAATGCTGCCAAGAGAGGAAAATATAATAGGATTTGATGTAGAGCAGGATGGTGTTTTGAGAAATGAGAAGCTACTTTTCTTCTGGAGAAATGCCTGTGATCTGGGGTTCGTTCTGTAGGGGTAAGATGATTTACAAGTAATGAAATCAAATGGATGTTTGCATTGGGTTCTGTGGTTGTGCAGTGATTCTATGGAGAGAATATGTAGAAAGAACCCAATGTTTGATGCAGGTGTCCCCATGGTCTTAAGTGGCTTTGGGATTTCCCTCAGTGTCTCTGATCTTGTAATGATAGTTTGAATACCGTTAGTCCTCTGAAGTCCTGGCAGATATAGCATGGTAGAGGTGGGAATCCTATTTGTGAGGTCAGGTCCTGACCTAATAGTGAGCTTAGACTTGGCTACATTGGCATTCAGCTGATCTAACTGGCTTCTGTATGTATAATTACAGTTGTCTAATGCAGCTACTCTATTCCTACTATAGTATTTTACCTTAATTACAGCTCTAAATGAGATATCAAAGTAAGAAGGATGGAAAAGTGAGGTTCTATTACTGTAGAATGAATTTTGCTGACCATCTTTGTTATGGCACTGCTTGTCCCGAAGAAAAGCAATGCACAGTGCTCCCTGAGTGCCACAGAATCATTCAGGGTTGTAAGATGCTCTGTTGAGTGACCAATGGAACTTTGTAGGGTGAAGAGGCAATAATGACAACTAACCTTGAAGTATTCAGTATCAGGTTTGGCTCTTTCCATTACTTTGTTTGGTTTTTACACAAATTGCTTGACTGGTCAAGTCATTCATTGCTAACTGTATGTGCTTGGAAAAAAGAAGTTTACTTAACCATTTTGTAACAAAGAAGCTCAAATACATAAAGGCTGATGTTGTCAAACATATCTCACTGTCACTGTCAGCTTGTTAAAGTTAGCTTCCTTGCCAATGCTGCAAAACCAATTATTTTACAGAATGTGATTTTATTTTTCTATTTTTAAGATCACTTTTATTCTCCAACATTAGTTTATTCTTTAAAATATACTTATTATTCAGCTTTTATTTTTAGATGAATATTTTTGCTGCTGTAAATTTGGAGGAAAAAAAGCCTTTGTCTGCTGAAGGAAATTGGTTTTATGGATCTATATAACATCGGTGCCTTAATTACTACAAATGGGTAATAAGCACTTTCCCATATATGAGAATAGGAGACACACAGAGTGGCTGTCATTAGGAGCAATTGGATTTTCTCCTGATAAGTTGTTAAAAAATGTAAATACTGCAAATAACTGCCTGAGGGTGTGCTAGATAACCACACTTGGAACCACGAAGCAAAAACGATTTTTACAGGAATTGCTGCTTCTCTCTGTTGGAGTTGAATACAGGGGAAACTGAGTGTATGTTCATGGATGAGTTGTATTAGTCTTTTTCATTCTTCATGAATGTTTGGCATTAAGCTGTCTGGTGTACAGCCTTCCTGTTAGAAAAAGCAGGATATTGGTTAGGATTCAGTATTCCCTAGTAAGACAACTCTGCCTTCTGATGGTTGAGCCAACCCATGGGATACAGTTGAACAAGTAGTCTTGTTCTTCCTTGTGAAGCAACCCGTAAGAAGTCTCTTGTGGCCAAAGGAGGGAAGGGAAGCTTGCCTTTCCATTTCACTAGCTCTGTAAGAAACAAATCACCCTCTTTAAAGGCTCCATAGATCCCACCAGTACAAGATCCCACTTGCATATATCAGGAGCTGAACACAGTGCTGCTCTCAACTTTTAGGAGCCCAAACAATTCCCTTTGAGAAGCTTTGGGGCAAGTGGTTGCCCTTAGCAGGAATGACCCTTCAATTTGATATTTAATGAATCTAGAATAGGGTTTTTCCCCCATAATGGAAGAACTGTGTTGACAGCAGATTTCAACTTTCTCTCAAACGTATTTGGCCAGCTAATGTAAGACTTCTGAACATGCCTAAAGAGACTGTTTTTTCCTCCCTGAGACTTAGTCCTGGAGTCTCAAATTATTAATAATTAGAAGACTCAGAGCACTGTGATCCCTTTCTGGAAGATGTCTGTTTTCTCTTTGGGCAGCAGGGCCCTGTGTTGATATGGGAAGTTGCCTGCAATGCATGAGTGGTTCTCTCTAAATCTCCCTGCACTTGTTTGCTCACTCCCTGCTTGTTCAAGGTGCAGTTACTTCACACTATTGCCACCTTCAGCTGCTGTTTAGAATCCCCTCAGCACAGTGTTGCCATAGGCCCTTGGGCCTCATTTCAGGCCTTCAAGGGCATTTAGCCAGAAGGAAATGTGAAAAATGGGGACCTCAGTGTAATTTAGTTTATATCAAGCTGGGCTTTCATGTTCAGCCTGATGCTTGTCAACTATAATGTGCAAGCATCACCCCAGGGATTTGTGAATTCACAATAAAAAAAGATACATTACTTAAGCAGATTTTCTTATTTTGACTGGAGGCAATTAATGCTTAGAGGATTTTATTTCCTGGGCACTTTCTTTTGGCACCAGTCTAATGATTTTTGCCTTTCTGATCAATTTTACTTTACCCCTTCTTTGCTGGTCTCTGATTACCTGTTGCAGCTGTTTCTCCACAGGCTTTCTGTAGCATTGATGGTAATCCTCCAGTGGAATGAAAGCAAGATATTTACAGGGATTTAGGTATGCCTTAAACAGGAATTGAAAATCTTCCTTTAAAACAGCATACAAGTATGTAATGCTATCAGATTGAGCCATAAATACAGAATGAAATGAGAACACTTTCTAAATGCTTCAGGAGCATTGATTTGAATTGAAACTGGAAAGAATGAGCTGTTCAACTGAGTGCTAACAAAGACAAGCACCAAGATTTTTGATTTTGTTTCCAAGTAGAATATAGTAATACCATGGTTTAGTGTTTTCACATTTTCATTGTTTTAGGGCTGAATGCTTCTAAGTGATGCTGGCTGTTCATTCTTTAGAATCATCACAGCCTTCAAATGAACTGTGTCAACTGGACCATGAAGCTGTGCTCCAGAACTGTTGTATCTACTAGAGTTCCTGTCTTTCTGTATGGAAGCTGTGAAGATCTGGTCTTGATCTCACACTGCTTTCTTGAATGCCTGACAAATGTGCAGTTCCTCTGCACAGAGGGCCAGCATGCAGACTTTTGGGAACTTAGGAAATCTGGAAGAAATAGGCAAAAAGCAGCACAGTGCAGATCCAAATCACTTTGGAGTCATGGATTCCCTACTGATTTATAGGGAATTTCATCCTTGCTGTACTCTGTTCAGTTCTTGCATTGCACTGTGAATCTTCCTTTTTGAAGGAAGCTGTCATGCCATAAACTGGGAGGAGAGCAACAAAAGATAAATTAGTTGTACCATCCTATGTATGGAAGATTGCATGATGTATTCTTCCCCATACAAGACTCCCATCATCCCCACCTCTTAAAATGAGGACTGGTGAATAATGGCTTAGTCAAGCAATAAATACATAATCTAATGCCACCTTTGAACCTTATAGCTTGTGTGTAGGTCAAAGATTATTTGGGTTGTAATCATGATTTATGCTTTCAGTCTTTTGATATTTTTTAGGCCATTTTTGCTTGTCTGTTGGCATTACTAATTATTTAATTAGCCTGTTTTTAGGAGGCAACAGTGATCCTTCTGGCACAACTACAAAGTACTTTTTTTCTGAATGTAAAATTCAAACTGTGCGTAAGACATTGTACTGAATTAGGCAAGACTGTTCAGGAAAATAGACATATTTACTCATGCAAATATTCACATGTAAGTGCCTATATTAAATGAACAAATTGCAGAAGGAAACTCACTTTATTTGTAACAAGTTTAGTGATGGTATACCCTTTCAACAAATAATGTAACTTTACTTCCTTGTCGCTGCAGAGCAGTAATTATACAAAGAATTCTTGACAGCTTCCAAATTTCTCTCACACTGATTGAAAGGAAAATTTAAGCTTTACTGATGAATGATGACTAAGCATCTCAGAGAGCTTCTGAACTTAATTTTATTTGATGTTAAAGAGCATCAATCAACCCTTAAGCATAACTCGACAAAATAATTTGATAGTGGCAAATGCTTGTTTTCATGTCTTGGGCTTTTGTTGATTCTTTGCTGTACCTGAGGCAGAAGCTTACCTAGTTTGTGGCAAAGAGAATTCTGACTTGATAATGAAAGCAAATATTGTCACTTAGTTCCTCTCTTTTTCATTCCTGCCTTTTGTCTCGCATGCTCTCACTCTTCTGTAAATAGAAGGATGTGAAATCCCACGTCTGAAGTACTATGTACTTTGTACAAAGCTGCACTCTTATTCTTTCAGGCTGAGCAGCCAGATTTAGTGATGAGTTAGTGTAGTGCTTCTGTGAAGCAGCTCCAAAACTTCCATTCAAATGCTCTGGATGGACTCACTTTCCTTTTTTAGTTATTTTCTTAACTCTGCAGTACGAAGTTGTACTGTAGAGCAATGCGTGTTCTCATCATGGTTTGCTTCTGGAAGGACCTCAGCCTGTGGCTTGTGCTAACGCCTGGCAAACTAGTTTTGTGCTTCCTGTTTTTGAGTCCAAGAGAAAACTTAGGTAGGTTCTTCTCTGAAAAGAAATTTTATTTCTCACTATAAACTGACAGTGATACAGCAATCAAGATTATTCTGACTTCACTGATAGACTCTTGGAGGTTTGTCACCTCAGGTGAATGACATACGTTATCTTTCACTTCATACTTGTCACATTTTTATGTTTGCACAAATGTTTGTCTCATGCTACTGAAAATCTCAGGCTTTCTGATTTTTTTTGTTGTTGTGTAGCTGAGAACTGCTGGGGTGGAGGGGAATGATGCCAGCTCTGAGAGGGATGGTAGAGTACGTGCAACCTGTATGCATGGAATGGTTGCATGACACAAAGCCCAGCTAGACTGGGGTGGTATTACCATGTGGTAGCAAGTTGTTTTAAAAGCAGCAGGTTTAAAATGTATGGCCAAAAGGTTTCAAAACCATGCTGTTTTCTGTATTGTCTCTTATATTTTAATCTAGTAGTAGCTATATTAATATCATCTTAACTTTGTTTTCTCAGTTCTACTTACCTGAATTGTACCACCAACTTCCTGGGAACTCAAGCATGGCCCATCTGAAGAAAACATCAGAGAACAGGAGCAGGCAAATGTAAGTGGTACCAAATACATACACTTAACAATCAAGCTCAACTGCAAGGAGTAGTATTTGGATTAGATGACTATATTTGAGCCTCAGGGCATTGAAGCAGATGCAACTCAGGGCCTAATAAACTACAGGTCCCTTCTGCCAGTATTACTATATGAGAGCAATAAGAGTGTGATAGTGGAAACATCCATCAAAGGTTGACAAATCTGTCACAGATTAGTACATACATGTGTGTATGTATAAAGATGCTAGTTAAATTTGATGGAACAGCTAATAAAATTCTTCAGTGGTTTTAATGAAACATCATTTTGTGCTCATTACTCCTTTCATGTGAGGTTATTTTTAAGAAGCAATCCTCTGAGTGTTAGTGGAAAAGGTTCTTGCATTTATAAGAGTAAATGCAATATGTTGCCTGATAAATCATAGGTACAATAGCTCCATTCAGAGAGGGGCTCTGAGTTAAAACTTTAAACTTATTGAATATACATATTTATTTTTAGCACAAACTGTGCCTTTCTTGCTATGTATTCCACTCAAACTCTGCTAGACAAATGTCTCTTGTTTCTGATTGTGGGTGGCCCAGTTGCAGATGTAGGCTTTTATTTTTAAGAACCAGAAAAATAACACATGTATGGTTAATAAAGAGTTTGTGTGTGGGTAGTTGTTTAAAGAAAGGAAGAAAAGTTTCCAAACAAATACTAAGAACATTCTTTTGAGGTGACCAGACTGTCACTGCTGTTAGTCCCATGAGCACCCTATTCAGGGGGCTGTCCTCTTTATTAGAGCTAGCAGCATTGCCCCTAGGGTACAGTCCTGACTTATGATTTCAGCAGACAAGTCAGATTTGGTAGTAACCCAATGGGCCACATCTTCATCCCCCCTCTTTTGAAATACTCATTCAATAAGCATTGTGATATTGACTGGTGAAAGTATTTGGGAGGGAGGCTGAACACATCACTGAATTTTTATGGCAAGGGTTAGAAAGTGCCAGGTGTTTAAAAACTGCAAGCTGCATGTTACATGTGATTTTAAAGTGCTGGTGTGAATTGAAAAAAGTCACAGCTCAGCTGTATGTATGGAGCTGTTCTTTAACTGCATTTATTCTTGTGTGCTAAACACACAAGTTCAGAGTTCAGCTTTCAGATCAATTGTCAATGTTTCTGGCTGAGTTTTTAAATAGAAGTTGAGATGTAAGTGTTGTAAATTACTCCTGCAATGAATGCCTTCCCCCAAGGCCAGCAGCAGATGCATTTCACTCACAGATCTCTGCTGCATTTCATGTTTTTGGCTGTGTAGCTTTTATTTTCCCCTGTTTGGGACCCTTTGTGTCAGACTTGGCTACTGAACTGCTGAGCAGAGATGGCTGGGTTGCTGTGCTTACAGAGCACTAGAAACTACATAGAAATGCTTGCTAATTGTTATTAAATTTCTGAAAATTCAGTACCTGAAATAGACAAAGTGCTTCGGAAATCAGGATGTAATATATTAGCCCACAGCAGAGTTCACAGTTGTTGAAGGTGGTATTTTTAAGTGTGTTCTTTGCGTCTCATATTTAACATATTTGTAGCTTCAGACCAATGAAATAGTGTCAGATTTTGATTTTTTTTTTCCTGAATGTGTGATATACTCAGAGGCTCTGAAGAGAGAGGGTTTGTTTGTGTTGTGGTGTTCTGCTGCAGGAGCTTAATATATTAGACATTTTCCCAAAGGATAGCTGTGGTCTTTAATTAACTTTTTTTCCCATAGGCCTATAATATGGTATTATACAACATTTGGTCAGTACTCTACTTTTCTACTCTTGTGTAGGACTTATTGGTTCTCATTTCCTGAGGGAGCATTATGACTGCAGACAGGAAGAATGCATCAAATGAAAAGTTAATTGTGTTTAAGCTGTAAGAGAGAAATTGGAGTGAGATTTCCATTTGGTTGTGCCTTTTTAATAAGATGAGCAAAATACAGTTTCCTATTCTGCTAACCCATGAAAGCATAGGAAAAATACTTCAGTCACAGAGGACAAAATATAAAATATGCATCTAGCCACAGAAATCTCCATGCTTGATTTTGATAGTTGGTTACAAGATGATGGAGGTAAGAATGTGCTAGCATTTATAGTGGTTACTTCAGGGAGGTGAAAATTTTACCCCCTTCCCAAAGACTGCTATGATCTTGTTACCCTGAATCTGTTGTGCATGGAAGAAAAATGATGGATGGCATGGGAGAACTTATACCCTTACAGGTTTATCATAAATCATTACAGTATATTTGATAGGCTGTGGGCAGCTTCCTGCCAGAGCTTTGTCTGGAAGGTTTTTTTTTTTTTAAGAAGGAATCAAATGGGTCACATCTGAGACTAGATTGAGAGTAACTTTCTACAGTTCCGAGTGTTCCAGAATCAGCTCTGTGGCTTTACTCATGCAAAATTTCTTTTGTGCAAGGACACGAGTTCCCAAGTGGGTGATAACCTGAGAAATAGCAGCTGTTTCAGAGCAGGATTTCCAATAACCTTCTCATTTGAGATGTCCCTATTGCTTATAAGACATTTTCATTGGAAAAGCTCCAACTGTCAGCAGCAATTTACCCAGCAGGGGTTTGTTAGTTTCTACCCTAATATGTTTAATGGGGCTTTGTGAAACTGGGTCTTCAGAAGTCTGATTGATCTGAGGAAAGGTATTTTTCCTCTGGTTTTGGTTCTCTTGTTCCAGACTCTCATTTTTAGCCTTGAAGTTTTATCTGGACTGAAATTTAGTAAAACATGGCATATAACTAAGCCAGAAGACATGCAGTTTGACATCTATTCAAAACACTTGAAATCTTCTCAATATTAAAATTTCAGGACAGCTTTAATTCAGGTTTCTTTGGAATGTGGCAGTAGTTTACTCAAAGATTCATAAACCACAGATCAGAGTGAACGTGACTTGAGTGTCAGGTTTGTAACATAGTGAAAACATGTGATGCTTGACTAGAAGTGGGAGGGCTTCATTATCTTCCACTAAATGGAGCGTAGAGTATGGGGGAGAGTTAATCCCACTTTCTGAGGGGAAGGGGAAGCCAGACCAAATGCTAGCGTGTGATAATTCACTTGGAATTTGACTTGAATATTGCTGCAGTCTGTAGTGTGCTCAGACTAGCATCCACTGAATAAGAGCAGCTCGAAACACTCCTTAATAGTGAGCATGTGTGTTCTTGTAAATCAAAATAATTAACTGCTGCGCTGGGATCTAATGTGCCAAATACATGTGGCAAGCTACATGACCATTGAGGCTTTATTACTTGGATGGTTGTAGCCTCTAGAGATCTTAATTGAGGCTTCATTGCTCTGTTCAAACACTTAATTAAAAAAATCATCCCCTACCCCATGAGTTTAGTCTGCTGTCCTGGTGCTGCAGGTACCTGTGTGATCCTACTCCAGCTGCTGAGGGTGACTTTGAAAATCAGTGAGATCAGCATAAAATAAAATTCCTGCATATTGTGAATTCAGCACTTGTCTACTATTTTTGATAAGGCCAACACTGATGATGCTACTGGTTGGCCAAGGCAGATGATCAGCAAGCATCTGTTGACTTGTTAGAATATGGTAAACCTTGCCACAGCAGAATCTGAGAAGCTGTGCCTTGTATTCCCACTGTTCACTCCACATTTTAATATCAATGTGATGTGGCAGTGTGTGACTGATTCTACTTCAAAACAGAGGAAGTGATCTTTGTTCAGGGGTTTTGACAGCGGAACTAAAATAACTTAGTTAACTCCTTTGTAAAGCACGTACACACAAGCTAGTAATTTTCTTGGCTATTTATGATAGATATTTCTCTGTTGGGCATTATGGAGGCTGCCCTTTTATCAAATTCTATTCATATTGTTTTTTTCCACAGCCTAAAGAATATAAAATTGCTGCTACACTTTTAATCTTGGTGACTGTGTATTATAAAAATCACTCCTGACAGCAGACAATGTTGCCAGTTGTTTTAATCACAGTTAATGGTTTGATGATGAGCTATAACGGAGTGTTTTTAACTACGTTTTTAACCTTCATTTCTATTAATGGGACACTGTTAGATAAAACTTGGTGTCTTTATGACTTAAACACACAACTTTAGGTACGCAGAGATAGAGATGATCACAGCTCATGTTTGGTCCTGGAGACATCTTGGAAGATACTGTAGGGATTCTTAATAAAATGTTGAATGGGATTGCTTTCTTCTGTAGATAAAATTGCCTTCAAGATAAGCACAGTTCTGCATGGAGGTGGGAGTGAAGAATAATCATGCACATGCATTAATTTATGATAATTAATAACTTCTGACACTGATTAAATAACCAGTCTTATTTAGTCCTTATAAGGAGAATCAAGGTTATCAGCATTAGTACACAGTATGTTTACTGAACTCACAAGACCAGTTCCTACTGAACTTGTACTGTTCTGCCAGTTGGATATTGCACATGCCATAGAAAATGTCACCAAAGGAGCTCTGGTTAGAATGCCATGGCATTTCCTACCAGAGTGTGTAGAAACAATTTCTCAGTGCTGGGTGAGAGCTAGGTGATCTTTCAGCTTAGCTACATGTGATAGATATGTAGTCATTACTTCGCAGATGTTTTCCTTACTTCCATGTATGTACTTAGGAAGGACTGAAATATTCCAGATAAATCGTTAGTGGTGGGGAGGTAAGGGTACACTTTAACTGTTACCACTCATCCAAGCTTAAAGCAGATTTGTGTTGTTAAGGACTTATTTGAGCTATTGTTGGTTGGGCTAGCCATAAGCAAACCCAGCTGTCAACAAGGCAGCTGTTTTAATCAATCTTCACTTGCAATTTGCTAGTGGTCACTGTTAATATGCCAATAGAGATCGATTACTAAATATATTTTCCCCTTACTGGAGACTTACAGTGCTTTGTGAGAAACACCCAAGTCTTTGGAGAATGGTGTGATGCCAAGTAGCAGTTCTGTTAAGATCCCATGCAAGGTGAAGATGCATATTGTGGTGCAAATACTACTTGAAGTCCCCCTCTACATATGGGCCCATCTGTAGCTAAATATTCCCCTGGAGACTGGCAGTTCAGTTGCTACTCTCTTGATGCAGCTTGTTCCATCTGTCACTGATGCTTCAGTAGTTCTTAACTGGCCCATCTGAAATAATATGGATGTGAATCAGTTCTGACCTGTCTAGAACTTGTCAGAACTCTTTTTGGCTTCCTAAATTTAGGATCTACCTGAAAATACTGCTTGCTGGAGGGAGAGTCCTTGGCTTGTGAGTTTTTAAGTCTTAGTAAAACAGTGCTCTGGAGGCAACAGGACCTTTATCAGTACATAAGAGTTCATATACTGGCCTATATTTGGATTTTTTTGTAAGATCTTGTATTTCAGGGAGAATTCAAAGCATTTAAGTCTTTCATTCTCTCAACTCTGATGAAAAGAAGGCACACTACTGCTTTATAATTTATTCCTCAGTAGACCTCAGAAAGCAAAATAATTACTTTTGAGCAGTCTAATTTACAGTCTAATATTTATATAGGACTAATTCTTAAGTATCTGTGCTTGTACTGAGTTTCCTTCTAACAGTAATAACTTAAGTCTAAAGAAAACACTGAAGGTTTCACTCATTCTGAAGTCTGAATGTATCTGATTTTTAAAATAACCTGTGGATAATTCCTCCTGCATGCAAAAGAATGGAGGAACCTGTGTCTTCTTGGTATAGAAGAACACAGGGGACAGCTAGTTTAATGTGCTGTTTATTGGGAATTAGGCTTGGTGCAGCTCATGAGAGGCTAGGAAAGCTAATGTCTCTGAACAGTTCCAGAACTGGGAGCTCATTCAAGTACCTGCATATTTTGCTTCATTTCTGATACTGCTGCAAATGCAATGTGAACTGCTGATCTGTAATGACAACAGGAGAATGAAGGGTTCAGGTAATGTCTGAAATTTTGTTCTGGTAATCATCAAATTCTGTGTAGATGTGTTCACACAACTGGATTTCTTGATTTCTGGCACCAAAAGATGTTTCAGAAAGGTGGAATTGCACAGTTTCAAATGGAATCTTGGAGAGGAAGAATAATTATAAATGGGGCATTAGTTCCAGAATTAACAAAAATGACACCAGCCACATGCTCTCCTGTAAATACAAAAGAGCTTATATCTGTCATGGTTTTCCAGTAGGGGGACAGAAACATTCAAGTTGTTCACATGCAGTGGGTCACCATGGATGTTAGAGTGAGATGAATGGTTTTATAGCTCTATTTTTCTGTTGTCTTAACACTTTTTTCCAAGTTATTTCCCACTTATTGCTGGGCTGCATGCCAAAGGTGCTGTGAAACAAAGAGTACAGTTGCTCTGATTGCCAGTATCACATTTTGAGAAGATGAGACATATCTAATTATACCCATCAGTGACTAGTTAACTATAGCATGTGTTTTACTGCTTCTGCAACTCTGATCAGGGTCTCTAAAATCCTGACAGTGTCCTTTGGGTTATAACATCAGTGTGTATCTTCAATTAGCTGTGAATTTCTCCTGTACTAAGTTACTTGTCCAGATTCTACTTTTATTTTCTCAGTAGTTCAACTGATTATTTTTAAAGAACTTGTTTAGAGCCCTTTCTGCCTCACTTCAGAGGTCAGAGAGTGTTTACCTGTTTACATCTTTTTCACTCTTTAAATATTTCTTATCTTTGAAAGTCTTTCTTCTTAACCCTTTGCTCTTCAGCAGTCTTTTCTGCACCTTTGTTATGGCAAAGACAACCATGTGCATGTGGTATCTCTTGTTGACTTTGCTTCCTGTGCTAATACCATGTGCTTTGCAATAGTGTCTTATTGCTTTGTCATTTGTAGCTCTTGTTCCTTTTTGGAGTCATGCCATATTGGTGTCATTAGAATTATTGCAGCTGTAAGCATTTAGATGGTTTGATATACTTTTTTTTAATGCTGCAACTGCACAGTTTGTACGAGAAGCAAAGACTAGACTGTTTCACCTTTGACTTAATCTGTACTTCATGCCTTCAGAAACTGATGAAAGCAAATGCTATGCAGGGTGATGTTTAATCCAAAATGAAGTTTTTTTTTGTGAGCAGCTTGGAAACACTTCTGTCTGGATTAGGTCTTGGGAGTTTGAGGTTGGTTTTCTTTTACAGACCCTTATGTCAAGTTGTAGTGATATTTCCAGCTTGTATTTGAAGTATTTTTTTTGTTTTCCTTACCATAAATATTCTTATCAATAATAAACCCTAATGAAAATCTAGAAAGCAGATAGTAATTCTCAAAACTTTCACTATAGCTAACAAGTCTTGTGTAAAAAAAATTAAGGGTGAAAGGGAATGATTTTTAAAAGGCTGAACCTTTTTTTTTTTTGCAGGAATATTTGATTTTTTTTTCAAAATTGTCATGATTCCAAAGAGATGTCTCCTGCTGAACACAGCAGCTAGATACTGATCAGCAAAATTCAGTGGGGTTGGTTAATGAGAGGTGAAGACAATACAAATGCAAATGTAGTGAACAGTTGCTTTTCACAGTTGGTAGGCTGTGTTGCAGGTGCATTTTCTTAATGAGAGTTAATTTGTCTCGTATTTTAATCTGACAATACTTGGCATTGTTAGTAGATAGGCTTTCTTAAAGAGGTAAAATGAAGGGTTTCTTTTCTTAGATTGGCATTTATTTCAAGTAATTTGTTGGTGCAGAATAGTAATGGAAGTTGCATGAAACAGACTTATGGCTCATAAAAATTTAAGTAATTTAAATTATTTTGGTAAATCAAAGAAAGGTAAGTAGGCCAGATCTGTTTTCAGATGCTTATAAATCCTAAGGGATTGAGATAAAGTTGAGAAGACTATCACTGATCAAGATTTAATGAGGAAGAAGCAGGAACAGAAGTGGCATTCAGTACTGCAGAAAGTAATAAAATGATCTCACAGTACCGTTCCCAATTAGCATGTATTCTATCACACTAAATCACATTGCTCAGTTCAAGAAAGCATCACCTTGTCATGACTTCCCTGAAACTTTTCTGTCTGGACATGGGAACATTTGTTCTCTAAATGAGTGAAAGAAGTACATTCCCCTCTGTGAACTACTAACTAATGCAAACTGCTCAAATTAACAAAAGCAAGTGTTATGTATTTTTACTTGGATACCCTATAGCTGATACTATTATTGGCTAATAAAATATAATAATAAATAAAAAATAAATATGCTGTCCTGCTAGGAAGCTTACAGTCTCCTTAAAACCAGAGGTTTTTGCTTGAATGATAGCTAATAGCTTGACTTAGTTTTGAGATCACCCAATATAAAGTTAAGAAGGAAACTCTGGGGGGGGGCGGGGGGAAGCTGCCCTGGGCATAGGCAAAGGAGAAAGCTAGCTCTTCTGCAGTTGCTTATTAAGCATCATGTGTAAATTATCCATTGTTATCCTACTGTACTTTGTAGCCTTTTAAATCTCATATGCCTCTTGTATTGACTTTTCATCCAATATGAACTCTCATGAATATGGAGTGCTGAAGTCCAGGTCAGAAATCAATTCCATCCTTTTGAAATATTACCTCTATGCCGGTGACTTCTGCTTCAGGGAATCTAGTTCAATATCCTATCTTGCACTCTTATAGATTACTTCTTTAGCTTCCTTATATTTGGAACATGCAAAGGGTATTTCTACTATTGTAAAGTAAATAACACACACAAAAAAAATCAATGTGTGAAAAAGGACCTTGATATCTCCAGCAGTTTGCAAAGGAATTGGAAGATATTTCTCTCACTTGAGTTGTGAGCCTGGTGAATAATAACTGAAATGCATCATTACCAAGATATTTATACAATAAGCTTGAGTTTGTTCCCAAAAAGATGCTCCCAGGGTGAAAAGCAGTATGGCTTCTGGTGTCAGAACTGGGAGTGTCCATGAAGAGGCCAAAAAAGATCAGAAATATCTATGAAGCTCTTAGGCTTTTGATGGCACCCCTTGTCCATCAATTTAGTGGCACAGGGTTGTATGTTTCCAATGGCATTTCATGTGTTATTAGCAATTCTGTATCCATACAATTGTGTAAGAATTTCTATATTGTAAAACTGCCTATCTCATTTAATCACAAAGTTCCCTTCAAAAGTAACTTTTAATAAGAAAGTGACCATGTAATGGTAGGAAGCTAGACTGGAATAATGAGATAGCTTGCCATGTGTTGCCTGTACTAAGGTGCAGTGCTACAGTAGGATGATATTGTGGGGGGAAAAATCAAAATGGGGTGGATATTTGCCAAGGATTCTTTCTGATTCGTATGGCAGGGTTTTTTTCTGACTTTATTCAGAGCTATTATTGAAACCAGTTAAGTGACTGGATTGTGCACTAGCTTTAGCATTTGTGTTTGCATGTGTTTTCATTCAGTCAGAGTAGTTATAATTACTTAAGGATCTGTACAGATATACTGTGTCAGTATTTGGGTTGAGATCAGTGAATTATTCTGCCTCTGACTGTAGCTCTGATGCACAAGATAGTGGCAGATGAGTTATGGTCAGCACCGAATTAGTGCTGTGCTCAAACATAGGCTGCAGAGACAACAGTATCCACCTGAGAAGGCAAGGAGGACTCTGAGGGCTCCAGGCTGACAGCATGTGCCTGCACTCATGTAGCACTCTCCAGCCTCAGTGCTTTCTGATGGATTTGTACTGCTTTGGCACAGAGCTACTCCATATAACACTTTTCCTTGGGGTAGGCAATACCCAGTGCTTACATGGGGAATCAGCAGTTTTACAGAAGCTAGTCTTGTGGACTCACAGGTACTGTGATAAGTTAATTTATTTCTGTCTAGTCAGGAGAGTGATATACACAAATCTCCCTTCTGACGGGAATCAAATCCATCTCATTATTCCTCTGCAGCATTTGGGATGCTGACAATAATTTCAAGAAGCATATCCATCAAAACAAGAGCACAACTCTGAAATCAGGTTACGTTGAGGTTCCTGTTTAGAGTGGTACTAGTCTTCCGAATAAAAAAAATGCTAAGGTTTTGATTTTAAACAATTGGATGACAAGTGGGGTAGCTTAATTTTACATGATTTTGAGAAATGAGGTATGAGATTTTTCTTGGTTGTGATTTACAGATGTAAAATCTCATGTTGATGCTTCACATCTGTGTTCCTAAAATGTTCCTAAAACATGCTTATGATCATATGTAGGTTGCTCTGGAAGTCACGTCTACTATTTATTTCCATGGAAATGACAACAAATTCATAAAGCACAATAGCACTACTTGACAGAGCAAGTTCTCAGCTACAAAACACTTTATCAATGCAATCACCACCAGTGAGTGAGAAACTGCATCCTATGCTTGTAACAATCTGTACCAGCAGAGGTGACCTGCTATTGAAATGAACTACTCGCTGTGCTACATCCACTGTTTGGTTTCCATGAACATTCCACAAATGTCAGTGGGTGGTGTTTTTTCCATGTATAGGAATTCAGTGACACACCTTTGCATCATGTGCACTTCCATGTCAGATGTCATTCTGTCACACTGCCCCTCTGCTGCCATCTGTTGCATGACAACAAAATGTGACAATATTGGTGTGGGAGGGTTCAACCTCTGCTGCCATACCATCAATATCTGACACCAGGGGCATATAACATAGGAGGCATTACGTTCAGTTAGCCCTCATGTGTTGTGTATATACCTTAGTGGCTGCTTCAGTTAATGTTTCATGTAACTCATTTTTAAGCAATATATTTTTCTCTATTCTCTATTTTGATTCAATTTCCAAAAATCATATCAGTAGTGATTTTAGTAAAAAGTTCTGAGGGCTTACTTGGTGCAAGATTAAGAACATATATTACATACTAACCTGCCCTTCTGCTCATAATCTAGTTTATCCTGATTAAATGTAGAGGCAAGAGTTCTCTTTTAACAAAGGTCTGTCTTTCTGAATTACAAACTGCTTAACTGTTTTTTTTTTACCTTCTCATTTGTAGGAAGCTCAGATGTGGCTTAGTAAACAATGGCAATATTATCTGTAATCAGACACCTGTCCATCCCATTACAACTGTCACTTATTTTAATTTTTATTCCTTATATGGAAAATGTTGGCACTGCAATGCAAAGGGGGGGTGGGGGGAAGCCATGTGCTAATCTGTTTATTAACCCGTTAGTAGGTATGCCAGCCAGATGATCAAAGTACCTTGCTTTGGAGATCACAAACACAAGTCATGGTAGAATACATGCAAGTAATGTCCTGAAATGAAAGATAGCTTGGTTTCATGCTTCAGTGGTTGTTAAGGATGTTAAAGTCATTGTATATACAAATGCATCATCGTCTGCATTAGGCTCTTTAAAATTTAAGTACCTGCTTAGGGAGATACAGTATGTGATTTTAACCCAGTTGTTTTTGCTGCTGATAGCAGAGTTCTTTATATACAAATCCTGCAATTCATATATTTCTGCAATATTTTATTTCTAGTGCTGCTGTGGACTAAAACCTGTGAGACTCAGCACTGTTGTTCCTAATTGAGCTGTGGGGCTGTGTACAATATAGTTATATTGTATAGGAAAAATATTTCAAGTTAAGCTGTTTTTTTTTTCTTAATGGAAGATGATTGTTTTGACTCATACCAGCCTGAAATACAAAGACCATTTGTAATTGTGATGAGGCAATTTCTTCCACATGAACACAATTGCTATTGCAGTGTATCTGGGTTTCCTCAGATGCATTCTGTTTAGCCATCCAGAAGTTTTCCAGAAGCTTCTTCCCCTTCATTCCTACCTCCCCTGCAGGAACTGTCACATGGGAAGAAAATGATTTCTCTTTCAGTTCCAGGCAGTCCTACGTGGCAGTCTTTACTTCAGACCCACCTGCACTTTGCTGTCACTCAGACCAATTAAAGCTGCTGGAAGCAGGTGACACTTTACTCTCTGCTTGTGTAATATGGCATGAGTTGATATTTTGGTGGAAATTTCTGACCAGCTCTTCTTAGGACAAGGTCTGTTTGAGCCTTGCTGTTGTAATGTGGTTCTTATCTGCCTTCCTGACTTCTACAAACCTTGCCTGTGTTCTGGTTGATGGCATTCTCTGGTATTTGGCCCTTTGCTGAAGGGCGATGCTCTCCAGCATCACACCCTGTAAGAAGACAACACACAGCTTGTCCTCATTGAATGCAGTAGGTGCACCTAAAATCATTAATCTTGTAGATGACAAAACATAAATTTTATATGGAAGGTCTAATTATCCTCTTCCAACTGATTAAAAAAAAAAAGTGGAATCACTAGTGGGTAGTAAATTCATATGCAGTATAAAAGTTTACCTGGAGGTGCTAAATCATTTGACCATATCAAGCTCATAAGATTCTTTGTTAATAACTACAGTGTGGATTATCTGCCTGCCACTGGGTTAGGGAGGAACACAAGGAAGGTCAGTATTTGCCAAGCCTTCCCCATATAAATAATAGCTTCTGCAGATCTTTGTGGATTGATCTTTGTCCCTCTTTGTGATTTTCCAATTTTTCATTGGGTTATTAGCAAAACACAGGGCAGGGAGGCAGTGCTGTATGCTTTTAACAACAATATATAATAATTATAATGTATATTTGTTTTTGTTTTCCCCAGCTCTGCAGAAATGTTGCAGTCTTGCTGCCTAATAGGCTGATTCCCCTCAGTTATAAGCAGTAGCACAGAGCAAGTCTATGAGTGCTGTGTGTTCAAGCACACAGGTGCATGTACATGCAGTATGTTGATAAAGGCTATAAATTTGATTCTCAGAAGGTTTTATTTATATTTCTCCTTTTCCACTTTAGATTGAGTTGTAGCACTTTTCCTTGCAGTTGTACTGAAATCCTTATCGCAACAGACTGTTCCCTGCTGAGCCCACACTGCCTGTGTAGAAGTAAAGCAGGTGGTGAGCATGTTGTGACTTGAAGGGTTCAGGCAAAGGATGGATCATGTATTTAATTGAGATTTTAAGCTCTTCCTCCCTTCCTTCAGAAGCTGAAAATTCAGATGAACCCTGATAGTAAATCGCAGTATAGCTGAGAAGTGAATAGATGAGCTGAAGTAGAGACTTTTTTTTTTTTCCCCAGATATTTCACATAAGATTTTGTTAAAAGGAAAAAGTTCAACTTTAAGATTACTGATCAGGAAGTCTGTTCTTTGTAAAACAATGCTGTGTGTACAGGGGGTGGTGTGTTGTGTAAGGACCAAGAGTTTTAGCATGCAATTGGATTAGAACCAATCAGAAGGTTTAATCCAAGAATATAAAAAAAACTGATGCAGAGTGGTGCATTAAGAATAAAAAACCTCTTCTGCATGTTATTGCTTTTTGACTAAAAGAAGCTTCAGTTGTCAAGATCTGAGCTTGTCAGTACTTGCTGAGTTAATTTAGGCCTGGATTACCAAAGTAACTCGCATCACTGACTTAATTCTTCTCCCCTTGAAATCAAAAGGGACTGGGATTAGGTGAAAGGAAGTCTGTTGAAATTCCACTGCTGGGTTCCTTGTGCCTCTGTCCACCTATGATAAAAGATATGCATGTGACAGGCAGGTACTTGGGAACATGTGGTTGGATAATGTGCCGCAGAAGAGCAGCATGTTAGTATTGTGAGATTATTTTAATTGAGTCTCCAAGCAGTGGAGTAAATATGTTATTAAGGTGTTGTGGAAAGTTGAGGCTTGAAATGGTGATTGAGCACCTTGTAGGAAGGCAGGACCACCCCAGGGGAGCTCAAGTGTATGCAGTGAACCTGAGTGACCTGAAGAGCTGGAACCAGGATCCACCCCTCCCCAGGCCTCATTTAAGGGTTGGTGGTGGAGGCAAGGGGGTCTTGTGGAGGTCCCTGCATACCTGAGGCCTTCTGAAGCAGCTTCTTTCCTTTATTTCTGTTCCTTTGGCCATTGTATTTGAGAAAATCCTCACTTACTGCAGCTTGGGACCTTGCTGCTCTGCTGTTATTGCTGTGCTTTCCATCATATTACACAGGCTTTTTGACTAATTTACCTGCTGAAGAAGACCAAAAATCCCTGATAGGCTGGGGTTAATGCCATATTCTAACTCTGCAAAGCCCAGAATGGCACAACTGGCCAATGCTACATTGGAAGTACAGAAAGAAACCCTGACCTAGCAGTATCTAAGAGGAGAAACCTCTGCAGCAGTGCAAAGTGCCTCAGTGTTGTGAGGCTGTGTGAGAAATTGGTCATGGAGAGGAATCAGGCAGCCAAATGCTTTATGAGCTGTTATTGCTACTGCCAAGTAGGAAGAAGTAGAGTTTTTTCCCTGCTGAGCTGAGAACTGTTGGAGTTCTGCCTGGGAGGTGTCAAGGATAAAGCAGAAGTGTCATCTTCCTGGGTTGCACACTGAGCCACATCCAAACACACCTAAGTGAGACAAATACACTTTTTTCCAAAAGCATGGCCAGAGTTCTATTGCACAAATCTTAGTATAGGAGTGTAATAATTGTACCACTGAGAGGGTTTTGTTGGGGATTAATACAAAAGGCTTGGATTTTAGGGGTGTTATGTTGTGGAAGAAGTAAAAACTATGTCTCTAACTTTTACAAAGTTGTCTGCTGGAAATATCTTGGGTTTGAGGGGGAAATTGCAGAGTCAAGGACTTTTCCACACATAAAAGTACATTGTTTTAAATATATACTTCATTTTTAAATGTTATTAATATTTCTACTGTAAATTTTTTCTTAGAACAGAATGTGAATTTTGAAGTTAGGAAAGTTAAAGATTTCCATACAAGCTTGCTTGTGTAAAAAATGAAGGTGAGAACTATAAAACGCTTTTTAACCCAGTAGGCAGCTCGCTACTCTCTACAGGTAGAATGGAGGAGAGAATAAAAAAGGCAAAAGTGTGAGAGCTCATGGGTTGGTGAGATGGAGACAGTTCACTTGGTAAAGTGGAAGCTGCATGCACAGTCAGGAATTCATTCAGTAGGCATTCCCATTGGCAGGCAGCTGTTTAGCTGCTTCTAGGAAAAAGGAGCTCATCATGGGTAATGATTTCTTTGGAAGACAAATGCTATCACTGTGAATGTTGTCCTTCTCTCTTCCTCCTTTACTGCAGCTTTTATTGCTGAGTGTTATGCCATATGGTATGGAATGTATCTTGAGTCAGTCTGGGTCCTGGCCGTGTCCCCTCCCAGCTCTTTGTTCACCCCCAGCCTGCTCATTGGCAGGGCAGCATGAGAAGTAGAAAAATCCTTGCCTCTAAGTACTACTTGGCAATAACAGAAACATCTGTGTGCTATCACTCCTATTTTCATCAAAAATCCAAAACATAACATCATACAAGCTTCTACAAAGAAAATTAACTCTATCCCAGCGAAAACCGTGACAAAAGAGTGATGTAGTTTTACCATCCAATAATCTCCTCCCTTTTTGTAGTTCCCTTCATCCTTGTTTTGGGACAAGAAGAGATGAATCATGTTGCTTGCTTTTGTGAAATAAATTGAGGGGGAAGAAATGAACACCTACAAAATAAACTCCTGGTGGCAGGCCAAGATGATTGTGTCACTTCATTTATTATCTTTCCTGAAAAATGAAAGCAGTCAGTGGAATTGTCCTTGGCAGGTTGTTTGATTCATCTGTGACATTCACCTCAATTCTGTCCTCTTCCTGACCTGCTGTCCCCCGACAGCAACACTGGTGTTACAGATCAGGAACAGGCACCCAGTGGCAGTGAGAGCCCGGGCAGATATTGTTTCAGACTATGTCAGCTGATGGGCTCATTGCTCTCCTTTGGTGGTTGAGCTGATTACCCTAGAGAGCTTCATACAACTGTAAAGGGGATGGGCTGCTGTAGGGCTTTCTGGCCCATACTAATATCCAGAGCTCTATTTTCCTTTTATTTCCTGTTTAAACAGACTGATATTAGTGTTATAGCTGTGTTTTGTGCCTGATAACAGGCATGATGATCTGTCAGCATTTTTTAGGAAAAAGTGCTAATTTCAGGCAGTAATCACTCATCAATAGAAGTTTGCTTCAAGCAGGAATATGAAATACAAATGCTTAGCAGAGGCGTTAATATTTATGTGTTACTTTTATAACAGTAGCTTAGCAATTAAAAAGTGGTTTTATCTTAGCTCCCGCATTTGTACTTCACAAGCTTACTTCCTACTGGCTGTACAGGAACTGGAGATGTTCTGTGATAAAAGTTTGTCTGCAGGGATCTGTCATCTGGGTTAGCTGAGAATCTGAAATTGTGGATACTGGGAACAATAGCAATAACTAACAGTTCAGTTTCAAGGGTTCTTACAGCTTGGATGCTACATGGAATAAATCCCTAACTGTTCCATATTTCATTCTAGCAAGCAGTTTGTTTGGCTCAGACTTCTGATGCATATACGTACTTTGGGAGTTTGTCAAGGGCCTCTGTGCTTACTGTTCTGTTTGCACTGCTTTCTGTAAGTTGGTAATGATGATTGCCTTTCCATGTAAAATCTGCAGCATTTTTTCAGTACTTTTTTCTCTCTCTTGCCATTTTGAAGATAATCTTAAGATCTTATTGGACTTGGCTGATCTCTAAGGGAGTCTTACGCTGTGAAAGGCTAGTAATTACATAGAGGTTTGTCAGGCAGAGTCCAATTTGGCATCACAGTTTAAACAGTCTGAGGAGCACCCTGGAAGATGCTTTCTCCAGCCAGGAGTGTTTTAAAAGCATAAGAAATCTTTCCAGTGGTTACATTTATTTCATATTATGAGTAGTAATACCTGAATTTCAAGTGCAGAAGAATTTGGATGAGATTGTTTGGTTATTTGTTATATTAGTGCCATGATTAAAACCCCAGAAAAAGCTTATCTTGTGAATAGCATTACTTCAAAGTGTGGTCTATGGATGTTTTAAAGTTTTCAGGCTGTGGTGTAGCAATCGATTTTTTTCAGTCACCCGGAATCAAAGGTGCTTTGAATGGGTTTGAGTAACGGCTTCCCTTTGATCATCTTGGGGAGCAGCACTGCATAGGAACATGCTATGTGTGATCTGCTTTAGCTGGGCTGTCTTGTAAACCTTTCTAGCAAGACTACAACACTGGAGAAGCTTGTGGGTCACCTGCTGGCGTTAGTACAGTTTTCTGAGAAGTCTCTTGGCAAAACTTCCTATAACAGCTTCCAGTTTCCCAGATGACTGTCTGGAACAACCTCAGAACTGCACAGCACTCTGTTCTGATGGTCACACAGTTTCTGGCAGAGAAGCATCTTCTGAAGAGTCATACATCCCCAGGTAGCTGTCCTGATTTTGATGAGATCACCTGTACAGAAAAAGACTTATGGGGTAACTGGGGTTATGTTGTTTGCACTATTATCTATATGGCTTCTACTAAATTTGGGATTCAGAAGGTATTGCGACCTTGTCTTTTTTTTAGCTCTCAGAATGGCTTGGAACATCCCTTTCTTTTTACCCTTCCCATGTGTGTAAATCTTGTTCTTGCTGACAGCCACAGTAATTGCTTTATGTAGAATGAAAGTATTCCATTCTCTTTCTCTATTTTTTTTATATTATGCAACCTTCCACAGCTAAGTTTAAAAGGACAGAAAAATTCATGGTGTTTGCAATAAGAGCATGTTTTATGCTTGCCTGCTACTAAAGCAGAGAGAATACTGCCTTGATATGGAAATGTCAGGGGCATAGACCTGTATCTCAGGCAGTAAACGTTGCTTTTATTTCTTATCCCACTTTAATATCAGCCATATATAGTATAATTTTAAACTTTTCTTAGCATTTGCAGCAATAAAAAGAGAAAAATCCCAAGGGTTTATTCTTGTGTGGCTATGTGTTTATGAACTGAGCCTTCAGACTGCAAATGAGACTTTGGCCCCTTCTGCTTTCAGAGACAGCTGGGAACTGTACAAATATATGGAAGCACTTGGGCACCACAGTCTTTGGCCTGAAGGCATTATTTGTTACTGGTGAAATTACAGAGTGTGCCCAATGTGGATGGACAGAGGCAAGCAGCTGAAATCTTCATATAAAATTCACCCTTCCTAGCTATTACGATACTGACCAACTGTGGTCTTAATGTTGCCTTGTGGTTTTTAACTACAGCCCCCTGTGATGTGGCAGCTAAAATCCACATCACTGGCCACAGATCCCAGCAAAGAGGATGTGCCCTCAGTGTGTAACTTGAACTAGGGGAATGTTATGCTTTGCCTTGTGATGTGCCAAATCCTGATTTCTCTGCTTTCCTTGTGTTCTCCATGTTACAAGTGGTGTAGTAGCATAAGGTTCAGCTTTGGCCATTCTCTTTTCTGATGATTCATTTTGAAGTTGTCCTAACTTTCACAGGGCAAAATTGGAGCATATAGGGAAAGCCGTGACATGCTTTCTGCACTTCAGCTTGTGGATTGATTCATGTCAAGATTCTAAAGATTTTAAAATTTAAACTCAAATGAAGGAATATGTGGTGCTTGGCAGTGATACATAGGGCTGGAAGAATACATTCACAATTGTGTTTAACTGATAGACATATTTTCACAGCTTTTGATTTAATCTCTAGAGCATTGACAGGAAGATTTGGCCCAGTACATTCCTACTTAGCTGAACTATTTGGCTACTAGACTGGAACAGAAAACAGCAGGTTTTGTCATGTTAGTGAAAGGCAACCAACAGCAAGTTCTGTCCTAGGATGAAGCTGAACAATGGAGAAGTAACAATTTCTTGCCTGGCTGAAAACTCCTGATAAAATTGGTCTTTCCAGAATGAGAAAATCTCATTCATTTCTTGGAAGTAGATGTTCTTCTGACTGCAAGAATCCCCTTGTTGCTTAGTGCTCAGCATGTGTAACATTTTCTGTGGAAATTTTTCTACCCTGCAATGTAGGCATGGCTTTAAATGCTGTGACTCTCCAGAGGACACCACCCTCTGAAGGGTGAATGAGACTCGTTTCTGTGCTGTTGATCCTTCATTTTCCTATTAGCTGCAGCCCTGTAAATAAGTATATGCTATACAGGTGCCAGTGAACCTGACTTTATAGGTTCAAAAATAGGTTTTCAGGAAGCATTTTGCCAAGATGTTGCTAAATTCCATCTTGCGTGGCTTGGAAAAAGTGGTACTTTCCTCTTTCTGGAGTGATATTTTCATTCTGTTCGGTATGAATAAGTTAAGGAAATGCATGTCCTCCTTCTGATATTACTGCAAAGAGATTTATATGTGAAATAAATGTTCGTAAATCTTTCTAAGGGTGCCTATGTTATTTATGGTTGTTTTAGTTTGGTTTGCATGCCATATTGCTCTCTTCTGTTAAGTAGTTTTTGCACCATCAAGTTTTTTAATGCATTCAAGCATTAATCACTGCAGCCTGTGCTCAGTTCCCCCATCTGAGGAACCATCTATTACGTTCCAGCATCCACAGCCAAATGATCTAATTTTTCTGTTGTTTGTTTTATCCAGTGGTTCATAAACCCATGGCTGTTACTGCACTGGTAAAGATAAAGTTTTGATATATCACATTGGTGTGTTTGCCATTTTCCTCTCTCCTATCTTAGGAGAAGTTGTGATTAGAATGGGGGCTCTGTCATGGGAAGATATTACATGGAAATTTGTCAGATATTATACATTTAAACTCATGAATTATAAATTTGTAAACTCTAGACTACAAAAGCTGGCTTGATTACACCAGGAGCAATTACTCTGTTTTCAGACTCTACTGCTCCCTGGTCCTCCTGCTCTTTGAGCCTCCACTCACCATGGCTTCCCTCCATTTTTAGTTTCCATTCATTCAAAGGTTCCCACCTTTTCAGCCACTGGGTATCCCACCCTTTCTGAACCTCCTGTCCCCACTCAACCTTCCACCTTTTTTATTTTTTTTTTACCTTCTAACTTTTGCCTCCACTTCCCCATGGGACTGTGTCCTCTTAGCCTCCACTCCCACTGGGGCTTCTACCCTTTATTGATTTCTACTCCTCATTGTACCTTGCATGCTTTTTTAACCTCCCTCTCTTTTTCTGCTGCTTCTCGTAGACCTGTCACTTCTTTAGCCTCTAAGTTCGTTTGGTTTTGTGTATGATTTGAGTCTTCACTCTCATTTGAGTCTCCTCTTTTTCTGCGCGTCTCTATCTTTTTCAGTCTCTACCCCCCTATGCCTCCCACTACTTCAGGCTTTAGTTTTAAAATTAGGCAAAATGAGCATCTGTGACACAAAAGCCTCTCTGTAATTAGAATGTGAATCACCAAGGTGAATTCACTTTTCAGCCTGCATTGCTCAAGGGGGGTTGATCCTGTCCTGAATTTGTATGTATGTGAACTTATAGGGATGATTAATGGGATAAAAATGTGTGTAAGTAATGAGGATTTGGAATTCTGCTTTCCTCATGTATAGCTGTAAATAAGTTTGAGTCTATTTTGATGATCTCTGAAGAGATTGAGTTATGTCTGTGAAAGCAAACTGCAGGAAAAGATAGTGCAGCTGTGAAAGGTTTGTCCCTCTTTCTGCCAAGGAGTCCTGGTACTACTCCTCACACATGAAAGAGAACATACATGCTGTATTAAAGATCTTGTCATGCTAGTTATCCTCTCAACAGTGAATACGTTGTGTGATAATGGGGTAATCTACAAATAACAAATTAAATACAACTTCTGTGTGAATGAATAACCAAAATGATTCATTAAAAATGCATGAAGACAGATGGCTGTAAAGTAAGAAAATCGCAGCTGTTCATTCTCCTACAGTTCTTATGAACACATTCTTAGCTGAGGTGCTTGAGACTTCCAAAAACAGAGGAGAGTAAGGACAGGAAACCTCCTGCTTGTAAGAGAAAAGCACAACAGGAGTAGTTGCTCTTCTGTAATTCATGTGTGGTGTTGCTCTAATCCATAAAGCACAGCCATGTGCTCGTATCCCAGAAGGGACATAATTATTTCATGGTAACAGTTCTCTCCAGAGATGCCTTACTAGTATTATAAGAAGCATTTATTGTGGAGAAAACCTGTATTTGTTGTCCTGGCAGTTAAAAATATTGAACAGTATTTGCAGCTGAGCTAGTGATTCACAGAGATTAGAGTAGCTCTTCAGATTTCTCATTAGTTGGTAACCACTTCTTCCACTTCTGGGATTAGTATTGCTGTTAAGAGTGCTGTTAGAGTAGAGTAGGAATTCTGTAGTCGTGGAGTAAAAGTACACACTATTTGTCTGAAAAAATTATTATGCACATGAAATATAAATAAAAACAGATTTGTAGTATACATCATAGCACAGACACAACGAGCCTTTCAACACATTGTTTTACCAGTCAAAAGTTAGGAAAAGTCAGTCTGAAAGAAACTGCTTGAAAAGTCCAGACCCTTTGTCCAAACCCTTCTGAACTACAGCTAGCATACTGTGTATTCCTCGGGCTTTATTTACTTGTGTTTTCCTCTAAATTTCACTGCTGGTAGAAGAGTAATATGTCTCCAAATTATTTATTTTCAGTAAAAGAAAGACCAGCTGCATCTTTCCTAAATGAACAAACAGTTAGAGAAAAGAAAATCCATTTATTTCCAAACACCAGCTTTCCATAGTCCCTTAATTTATAGGATTGTCCATTAAATGGCTGATTAGCTTTGTGTGCTTTATATGTGCTTCAAGAGAAGCAATCTCTTTAAAGTTTGCAGAGATTTGCTATTATCCTTAGTACTTCACTTCATTATTTATTATATCCTTTCTTGTTGACTTCATTTATTGCCAGCCTAACCATATCACATGCTCATGGAGTTGTTAGTGTGTTCAAAGTATTTAAAAATGACTTCATGCTTGATTTCTTTCTGTAAGCAAGAAAACTGCTTATTTTCCAGCTTTTAAAATCTTGTTCTTCTCAGAACCCACCTTCTTCCCTGCCCTCACTGGCTATCTCTTCCCTCTCAGAAGGAGGTGGATCATGGCACAATAGTGGCCAGCAAGGTGGCTGTTTCATCTGTACAATTCTTCTAAATCCATCAGCAAAGCCCTGGAGCTCCTGATGGGGAGCTCCCTGCAGCCTGTCCTGCTGCCCTCTGCTAAGTGTCCTCAGTTGCTCAAAAAGGAAGCTGACATCTTCCTTCCAGGTAACTGCTGGACCTGCCCAACATTTCTTGGAGGAGTATAGCACTGAATTACATACAAATGTCTCAATTAATTACTGTTTGTCACTGTCTTAGCTACCTGCTTCTTTGTGAGGCTCTGACCTGTGTCACTGCTGTCTCTGTGCTCCATTATGTTCTACAAAAAGTACCCTTCTCCAGTGCAAACAGCACAGGTATAGAACTGCATAAGCAAGTGGGATTCATCTGAGCTGGGAACTCTGTATTTCTTATATCCCAAAGAAGTTAGAATATAAATACTTGTGGTGATTTTGACTTGCCTTAGTCATAAAGCAGTGAAGAAGTTCTGATTATGATAGGTGTATTTCACTAGTGGATTAAATTGCCATTCCATTTTGGAGGAGGTGGAATCTGGTGTGGCACAGCAATTGTTTTTGTTTGTTTTAATAACTAGCTTTAAAGCAATAACAGGCATGTAGTGTCAGGCTGATATATTCTGGTTTGATTTCAGGCATTTCACAAGGGAGTAGACTATTTCCACATCTCCCCCTAGAGCTCTTTAGCAACAACAGCAGCAATAATAATAACAATCTGGGTTATTAAAAAATAAAAGAAGAAAACATCACAATGATTCCCTTCAGGAGTAGCACAAAGCCATAGGTCCATAGTGAAGGTTCATAAGATGGAGCATCTTTTCTCCCCCAGTGTAAGAACAGTGCATGTAAATAACAATAATCAAGTTTTGCATGATTACCAGTTCTGATGATCAGGAGAAATAGGTTCTCTTTCTGTTTTTTCAGTTATGAAAGAATATTGGGCTTGTGACCACAAAGGTCATCTTCTCTATCCTTGCTAATGTAGGAAAATTAATTTTCTGCTGAGCTTGTTACAGTAATTGTTGAGAGAACCTGTGGAAATACAGCATCAGACTAATGCCCAGCGTGGCTACCTGGAAAAAAGCAGTGAGTTATGGTGTGGGTCTGAGTAAGTATAACCCCAATTGATGGGCTTCAAGGCTAGAGAAAGAGGAATGGAAATGTCAATAGAAGGAACAGCTGATGCCTTTTTAATGGGAGAGGGTCAGTGGGCTGGCAGGAGAATTGATGAACTGCCGATGTGTTACGCTGTGTGTAGCACTGGGGCAGTGTCACGTACTGTTTTAAGAGCATGGTGACTGTCCCCAGTAAGGGGCACAAGCTCACCTCTTTGCTAAGTGAGTCTCAGACTTGCCATGTAATACAGGTTTAGTTCCTCTCCATTTCTTTATGCATTTTTTTTTTTTAATCTGAACTGATTAAAAAAAGAACCTTTAGGCTCCTTTGTGCTGGAAATCTCAGGAGGATATATTTTGAATTTGCTGGGTGGTTATCAGGTGTTGTTTGTATGGTGAGAGGGAGAGACAAGGTTAAAAGACAAGTTCAGTAGCAGTTCTGGGATGAAGAATTGCACAAACTCTCAGCATACGTTTGTATGAACGTTTCATCGGAGCAGAAACAATAGAGGTGAATCTTCTCTCTTATCAGGTTGGAGGAAGGTGATAGCATTACAGGAATAAGTGTGTTACCTTTTTTTTTTCCTCTGAACTTGTAGCTGGGGAGAGCACAGTGTTACAGTGAATGGAGCCAGGTGCTGAGCCATTGTTTTCTAGTTGTGGCAGACATAAGAACATCCTCTGATTAAATTTTAAACTGTCTTCAACATCTTTCAACATCTCTGCTGCCATCTTACATGCTTTTTTTTTTTTTTCATCAGTATTATTGTGATGTATTTAATTAATTGATTTTTTTTTTGCCTTAATTTTCTTGGAAGGCGTTGGATTGCCTTTCTCCTCAAGAATTTTGAGGTAATAGTTACATAAGTGTTAAAAGAAGCTCTACTTTCCAGTGAATACATGATGGCTGCACTGTCTGCTGCGAGTTATGCTGATGGAAAGGACATAAGAAACAAATGTGAAGCCTGTACATTAGCGTGGTTATTGTTTAATTAGTGTGCTAACATGCAAAGTGGTATAGTTCAACACCCTTAGGAGGTCTCTCTCTGACTCCATTTCCACTGCTTGTTGTTTTGTTTTCATTTAAGAATGAAAATGCTCCAGGAAAGCATGTTCCAGCTAAAATAGCCAGTGTAATTTTTTCAGGTTTAGAGAAGAAAAGCTCTCTTTATTCCTTTCTCATTTTCACCTTCTCCTTGTTCTTCAAAACAAGACATTAATCAATGACAATAGAAACTGCTACTCTTAGGGCTGTCAATGTTTATAGCTTTGGGTTTAATAGTAAGGACATAAATACATACTTTTCATTACAGTTTTGCTGTTATTTGCTCATCATCCACAGTATCTGATATTATCATAACTCTTTGGTTGAAGCTATTAAAGTTATGGTTTGTAGCTCATACTGGCATGAAGCAGACAGCCATAAAAGCACATGGAAAAAAAAAAAAGCACAGATTTAGATTCAACTATTAGGCAGTATCAGTCATTTTTTCACTACTCACATAAGAGCAAATCTGATCTTAGTATCTTTTATCTTTAATCTTCCTTCCTTAACCTGCATGCCTTTGTCCCTCAGTAAAATCTCTTCCACTTAAGCTAAAACCATTTGCCATTGCAGGTGCAGGAATCTCTTTGGCTCTTTGTGGCCAAGTACTGCTAAGCAAAAGCAGCTTTGTTTCTATCAAACAATAGAAGCAGCTTGATTAGGGCTTAATGAAAAGATGACTTGAAGCTGTGGTTACTGTGGGCCATTATGGTGACTCCCAAATTCTGGGCTGTGATAGCAAGGCTACTGAGGGGCACTTATTTATGATGACAATCTCCCATGGAAAATCTTCACAGGGAAGCTTCCCATCTCTATCTGATCAGCTTTGCCTTAGAAATTCCTCCAGTGGGTTGCTACCAGGGAACTTTGTATTGAAGTTAGGAGGACTACATACTGTCAATACTTTGGCCTGTTTACAAGTGAGTGGGTAGAAAGACAATGAAGCAATAAAACTTGCCTACTAATTAAAGATGGCCAATGTGAAAGTAAAGCCTCAGTTGAAACTTGTCAGGATATCTGAGATGGTGACTTCACGGGTATAAATCATTCATCTTCTGTCAGATGAACTTTCCTTCAGCTGTGGCTCAAATTACTAGCAAGAAATTGTAGATCGAATTCTGGTTTGATTTCAACTTTGCTTAATCTTGAGGTGTTGCTGGGCTGCTTAAGGATATGAACTAATCTTTCTGTCATACAGGGAGGAACCCTCACTTATGTGTGCCTCATCAACAGTGCACTACCTCCCTGGGTTTTGAATTAACTTCTGAGGACTCCAAGCTATTTCATACTCTATATCAATTTACATTTCTGTTCACGCACAGTATCATAGAATGCAGATTTGCAAAGAATACTGTCAGTGCTTTTTCACCTGTCCCCCTTCAGAACTACTATTCAGACACAGCAGGGAATTATTTTTTGCAGGATTTTCCCAGCTTTCTGTGAATAATCCATGCTTATCCTTAAATAACCCAATTCTGTGTCAGAGAACATTAGGATTTGTTTTAGCCTCTAAAATTTCATGTGGCTATCAAACAAAATAAAGCATCTTTTAAAAGTCTTTATACAAATCTAATTGTATTCCCTTCTGAAGAAGTAGCACAGTTAGCAGCTTCAGAACAGTTTTGATTTACATTTAAAGTAAGATTATATTCTTTGTAAGCTACTAGACGCTTGTGGTAACTGCTTCAGAAAAGTCCCTGAGTGAATGCATTTCTCATCCCCTTTCTAGCAGCTCAATTGCTGTGTTGTCATCTGAGCTGATGCCTTAGGACTCACTGATGCTGGGGTTCTTTATTTGCTTGTGCCATCGTTGTGCGATATTGGAGCAAACCTGTGTTATGTATAGCACAATCTGCTCTGTAATAGTGCTGTTTTAGATGCTTTTCAGAAGCATCTCCTACAAAACACTGCTGTTGCCAGGGTTAGACCTCACCAATTCAATCCAGTAATGGTTTAGGAACTTCCTGAACTGACAGGCTTATCTTCTTAGTCTTCTGTTCATTCCAACTTGTATTGTAATTCCTAAATAATGGTTGTTATTTGGGTACATCACCTGCTCAGTATTCTTTTTTTCTTTTTTTTTTTTCTGTGAAAACTTTTCTAATTTTGAAATGGCAGTCTGTCTGACAGTCTTGGAAGCAAAACCACCCTTAGGCTGATTTTGTCATCCCATTACTGACTTTTTCTGCTACTGCTTTTCTTGGGACTTTCAGTCAAATTTGTTCTGTAAACAGACAAATGGTTGTACTGTGTCGTAGTAAATGATAGCAGCACATTGAGAGGATTTGAAGGTAGAGGCTGAATGTTTCACCTTTTCTAATAATCACCCTTTGAAAATAGGATCCCTGTGCCTGTGGTGGGTGAGAGGACACTACCAGCTGAAATCTGCGAAGGTTTACCTGTAATCTGTAGCATGACTGAACATTCTTCAGCAAATTATTTTCCAAGATGCAACACTGAAGCTTTATGCTTGGGAGGGAGGCACAGCTGTTCCCAGGCCTTTACTCTAAATGTTTTAAGATTCAGAAAGGACTTCCTAGCTACAGAGAGGAAGTAAGAAAGACCCATGAGGAACCTGTGGAAGCTGAGATTTCGGACTCAGGTTCTGGATGAGGCATCCCAGGGGTATCCTACAGCCTGTGTAGATAGGTGGCTTTTGTAAGTTTGGGCAGAGAGAGTAATCAGTAGTGCTGAACTCTCATTAGATTCACTCGCTCTGAGGCCTTGGACTTGATACACAGCTGCTGGAGGGAGGATCCTTTGCTGCTGCACTTTGGTGTCGCCTTCTTTTCCTATTCCCACCAGCAGCGTTAGCAGGATTTGTATTTCAGTACCACGCAGAGGACATTTGCTTTGGAAGAAACTAGAAAGGTCTCAGAATGGAGATGAAACACCTCACTGTGTGTCCTGGCACTCATAGTGATGTGCCTGAGGATGTGCTGTGTCAGCAGTTCCCTTCCTTTTGCCCTTCTTTTCTCAGAAATCAGTGTGAGTGGAACCTTGTGAGTAACTCACTGTAGTGTTTCCAGATGGTCTTTCTAAGTAAGGGTCTTTGTGTCAGTGTTTAAACAAGCTTACTTTCTGCAGCCCTGTGTGTGAAGGAGGCATTTGGTTGTGCAGGGAGAAGCAAACAGCAACTGCAGCACTGCCATCAGTGGCTGGACAGAATGGCTACAGATGCTTTGTTCAGTGCCAGTGTTTTTTTAGCTGGCAGCCTCCTGTCTTGGCTGAGTTTCTCTTGACATCTGATGATGAGCTGACAATCCTGGAGACTTTTCCTTCTGCAATGAGACCTCCCACTGGAATGTCACTCCTGTGAGTAGACAAACTTCAGATTGGCCCACGAAGTGAAAGAACCTCAAGCTGAAATACACACTCTGTGACAGTCTTGTAGTCACTCCCTTTTGTAAATGCCATTTGCTTAAGCACTGCTCGCCTGCTACAGATGGGTCTGAATGTTCTCACAAAGCAATGCTCTATTCTTCTCACTGTGCGTGCTCATTTCTAATTCCTTTTAACCACTATCATATGGTATGTAACCGTACCAGTGGGCATAAATTGCTCTGGAGCAGTTCCACTCCCTCAGAAAAAGAGGATGGGGCACCTTTGGGAGCAGGAAAACTTTTGTTTGGCACAGGCAGTTATGTACCTGAGGTCTGTTGAGCGTATCAATCTTCAAGTGGTACTGACTTATCTGACATATAAAAGTGTTCTCTACATTTGTGAGCATGGTTGGATTGAAAACTCTTATTTTGGTTCAAGCAGCTGAAAATTTTCTTTTAGTATTTTCAGATAAATAATATGCTTGTTCACTGACCATTTAAAGGTAACTCATGTTCCTGACTGTTTTTAATAAATTATTGATGTTACCAGAACTGATCAACCAGGAAAGTGAGAGAGAGATGACAGTTTGAAGTGCTGGTGATATATTTAATGGAAAAAAAGAGAGCATTAAGAGGATTTTCTTTTTGCTGGGGTCCCATTGCTTCTGTCTGTGGGTTGTCAGAATGGGGAATCTGAATCAGAAGGAAGTCTCCTCTTCCTGTAGTGGGGAGGGAAAAATCTGAGCTCCTGTTTTTAGGCAACCTTGTTTCAGATGTTGGTGATGACTTGAGGTTTAATGCTATGCTGGGAATATGCAAGTCCTTTGGCAGGCACTTGTTATTTAGCAGAATTACTGCATGTTAGACTTGTGTGCCCCTGCTGATGGCACTAATCTCCATGTTAGGAGACAAAGTACCAGCTGTGTCTGGTCCTATTTGTACTATTTTAGCCACATGGATGTTCATCCACTTAATTTGGAAATATTTCTCTGTGCTCATCATCAGCCACATGCAGGCGACTGAAACTGCCACATTCATTCTGACTTAGTTTTGAAAACGACAGATGCTACATTACTGTAAGATATGGTGAAAGTGTTTTCTAGCTTTGTTTTTGTTTCTGATTTGTCTGTGAACATTTGATGTGTAAGTTATTCATGCTGATGAATGAGGCTACTTTTCTTCAACAAGGTCTGCTCCTCTCATTAAGTGAAGCAGAGCTTCCATAGAGACTGGTGCCATTTATGTTTAGGCAAAGGACTTAGAGACTGCTCTGGGACTCAGGAAGGAGAAGAGTTGGCATGTGTGGCTCACAAAACATGCACAGATGTGTGATGTAGCAGTTATTACTTTTTCTTAATTATGTGACTTTCTAGCCTGAATAATTCAAATGAACATTACTGTTGTGAGCATGCCTAAAAGCATGTAACCTCCTCTATCCTCTGGGTGCATGGCTTGTGTTCTGCTTACAGTGCAGGTCTTTAAAGGGAAGAAATAGAAAAGAATCTGCCAGGTCTTGCTTGTGAAGTGTGAGCCTTGCATAACTGCTTCGCATGCTTGCTCACCTCTAGAGCTGTGTCACAGTTTTGCAGTGTGGTGCAGGTGCCACCTTAACCTCACGATCTAGCTGTACTCATGGTCACATATGAGGAAGGGATTGGGCCATTGTGCTGCTTATGGTGGTCCTGGGCCCAAAGGACCCTGTCCATACAGACTGTGCTTTGTACACGCTGAGGTACTGCCAAAGTTTTGCATTGGAAAGACAGTACCTAGGGTGCTTAATGAGAAGTTTTGTGAATCTAACGTGCGAAATGTGTGCCAAGTGGAAATTATTGACAC
>VXAB01009949.1:300244-418453 GCA_013399175.1 Odontophorus gujanensis
CCCCCTTAAGTGTCAGCTTCATTTTGGGTGCAGGCTTTGCCTAAAATCTGTATTCTGTATCATGTTGTTTTCTTGTGTATGTTGTGTTTAGCAACCCTTAGTAATGTGTTTGAGTGGGGGTTAGCACCCCCACTCAGGGGGGTTCACTCCTGCATCAATTATTCTGTAATACAGGGACACAGATGCCTACAAAGACTTCTGGAAAGAATGGACCAAAACATTCTGTTGCACTGATAAACACTGGCAGAGGAGAAAGGTGTGTGGTAGAAGGGATTGATGTTTCCTTATTAGAGATAATTTTTGAAGACTTTGGGTGGAAATACTGAAAAAGACCGATGGAATTATTACCAAACAAGCACGTAGTGCTTGCCTCTGTCTTGAGTTCCATTTATGGAGAGAGGCCTGTGGAGTTCCTTTGAATGAGATTTCAAATGCAGTAGAACAGAGAAACTTTGTGGAATAGCTTTGTAAAATTGGCTTTGCCTTTTTCTGCATTTGAAATCTGTGCTCGCTGGAGATTATGGCATAACAGAGTCCTTACATCTGACCAGAGCTAAACAGAAATTTGACAAAACTTTGGTCCCTTCAGTTTGAAGGCTTTTGATTTACTTTTATTAAACAATTATGGTTGGATTTGCCTTTTGGGGAGTCTTTGTTTACGGCATTCTAAGCTAACAAAGACCAGCTAAGCTGGAGGATGGATTATCGAAAATCAAAGCTAGCTCTCCTAATGGGGACAATGGAATCCACTTGGTGTGAGCCTTGCTGTGACACCTGGGCGGCCCGCACTCCAATATGATAAAGTATTTTCTTTGAGAGAAGGTCACCAAAAGTTCACTTTTACAGAGAAGTTCTTATTCTCAGTTAATGGGGCTCCCTGTTGCATGGTCCTGCAGTTGCCTAACATAAAAAGGATGGATTGTCAAAGAAATTACTTTTAAAGCTCCTCCCTGGCAAACTTATCTGAAAGGACAGACCAAGTGCTCTCCTGGTCAAAATGAGAGGTCCATGACCCAGCCACCCAAACTATCATGCCCTTTTACACTTCTGCTGGTTAGAATTTGTCAGCATTTTGAATCTGAACCTTTGTTTCTGGGCATGTGTTTTCCTTTAGGGTTGCATTTTACAACAGAACCTCCTACCTGGGTTTCAGAGCAAGCCTTATGATCTCTTAAGCTGTGGAAATGATGAAACTTCCTTTGGGGATTTTTTAGTTCCAAAAAAACAACTTCATAATCTAACATGAAATATATGCTTATTGTATTACATGTGGACCTTTTTATTCCTTAAGAACTAAACTCAAATTCAAAACATACAAGCAGAACCAAATATGTTCTTTTTTTTTGTGTGTGTGTGTGTGTGTGCTTTATGCATGTAATGTAAGTGAATTCTAGTCTTAACTGAGCTGAAATCCAACTGAAAATCTCTAGTGATTATTCTTTCTGGTCTCTTTTTGACTTAGCTGACTCATTTCCCCAGAAAGGGGAGAGATGGAAGTAGGATGTGAGAAGTGTATGACCTGAGGCCAATATCATCTGCAGGGTGGAATAAGTACAGACTCTCTGGGCTTACTTCCACTTGTCTTTTCCTGTGTAAATATAGGGGCTGGGAGAAATATTGGAGAAATTTATTTATCTTCTTAAAATTATTCTGATTTTGTACACATGGAATAATTAAGAATATTGGAACTTTGTGCATGTACAAGATTATGCTTCTCAGGGGACAGCTGTGTCAAACTTGATGCCTATGAGGCCACCTCTTGTGTTTGTTCTCAGTCCTGGCAGAACCTGGAGTGCTCTGCAGTCCAGCTGGAGGCACAGACCTCCTTTTCTTATAGCAGTGCTTGTCCTATCTTCAGGATTCCCTTCATATCTGCTGAGGTTACGTGGAGTCTTTTAAGTAATTGAGCACGCTTTGAATCTTTCAGATCCCAAAAGTGAGCTTTGTGTTAGGCCTGTATGTTAAAACTCAAAAGTGAAGTCAGCCCACCTCAATTTTATATGTGTTGCTCATCATATTTTTATATCAAATGTCTACCACTGTCTTGACTACCAAGCATTATCGGTCTGCAGTGGCCAGTCTTCTGCCTCCAATGATGTGCATGGGAAATACACAGCTTTCTCAATAGAGGCCCCTGAATCTCATACAGCTTTTTGTCATGACAGACGCTTAGAGAAAAGTGGCATTAATTCTGCATGTTTGCATTTGAACAGTGAACATCACATCTTCATTTAAACCTTGTATTGCTGAGAAGCTGTGCTTTGGCAGGAGAGACACCACTCTTCTGGATTAGCTCTAGCTGGAGGCTTGCAGAAGCTGCTCTAGGATGAAAACCCAAACAGAATCTGTGCTATTTTCTTTCAACAATGAGTTTACATTTGATAAAACCAGAGGCCTCTTGGCTTCATTAAATGTACCTCTCTGTTCCTTGGGATGGAGGTACAGCATCTGCTGTGATAGCTTCTATCTTGATTTTTGACTTCTCTCTAATTAGTTTATCTTGCAATAAATACTTAATACTGCAACTGCTTTAAGAACAATTGAAAATAAAACAAAAACAGGAGCTTAAATTGCTTATGGCTTGCTTTGTAAGGCTTCCAGGCATTTGAGCAATTTTGCTAACAAGTATCCTGTAACCTATTTCCAAAGGCCACTAGCAGATAATTATATTTGGTTAATTTACATACTTTCTGTTTATAATCCTAATTAGTTCTTCAACCAGTAGTCCCTAGGCAATATGTAGTCTTACCTCATTTTATTTGCCATCCCTAATGTGCAAGTGCTCTTAATTTACAAAAAAGTGCTGTTAGGTTTGGTTCAGGGCTTTCCCATTTCAGTGCACATTTAAACTGGTTGATTCCATGCTGATTTTAACCCTGTTTGCAAATAAGTATTTTACGTTTTTATAGATCTCACATCTGAGAGCATTCTGCAATTTAGGGATGCTGACCTGAGTTCAACACAGAGCCTGTTTTTATTGCAAAGAATCAGGCCAAATTGTGCACCAACCTATATTCAGGGATTCCTGTTCAAATCTGTGGTTTGCTGAAGTGGTTTGTGTTAGCATGGGATGGGGACAGAGGTGTCAGGACTGTGGCAGCATTGGCACTTTCTGTTGTTATCTTTTAAACACTACAATAATGTATTACAGTATGATTCTTTTTGCTGTAATAAGGTCAGGCTTGCTCTAATACTTTGGTAACTTCCAGCATTCCCTTGCAAGCAATAAAAAGAATCCAGACCTCCCTTTCCAGCACCATATTAAGTACTTTGACAAGGCACTGATAAAGGATGCGTGGCAAGGTAGTAGCCCATGGAGCAAGGAGAAGCAAAACCTGCACTTCGATTAACTCCTGCTCGGATTTTCAGGGTAACTGTCAGATTCTGTGAAACCACGTTAGTTGATAAATCCAATACTAAAGCAGAGAGCTGATTTTTAAGTGACCAAAATAACAAATGTTTAGTGAGGAAAATCTCAAAGGTATCCAAGTAATTCTTGACCAATAACTTTATTTCAAATCCTAAAGGATGCAAATTTTATGCTGTTGTTGCTCTTCACTCTTGAATTCTTGTTTCTGCTGTTTCATACATGCATATATGCTCAGCGTTCATATAAGTGATGCCTAAAGGAACTGTTAGCTATTAAGTTGCTCCAAAGGAGCCATCACAATCTGATGATAATTTTACTTCATTAGAGTGTTTCAAATTCTACTCTAGAATTTGCAAGTAGAATAAAGACATCTTAAGTGCTTTTCCATGCCTGGTTTTAAGGACTGTGATTCCACAGTAATTATAGATCTGACTGTCCATCTGGATGTCTGAACGTTATTCTGCTATGGTGCTCTCACCTGCAATTAAAATGAACTGAACACAAAGTCAGAGTAAAGCAGATGTGAGACAGAGACAACAAAGATCATATACGTGTGTGTTGTGAAACTCACAATTATGTTTCTCCTACTGTGCCACTAGTGATAGTAACCAGCTTTGAATAAGACAAGTGAAATCCTGGCTTTAACCAAGTCCATTGAAAATCTTCTGTAGCATACAGCAAAAGCAGTACTTCATCCGGAAGGAAAGTGTCATTTCAAGATACATTTACAGTGTTGGATTTCAAGGGGCAGTGACAATTTACCTTAGCTTAAGATGTATTTTCTAGTATTTAAAATAGCTTAATAAGAAATATGATGGGCATGCAGTCAATGCTAATTTGATGCTAATCCACAAAAGGAGTGGGGAAAAAAGCCCCCAATCTGTTGTTTGCTTCTTCATAGCAGACAAAATAGGCACTCAGAAGCTGTTAATCTCTTTCCGTCCAACTCTTACCTATTATCATTCAGGTTATAATTTTGGCTCTGGATAGTTACAATGCAAGAGTTCAGAACAGAAATTAAAGAGTTTGGGGGAGAGTTTTTTAAGGAAGAAAGCAATAAGGGAGAGGGGAGTGAAGAATCTAGGAGCTATTAGTAACGAGTATAGTTTGCTATTTATCCAGAAAAAAATATCAACTTTATATCTGAATTCTTGTTGAGAAACAGAAAACAAGAAAACAAGTGAAATATCTCTTTTAAATTAACTTTTTGTCCATCTCTTTTAATTTATAAATTTGTCTATTTTTAATGCCAAGCTTTGTAGGTCAGTTTTATATGCCACTAAGATACCGTGAAGCAAAACAGAAGAGTACAAGTCCTATATTTTTCATACTACAGGTCATCCTAAATGCCTTGTGAGGTGAACATCTGCACTGCTTGATTTTACCCTTCATATTCCTGCTACTTTCTCTTGCTTCTTCCCTAAAGGAAACCTCTGTGCTGAATCCCTGCAAGCTCAGGATGCACTTTTCCTGTCAGGCTTGACTGAGGCAGTCCGGGCAGCACGGGAGCTATGCTGTAGGAAAGAACACTCAACATGGTGCAACCAGAAGGGAGTCAAAAAGCTTCTAAATTGTTTGAAATATAAAACAATAATTTATTTTACTTCATTTTACCTGTTAACATTTGCAGCTAGTGATGATTTAATGAAACAGCTTTTATAATTCAATACATTCAAATCTATGAAGCAAACAATAACTACCATGGGCTTTTCAAACTCCACAAACTGTCTTATATAAACAAATCAGCTGTACATGCACATTTTTTTTCAAGAGGTTGCAACATTTGCAAACATGCTTTAAAATCTTTAAAGCTGCAGTATACTTCTCTTCGCCTCAGGCTTTTCAGATGAAACCTACATACTTTCTTTAGAAACCTTAGAAAGAAAAATGTTTAAATGTCGATCATAACTATAAAAAACTGTTGTGTGATAAATGTTAAATATTACAAGAGAATGGCTCTATTAGGAAGTCAATAATTCGGAGTTTAAACCTTGAGCTAAATATAGATAAACAGCACTCGGTGTAGAAGTGAACAACAGCAGAATAGTATCAGAAAATATGGTTTCACAAAAAATACATATGTGCAGTCGCTCCTGGGGGGAGTTTGCATTTTTTTAGACAAAGAAAAGAGCATGGGTACCTTTTGATATGAATATAGTTTAAGCAAATTACCTGTGTCAGTATGGTTAATACAATTCTGATATTTAAACACTTTATGTAAAAGGTAACAAGTAAAAAAGTACAATCAGTATCCCAAAAAGCACTGCTAATATTGCCTCTGAAGGAGCTGGGGTGGGCAAACTTTCTCTCCCCTTGATAATGGAGATCCTGGCACCCACAGTCGTAGAGTTCAGTATTTGAACTATAAACTTGATGACTGTATCTTATATACAAAAATCTTGCCACATTGAACGAGGCATTGATTTCTACCCCAATGGTAGTGTTGTATGTACATAATTTAACAAAGGTGATTATACAGTAGTCACCGACAGGAAGGAATTGTACACTCGTGTTCCATCTGGTGACTTTGTTCCATGGGTAAGCAGTTCCTGGATTGTCATCCAGTTGTCAAATATTTTTTTATTTCTTTTCTTCATCATCTTTTTGTGGCTCAGTTCAATGATATTCATCTCTTTCTTTTCTTCTGCACCTTGCTGTTCCTTTAAACAATCCAGCCTGCTCTGCATCATAAACTCACGTCTCCTCCTCTGCTCCTTTGCTTTCACTAGATGCTGCTTCCGCTCCTCCTTACTCCAGTAGCGGCCCATCTTCATTTCACTTATGGCATCATCATCGGTCGTCATCCCACTGCGCTCTTCCTTGATCTTTATGGCTCGTTCTCTCAGCAGCCTGTCCCTGACCGGTCTCTTGGTGATGTAGCGGGTTCCATCGCTTCGGACCTTCACTTTCCACTCCATCCTCGGCTCGCTCTGGCTTGCGCTGAAGTCTTTGCACATGCTCACCAGACTCATTTGGCTCTGTGCGTACTCCACTGCTGATTTCTGTTGGATCAGCTGCATGTAGCTCTGATAGTGCTGTGCGTGGGCAGGAATATGAGCGTGCTTGTATGGAGAGTGATGGTATGGGGAGGCGTAGGAGCCAGAAGGTTTTTGACCATGCGTAGGGCTTTTGCTTCCATCACCAGCTTTTCTCTCCTTGCTTTCCAGCTGTTTGCTAACGTCAGGATCTTTAGCAGAGGAATGGCATTTACCAGCACTGGATTCATGACTTTCTGAGCTGGTAAATAAATTCTTTTGGGAGACATTATATGCCACTGCTCCCTCGTTACCTTGGCAGTTGATGCTTTCTGCAGTTCTGCGTAAGGAATTGTCAGGAGAAATCTCGAGCGTGAGCGGAGTGCTTCGGCAGCTTTCACCCGTGTTGTATGCACTCGAGCTATCCTTGTCAGACTTCTCTGGCAGCTCTGTAATGTCTGAGAGCTCGTGCCTTCGAACATCAATGCTTGTGTTGTAGTTGCGGAACCCACTGTTATGCAGCATCCAGGGCTCCCGGTACTGATCTTTCAGCTGCTGCATTTTGTGGGCTCTCACGATGTTCAGGCACTCCAGCTCAATATTGCGCAGCTCCTCATTCAGCATCTCCAGCTCTTTGTCGACACTTTCTTGGTCACTTTTGCTCATATCCAGAGTGCTTGTGTGGTAATACAGGCTGTAAGGACTGGCAGACTTCACCTGGCATTTGAGTTCCAGCAGTTCCCGGAATCGCTCACATTCGTCTTCAGGGATGCCAAGGAAGTCAACATCTGTACAGTCAGCTGAGATAAATGACTCGTTGCTGAACTGCATATCACCACTACCAAGGGTGTCATGACTGTATGTTAGCTTCTTCTGGCTTCCCAAAGTGTTAGAGGAAGTGGTGTGATCATCTGCATTGTTTTCTTGCTCAGAGCTCTCATCGTTCCGAGTGCTGTCGTCTGTGCGCCCTACGCCACTGTCCTTCTCATGCTGGTTAGATAAAATAGTGGCTGTGTCAGTGGTACCCCCATCTTCCTCGTGCTTCTTCTAACAGTAAAAATCAGAAGACAAGAGAAATTAAAGGAAGGACATAACATGCCTCAGGCTGTCTGCTATGTAATAGTTTTCTTAATTGCCACCCGTTACACTGCATTTTGCTTTTTATTTGTACAGAAAGAAAGCATAGAAATGGTGGCTGAAAACACAGCTTGAATTGGATGACCTTTTCAGAAGAGGTCTGATTTCAGTTAGATAGCAACAGCACTAGAATGCAAAATCTCAACATGTTTCTTGTTGCATTTAGCTGCACATTGTTATCCAGTTCTACTATGTCGCCAAAATGAGAATAACTCTCTTCCACAAATGTGGCTCCCACAGCAGATGTAGAGTTTTTAGAAAACTCCAGTCAAAAAATGAAAAACTGTTTATGAAATTGAGTGATTGCATTGATGGTGGCAGGGCGTCAGGGAATCCAGGTTCCAAATCTGTCTCTCTGCATGAGCTTGCTCTGCAGAAACATTTTCTTTGCCTTTCTTGTCAAATACATAGACCACAGTTCAGTCACTTGCCTGAGTCCTCCATTTGTATTTTATGGTTTTGGCAGACAGGCAGCTTTCAATATATATGTGTATATCAAGTAAGGTATTTTATACAGACAGCAGTAGCTCTCTGCCTCCTTTACCTACACCATACTTAGCTCCCACTTTTGTCACTGATCACAGCCAGAATGCTGCATTTCTAAGATTGTATTGTCATAAATGGACAAAATGAAAAAGATAACACTTAAAAATAATTTAGTTCCCCAAAAGTTGTTTGTGGATAGCCATATAACATCTTGATTTTGCATTAGGTCTTTTTGCCTTGCTCAAGAAAGTAAATGTATTCAGTCAAGCTCAATATTGGACTATTGGTTGCAATATGAAGCTTTGACACCATTGCACAACAGAACAGCAGTACCTGCTGAAGCATGCTGGCAGTAAATTGCATTGCCTGGTGATGCTGCTCCTCTAACATGTCCATGTGCAAGTCATCCAGAAAATCATTTCTGTCATCGTCCATCCATCCTTCATCCAGCTATGTGAAAAGGAGGGGAAAAAAAAACCAAAAGTTGTCAGAAGAACGAATAATGATGTAAATTAGGTTCCTTGTTTATGGAAGGTGATTGGGAAATATTAAGATTCCTCCCTGTGACAATGCAGATGTGGCCTGTGAGGACGCACACATCTACTGAGTGTGGGCACTGAGTCTTCTACCTTCCCCCACCCCAACCTCCAACAGCATGGCTTGAACAGCCTTTTGTATGAATCCAATACAGCCTTTTTATCCATGGTAATGCTAAGAAGCATCATGGCTGTTCTGGTTTGCATGTCAGTTGTTTAGGATGTATAAAATACTTGAGGGTGCAAAGCTTAAATGCACCACTTGTGAGGCAGCATAAAGGGCCAGAAACAAAAACACCCGCTCTGGATCTGCAAGTCTTTTTACTCCCAACCTGTCAGTCCCGAGGGAGAGAGCTCAGAAACATCTAGGCTAACAAGATAGTCATGAGCATGACCCTGTGTTTCTGGGGGCATTGGCAAGGGCTGCTTTCCCAGCACATGGAGCTAGAGACAGATCAAATGACAGTGCTGTTTGTTAAGCATCTTTGTTGCGCTAATCGCTGCTCCACGAAGGGATCTGATGTAACCCTTTATTATAGCTGAGGATGCTTCTTGGTGGTATTTAATTACATTAAGAGATGGTGTTATAAAGGGCTAAATAATAGATGTTTTAAGGAACGATTTCTCAATAGCTATAGGATTTAGAATTCAATATGGTCTTCAGAGCCATGGCTTAAAATCATCCATAGTATCTTGCACTGATAGTTGTAACATACATTGCAGTATACATAAATCACTGACATTCTTATACATTAAACTATAATATAACACATCTATAACTATCACGATTACTGTTTTCTATTATTTTATAGCACATGTATTTCCAGTCAAACTATTTAATGTGGTTTTTGATAGATTTGGCAGATATAGTTCAGTTAACATTCTTCAAATACTTTCTAAATACTTTCTACAAAACAACAAGTCTTTTAATTAAGACTCAAGAGAGTGTTTGCTCATTTATTTATTACTACAATACCTGAATTTCTGGTCTTGCAACAAGCAGGGAGATATTCTTGCTCTCTTCACTGGTGAGAAGTGCTACAGCTTCTTCTCGATTCTGTACCTCTATGCCATTGATCTTTAAAGAAAAAAGGAACAGAATGAAATCTTTCATGTGGATATTTAAATACTGCTGTGACCAGCTCTAGAGGGCTGCATGACTAGACAGATCCCAGTGCAGTACGAGCCAGAGAACCTGAATCAACAGCTGTGCTGCTTAGGTAACTGTCAGGCAAGGCTGTTTGGATGCATGAAGCTGTTTCAAACCTGTGCAGGTAATGCACAAAGCTTTGTTATGAGAACAGAAACTAGACAGAGGGAAGAGTCAGCTCTCATGAGTGGAAAGGAGCATCTTCGAGTGGCTCAGGTGAGGCCATGAATGCCATCCCCAAAGGTGACATGGGATGTGGATGTGCATGTGCTTTAGTCTCCATTCAGGAGATAGACCACTTCCATCAAAATAGCTATGGTGTAAGATATGAATGCTCCTTCTGGCATGTGGGAGGGGGTGTTCAGCCCTAACATAAAGCATTACCTGATGAGGAATATCAACATTTGACTGATACACAGCAAAGGAAATTCAAGAGTTCTCAGAAGGTTAAAAGGGACTATATGAATGTTGAAAGGAACTATATGGGCAACCTGGTCTAGCAGAAGCTGTCCCTGTCTATGTCAGGGGAACTGGAACTAGTTGATCTTTAAGGTCTATTCCATTCTAAACCATTCTACAAATACCATTTTGAAAAGAATGATTGCTAAAACAACACTGAAATGAAGATATGGAATTAAAATGGTTGCAGCAATATGTTATAGTGTGTTAGCAAGCTTTCAACCATTTACACACATACTTGAATAATGCGATCCCCTTCTCGGAGCCGTCCATCTTTTGCAGCAATACTGTTGGGATCAATCTACAAATTAAGAAAACTGTAAGCAATTTGGAGTTTTTAGACCTCAGCCTCTTCCTTCCCAGTATAACCCCAGTAGTAGTAATAGCATTGATGTGGTTAGTCACTGTGCCTGTCATTGCTGCTACATAGTTGTTGCATCTTGTCAGTGATTACAGGGCTTTTCCTTGCTTATAGAAGACAAAATGAAATGCGGGTTAATATGCCTCAGTCATAACCAAAACACTACTTCCTGAGATGTTCTTCAGGGATTGTAGGTTGGTCATGTTTGCATGATACTTAGTTACCTCATAATCTAACATCTTGCTTTATAGCACGTACTCTGATTAGAACCTAAAGATTTTGCATACAGAGCAGGAAGGATTATATCCTAACTGATGCATTCTAATGGAACAGTTTAGATTTAGGTGACTTTTCCTCCCTCCTGCTGTTGTGAAGGTTGAAATTGATCCATGTGATAAAAAGATTCCATAAAATGCTATTTATTTTATGAAAGGAAGCAAAGAGAAACAAATGAGCCCCAAATCTCTGCAAATAAACATGTGGATATATATATATATTTTCATTTATATTTTTTCTGGAATAATTGAGAACAAAAATGTAAGAATATATTACAAATCCTTTGAAAACGTCATCTGAAATTGAACGTTGAGACTGTGTTAGGGAAAAATGTACGCTAAATGTCAATATAACAAAAGCTGTTAGCCATACAAAAAGAGGTCTTATAAGAGATAATCAAACATTGCAAAATCCATGTATGTCTGTGATGCAGTGTAAAAGAAGCAATATTTAATGTGAAATGTGTTTAGAGGTGAAAACTGAGGTGTTTTTGATGAGTGTGAGTCTCAAGTACAACACACATTCTATGTTTGTACAGACTGAAATCAGGTAATGTGGCAGCTCTCTTCTCTAGACTTCAGAACAAGGAACATGCATACAAATAATAAAGGCAAGCATTTGTTCTGGGGTAGTTAAGAATGTTCAATACTGGAGAAACTGTCAATTTAACATTGCTCTACAAGTGAATGAAGAACCTTCTAAAGGTTGTGTGTTTGTTTTTTCCACTGTATTTCTAAAGATTTCTCACTGAAATCAGTAGGAGTTGGACTTCAATGGAACAGGATTTCACTCAGTTTGAAGAAATGGAAAAATAATGAGATTTCTTCCAATTACTACTTTCTAGCTGTTATTTGAACATGATACAAATAGAAGCAAAGAGTTGTCTTAAACATCTTTTAAACTGCAATGCTAGACAAATTTTATCTTATGGGAATCAGCTCAGTCCTACCTCGCTCACATAAATACCAGTGTCATCCTCATCGTCTGTTCTGTAACACACAGTAAGACCAAGCTTGTCCTGGCTGTTCACTCTGTGCAGATCTACTTCCTGAGGTAAAAAAAAAAAAAAGAAAGACATTGCCAATGAGATGCTTGTGACCAGTGAAAGCGATTTTTCAAATACAATGAAAATATTTTGCTTAAGTGATGTAGTGGGTCTCTTCTCATTTTACTGTGTGCACTAGCTTAACTTACTGAGCAAAATGTGATTATATGCATACAATCAATACTTCAGGCATTTTTGACCCTTCAATCAATATAATGTCATTTTGAAAATAGACCTTTTATTGATCTTAAAGTTGAAAAATTGTCTATATTTCTTGTAGTGGTAAGACTTCAAATGCTAAAATGCTTATAAAATATGATTTAAATATTTGCCACAACTGATATATATATTTTCTTACAAGCAGGGATTTCTTTCTGGCTCTTCAGAGAAAAAATATGATGTTCAATTACCTTAACTTGCCTAATTCTTATGAAATGATGTAATAAGTTTCTCAGAAGTGTGATTGAAGATCGATATATTGTTAGCAAAGCATTTGGTACTGGTAAAAGAAATACACTAAGTGCTTCATTATCTTGCAAGGGTGTCATGTGAGTAGGTCATGGTTTACCATTCCAGGGCTCTGTGGTGGTCATGTTGGTCTTGGAGACATTAAAGCCATCCTAAAAACACATGGTTTTCCCCAAGACTTTTTGCCACAAGGACTTCAGCTGGGTTGTTTTCTCCTATGTCTGCTCCTGGTTTGTGTAAAAGTGTTGAAAGATGCTTACCAAGCTGCTGTGTAGTCAGTGGAAAACATCTCTGTTCTCCTTCCTTCTGAAGGACATCCCAAGAGCCCAAGGATCTTAGGGAGCCTAACATGCTTTACCATCTTATGGTGACTGCTGCATCACTTCTTCCATGTGGAGGAAGGACAGTCTGTGCTAGCTAGAGGAGTACCAAGAGAAGCTGTGTTTTTTTAACTCTACTCCCTGTGGTGAGTGAGGCTTTGAAAAGGACCTTGTTTCTCTGCAGCTTACCCATTGCAGTAATGGGATGGAGTGGGGTCAGGCAGATGGGGCAAAGGGACCTGTGCTGAGAAGAGGAAACAGCCCCTGTGTGAGCTGCAGGCCGTCCCTGCCAAGGCAGACCTTGCTATGCTTGGGATGCATCCAGGTGCCTGTGCTTGGACCTTGTGTTCCTGAGGAAAAGTTCTGCTAACAGCATTCATTATTTCTGAGCATCTCTTCTGTTTTGACCTGCGCTGTGCCATTTGTAAGGGCAAGATAATAAAACAAGCTGATATGAATAATTTATTGGCGTGTCAAGATGACAGCTGCCAAGATCAGTGATCTCATGTTATTTACTTGTCAACATGTGTAATTTCTTTTTTTTTTTTCAAGAAACATTGCTGTAAATGTCAGTGACATTTCAGATGATATTTAAATAGTTTCAATCAATAGTATCCATGGTGAACTGCTGCTCTTTTTCTCTTTTTCACTCTCTTTTGTTACATACTGGATGAAAACAGTGCTTTAATAGAAAGGACTTTTTTTCTTTTTTTATTTCTAAAGCTTTTGGGGATTTCTAGAGAGAAGGTAAAAAATTTTCAGCATAAAAAATGAGGCAAAGTAGACTTGATTCCAGTCTTAGTTGATGTGACTGATCCTTGGAAGTACCACTGCAGCTAACTCATTTATTCTGGGTGCAATCAGGGTGTGACCTAGAGATGAGGTGAGAATGTGTTGAAGTGGGTGTCATTCAGGCGTATTTCCTGCCTGCTTTAGCAAAAAGACTTCATGTTTTGAGGAAAGTTTTCATATAGTTTACTTGCTTGAAAATGCAACAGTGATATAACAGCAAGAAACTAGTGCTGTAGCTCACTGCTGTTTGTCGTGCTGGTGGGGAACACATATACACCGTGTTTGAAATTATATATATGGTGGTTTTGGTGATATTTGAAACAGGTTTTAAGTAAGCATGAACACTTGCCAGCACTTCTCGGAGGGCAGGGAGCAAAGTAATAGCTTTGCTCTTCCTTCTTCCCTTCACCATGCTTTAATAACAATAGGTGATTTTCCAATAGTATGCAAGGATGGAGAGCATTATGATAATTAAAAAATGAATATTATGATAATTAAAAAATAAGTTTGAGTCTATATTTAAAATATACCTTCTATGGCATCTGTAATACACTGGAAGGTAATAGATGATCTAGTATATTAAATAGTATATGTTTTAAAAAGAAAACAGACACGTATGCTTTAAAAACAAGCTCACAAATACACCCTAAAGCTAAAGCAAACAGAATACTCTTAGAGCAGGTGTTTAGAACCTGAATTTTTATGAGTAATTTGTTGACATTCTTACCCTTGGGTACAATCCCTCTAGTCCTTGGTAGGAACAGAATTGGTTTGATGCTACCCAAATATGATAATTCTGTGTACTTAGTGGTAGGAACAGCTGCTATCTATGGGTCTTCACATCACTGAAGTTTTAATATAATCATAAAGGTTTGAAATATTTGAGAGATGAAAGTGTGCAATTCCAGTTGGAGTTGAAGAATCAACTCCAGCATCTTCAAAGGAAAGGTTATTCCCCTTGTTCGGGGTGGAGTCTGTATAATGTACAGATACATGAAAGGGAAGAACAGAACAGAAAATTGGCATCTGCAAATACAGGTATTGTGGTAGCTTGTGTAATTGTGCTAGGAATTAATTGAGCTCTAGGAATTAACGTGGGTCGAAAGAACTTTGAAGGTGTAAGTCAGGGCAATGATGCTGGTGATGCTCCTCTCTGGACAGCACAAGAGCCCAAGACTTTGAGCCTGCAGTGCTCTGTGCTGCTACAAAAGCAGCCACTGCATGCTCAGCAGTGCCTGGCTGGCTTCCAATGCCCTGCTAGGCACCTGCTCATTCAGTTGGGGCTGGCAGGCTGCACAGGCAGGAGATGAAAGAATATTTAGTGCTCAGCCAGGGTTCAGATACTATTGTAGTGAACTCTCTTTGAAATATATCAGCCACCTACACCGAGGAAGGGAGACACTGAAGTGCTCCAGCACCTGGCCTAGAGCAGCAGATATTAGGTAGCAGGCAGTGGTGGCATGGACAAAATGTGGCAGCATTGAGGGATGTGTTAAAATGATAATCATGGAAATTTCACATATGATGTAAGTTTTACACACAGAAATCCTTTAAATCTTTCGCTTCTTCATGCCAGATTAAAGTGGGATTTTGAGAGATGTATTTCTCAAACAAGTTTGCACAGGAGGTTTGTTTGAAAGATGACTGGCTCCATGTGAAATATAGGGCCAAGGAGGACCCAAAGCACTTGCTGCTGAAATCCATGTGGCATTTGTAGGAATAGGCCTGGGGTCAGTGGCAAAGAGCCATCTAAATGAGCAGCTTCAGCTTTTTAAATGAAGAGTTCATGTATTTTCAGGGTGGAATGAGAGCATGAGAAAGGAGATTTTGTAGCTGTTAGCAAATGTTTCATGTTGCTGTTCACCTCCTAGCTGTGCAGTCAGCTCTGGTGAGCTCAGTTCACTGCTCAGAAAAAAAACTGAGTCAATAGATTGCTTGGGTATAGGAGAGGGTAAAGGACAAAGTCAGATGTGAGAGAAAAAGTGTCCTTTTAGATTTAGAATGTTCTCCTTTGTGATCTGAGAAAATTAGTTCACTGAGAAGGCCCTCACTCGGGCTGCACGCTTGTTTGAATAAGCATATTAATGCATAATGCTGCTGGGGAAGCCTGCAGTGGCATTATTCTTCCTTTATGAACCCAAAGTGACTTCTGGGTGGGCCTCTGAAAAATATTTGTACTTTTAATTTGCAGTAGAATCTAGAAATAGAATAGAGTTCAAGATTTAGTCCTTCTTTCCTTGTGGCATGAAAACTTAGATTTAAATTAAACTTAGATTTACTTATTTTAGTAGTAGGAAATATATGGCAGTTACCTCTGAATCTTCAGTTTTTAGATACATTTGAGAGAGAACTAAGAATGCAGTTCCGGTGTCTTGGCAATACTGCCAACATAAATTCCTTCCTAAGAATTATTTACAATAGAAGCTTGTTGTGAACTTGGTATGTCACTGTTTTGTGTTTTGTTTACTTGGTACAGATCACTAACCACTCAGTTGCAGACCATAAAAGTTTGGATGAGGAGCTGCTGATTTAAATTCAAAGCACATTTTATGGACGCAGAAACCCATAGGGCTGACTTGATGGCTTTCTTACTTTAGGCATTCCTGCTGCAGTCAATGAAACAGCGCCTTTGTGGTCCTTTAAAACATATCTATCAAAAGGCAAACAAAAAAAGCAACTAGCCAGTTGAGTCCCTGTTAGCACTTTGACCTTACCATTGATCATAGTCACTACAATTTGAACAAGAATCTTTAGTGGTTTTTAAGAAATACTATTAGGCTACAGAGACTTTTCTAGCGTTCATTCCCCAGTGTTACTGAGCTGATCACCTTTTACCATCAAGTACTATATCAATGTCAAAATTATTAATGTTGCGGTTTGAGCCATATTAATGTCTGGCTACTGAAGTGCATGTGTTTAAACTGTTTTCAGCTCAACTGGTTGACCTTCTAATGGAAGCAATATGATTTATCTACAACATTAGATTTCCTAAAAGATAGATTTTGAAAGGACCCTGGCAGAAAGTACTGATTTGTTCTACATTTTCCCTTAAGACTGGATTTCTATTCCTTCTTATTTAAGGAAAAAAAAATAAAAAAAAAAAGGGCACCTCTTTAACGGAAAGCCCTTGAAGTCTGAACAGAGTTTGTTTTGCTGGCACTCTGATTTTTATCCTGACTTCTATTTGGGTTTGTATACACAGATGAAGTACTTCCAGATCTGCAGAATTTGAAGACAGCTTGCAAACTTTTTATGAGGATTCAGGCCTTGATTCTGCAAAAACTTTTATAGAGGGGAACAACTTCATGCTGATAGAATGACTGAACTTTGCTCCTGTTGAAGCTGTTGATAAATCTGTCACTGATTTAAGCAGGACTATAGATAGATTGCCATCACATGGTTTGTCAGCTTCCTTAGCTGGACCAAGATCTGAAGTCAGATGTGTAAGTAAGCTAAGAGTAGTCTAGTCACATACTGATAATCACAAACGTATTTTCCAGATCAAATATTGCTGGCAGTATTAAGAAGTACTGAGATAGTCTGCTATATTTTATAAATTACAAAAAGCACTTCAGTGTGCCAGTGCTGTTTAAGAAGATTCAGAAGTAGGGCCTACAATTCATATGTTATACTCTGAATGGCTGGAAACAGATTATAAAGACTAAGAATGAGAAAACTGAAAATGATCTTCTGATGGGACTTGCAAGTGATAAAAACACAAGATCTAAATCAGCACAGTTATAGAGGATTTACCTGATGGAACTAAGGAATTCATTTTTTATATTAGTTAACTGAAGATCTAGCTCAGCACTCCATGGCATATTGTTAAATACATTGCTAAAGGTATCAGTAAGGTTTGCAACCTGCAGAGTAACCAAGATGCAGTGTTATTAAAAGTAACAGCTTTGAACTGGTCTTTTCACTTTATACAGGATATAAAGACCACAACATCCACATGTTGGGCTTTCAGTAAATGAACTGGTTACTAAACATTAAGTACCTCCAATTCTAACTCATCTCGGTCCATTTCTTGATGGATTCCTCCCATGTAGTCATTCGGGTCGTAGTATTCATGCACTGATGGATGGCTGGAGAAAAAAGGAAGCGTTACAATAGCACTCAGTTCTATAGTTAGCATAGCAAAGCATTCCAAGCTTATAGCAAGTCATCATGAAACGTGACAGACTAACAACTAAACCATGAAGATACACACAATTATATATACTATGCCATTTATACCAATAAATGTATTAGACAGTACATTACATGTGTTGTAAGAAGAGTCTAAAAGATTTGACACCTATGATGAATGAGGTTTGTAAAAGAGCCTTAATGTTTGACTAGTTACTTTTCCTCAAATGTAAGGCTGACCTGGAGGAAAATACAGAGAGAGTGGTGGCAAAGTATGATAACAAGTACTGTGTGACACAGCCAAAGGGGCAGATATTTGCCAGAGTGCAAGATGAGAAGAAATATTAGATTATGTATTCATGAGCTCGGGTTATGTGCAGAGATGTACATAAAATCATCCTTGCCTCCTTCCTTGGTAGTTTTTCCTTGCCTTGAAGACAGAAAATCATTTTAAGTGTTTTAAAAATAATTTGCCACCCAACTATTTTGATTTAAATCAACAGCATTTTGGTGATTGACTTGAATGCAACAGGCTGTGCGTAGTGATTTAAATACCATTTAAATAGCACTGCTCTATTCATACTGCCATTCACTGTTGGCATGATGCTTTTTGCATCTTGAGCTCACAGACAGCTTTGCTGTCTACACTGCAAGTTTAAGCAGTATGATTGTTTTGTGATTACTCTTTTATATGCTGCAATTTTATTTCTCCTTTTAATTCTCTTAACTAGATACATGTATCTGTGTGTGATAGTATTTAAATACCAGCATCTGCTAACTAGTTAAGTTACCCAATTCACTAAACACGTGCTACTCTCGTTTGAATGGAATATGGAAAAACTACAGGAGGTATTAAAGAAGCATAAAGCACATCCCCATAAACTTGCATTGCTCTTTGTTTGCACATGCTGGATAACGGCGCAGTTTAATAGCAGTCTGTCTGCCCTTAATGCAGGATAGTAGTGAGGCAGGCTACATGACTGAGACCAACATCCAGAGCTCAAAGTGAGGCCAGCAGTTGGAACCTAATGACTGAGGGGCAATGAGGCTACTTGGCAGGACTGAGTTGGCATTATGTGGACATGTTTCAACTTAATGGGATTTTCAGGAATTAATCTTTGCTGTGTTTCTACTGTCTGGTTTTGCAGTTGGAAAGTGGCAGGTAGCTGACTGAGGTACTGAAAGGCCCTCTTGCAAATATATTTGGGAGGTGTCCTAAGAATGTGTGACCACTTTGCAGTGCTTTAATCCCTATTACCTGTTCACTGCATCAAGTCTAGCCTTTGGTGAAGCATTTTGAGTAAAACATGCAGCTGTTCTTGAATATTCAATGGATGGCAATAGGTAGCAATGCAGTGATATTTGACTGAACCACCTTTCACGTAATCAGCACTGAGAGCCACAAAAGGAACAGACTTTGCACATAGAAACCAGTTCCTGGCTGAACATGTGGATGTTAGCATGCCATACAAGTCACTTTGGAGCTACAAGATTGGTGCCTGTCTAGTCAAACTCTACTTGCTAGGAGTGCTGACAGCGATGTCCGGAGAGGCGTGCTGGGTGTGTCTGTGTGCTCTGCTCACCACTCAGGCTCTCAGTGGGGTTCTTGTTCAGAGCTGTACTGCACGGGCAGGACATGGGCATGCTGGCACTGCTTCTCACCCCATACAGGGTTGTCTCAGAACCTGGTATTGCTGTGGACTGATCAGATCACAGTCTGAGACAACACAACTGAGACATTCAGAACATTTCAATTACTTTTTCCTTTGGGGAGGTGTGTGTCAAGACGACAGGCAATTTGCATGGACTCCTTGGGGAGCTCTTTTCCTCTTGAACAGCATGTGAGGGCGTGGTGTGTGTGCACCAGGAGATAATTGTCATTTTTATTTGTACGTACAAAAGCATCAAGCTATCATTAACAATAATTAAAATTTGATTCTAAAACATCCATGACAGCACTGGTAAGTAATTTTAGTCCTAGAAAATAATTTATTTGAGTAACATTGCTGCAGGGTTATAATAAAGTAATTAATACACTGGAACAGAATGTAGCGACTTTTAGCATTACACAATTTATGGCAGTCATAAAAAATAAAGTTAAAACATAAGCAACCCAAAGAGGCAATGAGAGGAATTACAAGAAGCAATAACTTTATCCATCAAACGCCAAAAAAATGAGCTTTATGAGGCCGTGTTGTGACTCAGTGGCATTACTCATGTGAGTAATAGCTTGCTAACGTGCACAAAAAGTGAAAGTGTTTTGAATTATGACTCACTGTTATTATGAATCTTGGCTGTATCTGGGAGCACACAACCAACAGCAAATAAAGGTACGTTTGAGAATTATTTCTAATGTGCCACATTAAGGAAGGCAAGGATTTTCAAGTGCTTCACAAGAAGTTACTTACTCTTCGGGTAGGAGGTATGGGTCCAGCACCGAGACGGGTGGGGTAGGCGAGCCCATCTTGCTTAGAGCCATGATGTGTTCAAAAGCGATATCTGTTTGAGTGCCCACATCCACCAGCTGAGACTCGGGAGCAGTGAAGATCTTGGTACGTGGGGTTCTCCTCAGGACCTGCACCACGATGGGCTCCTTGGCTGTTTTGAATGCTTCCACTGCCTGCTCATGGGTTGCTTTAGATAAATCCTTCCCGTTGACCTGTGGGAGGAAAAAAAGCAAAACAGTGAGAGGAACAGCCAAAAAGTGGAGGATGGTCTTGTTGTTGCTGGATGTTAATGGAAAAGACTCAGCTTCCATCTAAATGCTCATATAGCAAGTACTAGGAATGATTTATGCAGTGTTATTCATCTCTCTTATTCACCTGTCACTGAAATGACTTTTCAAATCCTGTGATCTGCTTTTAAATTTAATTAGCAGATTTTACTGGGCTCACTGTGAACTAAAGTACAAACCGGCACCTCATTTGTTTCTTGAAGATTACAAATCTCCCAGCCCTCGTTCAAACAAAATAAGTTATTGATTCTCCTGTAATTTTTCTGCTTTAGTTTGTTTTTTAATCATTTAACCTCGTTACTGAACTAGTGGAACAAAAACTGCTATTACAGAATTAGGTGTCAGTGTATGATAAATACTTTCTCAGATGGGACATGATGGTCATACCCTAAAATGGAGATTTCTTTGAGAGTTTGGCCTGTTGGTTCAGACATCTGTATGTCTGGAAGGTCTCTGGGCTCATTCACACAGAGCTATGCTACAGAAATAGTAGGATTTTACCATCTTTTAACCTGCCAACTGTTGTCATTTTAACAGATTTAAAGAAAAAATTAAAGAGAGGCTGCCCAGAGCAAATTTACTGAAAGCTGTATAATAACATCACAATCCCATTGCACCATGCTATCATCATATAGCTGTTACTTTCTTTGGACTGAGGCAAGTGTTGGCTCACACGCAGATTCAAAATGCAATTCAGATTTTGAAAGTTCTCCTAGCAGCAAGGGTGAGGACCCCTATCGTAGCAGTCCTCACCTCTTTGAATAATGTTTTACGTTGTTCCTTTCCAGTCAGAAGCTACACACTTGATAAACTGCATTATTGTATCTGTAATCAGAGGTGGGGCTGCACAGTGGAATCTGCTGCCTTCTGCATGGAAGTGCTGGGTTTCTCAGGTCCAAGAGTAACTTATTTTTTCCAAGGCATAAAACCACTGGGCATAAATACAGTAATATCTAGAGCCAGGTGTTAATAGTGGCCACTTCTTAATTTAATTATTTCCATAAACGAGCTGAAAAGTGCTAATGTGGAGACTATGCTGCATTAGTTTCCTGAATATGATTTAAAACACTAAAAAAAAAAAGTCCAGATTCTGTTTGTCTGTGTGTGAGATAGCAATTAGTTCATACTGTGATCTGCCATGTTTGATCCCACCGTGGGGCAGTTTATAGAGTACCATCACTCAGTGCAGTAACTGAATTGAGCCCATACTTCAAGTATTGCTTGCAGCAAGAAGCTGGGCAATAATAAAGAGGGTTAACTTGAGTGCAGAATCGATTGGAAGGGCTGAATTCCTTCCAAATTACCTGGCACACGTAACGCTTATTCTGCTGTCATTTTTGGTTTATCTTAGAGAGGCAAAGACACCAGTTTTTTTGTAAAGCCAGCTGAGAATGGAAGATGTTAGCCCTGCATTTGCATTCTGCAAACAGTTGTATCGACCACAATTGCTCACAGTAATGCATAGCATGTAAAGTTTGGCCCGGTCAAATTAGATATCATTAACTCACCCAATTGAGCAGATTACTTTAAAACAATTTGTACAGCTGTAAAATTAAGTTTGGTGTAATGTTTTCACTGGAAAAAGGAAATGCTGATTATGGTTCCAGTTTTATTATTTGCCACAAATTAAATGTAGCACATTTCACTGTGTGCATCCTAATTCTTTTGATAGAACAAAGTATAGCGAGCCATCAGAGTAAAAGAATCCAAACTGCAGCAAACATAATTTTTTCCAGAAATGTCCTAAAATAACTCTTGAGCAAGAAATGTTTTATGTGAGCTGCTTTCCATCCCTTCATGTTAAAGTCTGGTAAAATCATGCCAAGGATAGCTTTCCAGTTTATTCCCTAGTACTGTAAGTGCCCTGGATTCCAAGCATTTTAGTAGAGGGCTGTTAAGATTCCTTGGGACATTTCCTTGCTTCAGATCTGTGGACTGGGATCCCCTTTGTGCTTTCATATGTGATTGCTGTGTAAATAACCAAATTTCAAAATCAGACTGATGTGAGGTAGGAATAAAGCAGTACTTGGATTGTATCACGAATTATTATTACATGAGTTATTTCCAAGTATTTCTGTTGTGTATGGCAGCATCCTCATCATGCTAGGCAACGTTGCCTGGCCAGAAGCTGTTCACACAATGAATGGATTCTGGTTGGGCTGTGGATCTCTTACAAGGGACTGGCTCCTTAATTCACACTGGGTAGAATCCTTTTAGCTCTGCAGGTTTCTATTTGCATGTGCAGTGAGTTGTAGGCAATATGGTGTACCTTATTATATTTTATTTATTGAGAACTGTACTAACAAAATAAGAGTTAATGGGTTGCACAGACCTATCACTCTTAACCAATCAGATTCCAAATGAAGAATGATGGAAGAGAAAGCAATGATGGAAAAATATGCTTTAAAGCAATTTGCAGTTGGGAAATTATACAGCTCGAGATAAGGCCCTTAAAAAATCAGTGCTAAGTGCCACATTGAGCACTAAATACAGAGCACTGAGTAGTATATATTTACATTATTATTATTATCATTTTCTATCCCAGCACAATAATACCACTTTTTGTTGTAGGGACATGAGCAAGTGAGTGCTACGTTTGGGTGGTAAAAACTAGTAATCCTCAAGGCTGCTTATGTGTACATAGGCAAAGTGCTTTCTTGTCCAGGAAGTTAGCTGGTGTTGGTATTCTATTTCTACTGGCAAAATATTTATGTAAAAAAAATACACTCGGATGACTTCAGTGATTTGATATCTGTTGTCCATGTGGAATCTTTTGAAATGTAAACCAAAGATCATATTGATTAAGGTGTTCCCCTGCTATCTGGAGAATGTGTCACAACTGAGAAACCCCCAGTGCTTAAAAGTCAACGAATACATTTGTTCAGTTTCATTTTGTTAAATAAGTGACTGTACAAACATAAAATTTATTCCTAATGCTGCTCAATTGTGCTCAGCAAAATTCTTTACAAATAGTTACATCTGGAATAACACAGAAAGAGAACACCCATGCATATGAATGCTTCAGAAGACTGCCAGAAAACTAAAAATATGCATAATTTCTCAAGAACCTTACATGCCACGTGACAGAGACAATGGGATCTTTCATGGCAAAAAAGGATGGATGCATTAACTGTTATAATGTTAGAATGCTTAGCTTTTGTGCCTTCTTTGCACTGGAACTAAATTGAATATGAGAAAACTGTAGATAAACTAGAATGTAAAGAATGGGCCTTGATGATATTTGTGGTGGTGCCAGATAGGAGGGTTAACAACTGCATGAGACACAGATATAAATCCTGTGAATTAAGACTGTATGCTGAACAAGGAAGTGATGTTGGCATTTTTTAATAGAAAATCTCCAATGATTAAATTTTCACTGCCTAAAAGGGCCCCTAATTGGGTGTTGGGAGGCATGGCTCACCCTTAACAGACGAGAAACTGTTTAATTGTTAAGGCAAGTAGGTACAAAACTAAACTACTGAAGGTTACGTTGTATTCTTCAGTGCTGGGCATGCTTTTATTAAGACTGAGTATTGTTTTGAGGAATATTCATATACAAATTAATCTACAAAAGCCATGTGTGAAAAGCCTCACAGTTAGTTAATAGATGTGTTCAATTTAGCTTGACTTTAACATTTTTTACATATGAAGGGTGGAGAGAGCATGCTAGCTAAAACCCACATCATAAAGACATAAACATGGGATAATCCTTTTTGGAAGGTCAGTGATTCCTAGAAGTTTCCTTTTAATACTTGGAATGAAAATGAAAATAGTCACTTGAGCATTATTTAATGGTTACTAAAGTCTCATTTAGGTCATGGGGTTTTCAATAGTCCTGAATGAACTGTGAGAAAAATTGAACAGTAATTAATAAAAAGAAAGGTGACAGTACGCTAAATCTGTCCAAAACAACAACAACAAAACCCAACCAGGTATCACTCAACTATACTTCAAACTTCAAAGAGCAACAAACAAGGCTGGAAAAATTCAAACACTACTTTGGATTCCGATTAACAGAAAAAAAAAGGAGTACAGGAAAAGACCTCATGTCTTTTCTCATGTCTTTTAGGTTGTGAAGAATTTGCACTACCTAGAACATTGCTTCCTGTTTAATTCTCCAGCTCACAAGTATCTAAGGCATCAGATATACAAAAGGTTTTCACTGTGAAAGCCATTCAAGGTGTTGGACCTCCCTCCTGTTGAAATCTCCTTCCTCTATGAATTCTGCGTATGTGTTAGAATGAAATACCTTTGTTTTGTTTTATACTGTACATATGTGCTTTAAAATTAATAATTACTGAGAGCATTGGCATCCTTCAGCAATTCTTGAGCCAACTTCCACTGTGTAGATGCCAATTTCAGACCAGCTCTTCAGCACACCTCCACGTGCCTGGGAGCTCTCCAGCCCTCATGCCACAGGCACTGGATATTGAATGGCTGCTCTCATTTGTTCCTGGAGCTTTCTGACTCTCGAGGCTCAGCAGCCCCAGGTCTCTTAGCCTGTCCTTGTAAGTAAGGTGTTCCATCCCTCGAATCATTTCCATGGCCCTCCTCTGCACATGCTCTAACAGGTCTTTCTTGTACTGAGGACTCCACATCTGGATGCAGTATGCTAGCTATGCAGTATACTAGCTCCCCAGTGCAGAGTGGAGGGGAAGTATCACCTCCCCTAACCTTCTGGCTGTATTTCTTTAGATACAGCCCAGGATTCAGTTGTCATTCTGGGCTGCGAAGGCACACTTCTGACTCATGGTCAGTTTACCATCCACCAGTACACCCAGGTCCTTTTTGACAGGGCTGTGCTCCATCCTTACATGCCTCAGCATGTACTGAGAGCAAGCGTTGCAATGACTCAGGTGCAAGACCTCGTACTTGGATTTATTGAACCCCATGACGTTCACTGGGCTCACTGCTGGAGCGTGTCTAGGTCCCTCTGAATGGCATCCTGACAGCTTGGCATCATCTGCAAACTTGCAGAGGGTATGCTCAATCCCACTGTCCTATGTCATTGGTGAAGATGACAGTCCCAGTACTGACCCTTGCAGGACACCACTTGTCACAGAACTCCATCCAGACACTGAGCCATTGACCACTACTCTCTGGGTATGATTTAGCAGTGAATTTCTCATCAGTCACTTGAACAGTCCACCGATTAAATCCATATCTTTCCAATTTGGAGAGAAGGTTGTTATGGGGGAGCATGTCAAAGGCCTTAACCAAAGTCCAGATAGATGACGTCAGTGGCTTTTCCCTTCTACTGATGCAGTTACACCATCAGAAAAATCCCTCAGTGTAAGTTTACTGCGTGACCTTTCATTATTTTGTAATTTATTTTTGCTTAAATAATGTATGATGCTTGTTGGGTCTTGGTAATACACTACAGAAACTGGAAAGATTTCTGTTAAAGGAAATTATTTTTCTTTCTATCAAGTCAGACTGATCTGTATGGGTTTTATGTCATGAATGGTGAACATTTGCATGTGTTGTACAGCTTTTGGTTCTTCTCTGCTTCACAAGTGTTATAGAAGAAAAGTTTTCTGCTTAAGAATGAGTAAGCAGCTTTTCTTTGTAGAAATGCATGCAAATCCTTGGGAAATGCACTATAAAGATGCTAGTTCTGTTAGACTACAGATGTCTGTGCTCCATTTAAAACACTTTATGGTCTGATTCACTTCTTTAGCTAGTTCTTAAGAAGTCTCCACATTACGAAAAGGCAGCAGAACTTTAAAGATTTTATAGAAACTAGAGCAGCAAAAAGCCTGTTTTCTAAACCTCCTTTTCCTCAGGAACTGGAAAAGGAAGGTTCAAAATATAGGTTAATTCTTCTTGCAGCTCCATCTAATCCCTCTTTTATTTCCTTTAGAGAAAAGAATTATACTGTTTAGTAATGGGCTGTTTCCATGTGTGCACATTTCCTTCTGCCTTGTGAACCATCCATGACAAAATAGTTAAGAAAAAATCTTTCCTTAAAAGTACAGAATACATTTGTTCTTGAACCATTAACTTCCAAATGGAAAATCTTGGTAAAAAGATCACTGAAATAAAGGAATTTTTATTCTGTAAGTTGTTAGCTCCTTTATGTATTGGCAGTACAGCACCAGCACTGTACACTGCATACTGAAATGTACCTGCTTCTGGCTGGATTCTCAGGCTCTTCTCCTGTTTCATCATTTGCTTCAATGAAAACAGTTTTAGATCAATTCTGAGCCTTCTGAAACTCTTATAATTTCTCTACACACAGAGTACAAAGAGTATTCTTGAAGTCTTTTTCCTTAAACATGCTTTTATCATGTTAAATGATTTTAAGTAAGGGCAGAAATACTTCTACATATTTTGTCACTATTAAAATAACAATTTCTTGCATATCTGTTCATGGCTTTATAACCTTGGTTAATATAAAACTAGACAAGTTTACAAGTCTTTGCTTTTTAATGACTCTCTGCCATCTCAGCTGCATGACCCAAGGGAACCAATCAATTGTATTTATGACCGAGGTACAAACAGCAGCCATAAATAATTATGAATTGCTAATGGGGATAACTCAGTAACTACAATTACCCACTTTCTCTCATTTTCTATATTTATCCATGCATAGAAAATATGGTCAAACATTTTGAAAAACGATGCTTCTGCAGTGATGTTATTTCATAACAGTCCCACTCCCTTGTCTGCACTGTTGCTTGCTAATTGCAGTTTTTGAGTCCATCCTCCACCCCTCCCTTCTTCCACAAATGTACCCATAATATAAGACAGGGAAAGAGCAGTTCGGGTTAGCTCTGAAGATATCTATCTTGAAGAAGGTTATCGAAGTTTCTGTCAGGAAGAGATGGAAAAAATGTCCAGCGTTGCTATCTGGGAACCCAGCAGCAGTGACACGTTCAACTGTGTTCAGCTGGGAGCCTCCTCCTTCAGTAGCTACCTGATATCAGGTATCTGCAGAGATGCATTGTGAGTTTGGAAATTCTACTGAATACATCTAAGGTACTGTCTCAGGTCTCATGATGCTTCAGTTTTTCTTTTAGATGGCAACCTCTAGCTTTTGACCTAAAGATATATTGTACTAGTAGGAAGACTTGCTTCCATAGTCACTGTTTAGTGAATATTGAGTGCTGTGTATGTATGTATACAATGAAGAGTATATATTATTTATTTATTATTCATTCCTCCACCCTCCTGTCAACTTCCTAACTGGCTCAGGAAGAATAGCTGGATCTGCTTACATTTACCTACCTGGTGTCTGAGAGAAACAGTCCTATTTAAGTAAAAATGTGGAGTCGTAGTGTCCTAGTGAAAATGAAGCATGACCTTTTGTTGCATTATTAATGAACACAACAAAACACATTTATTAAATCTGTGCTTTTTCATTAGTCCATATGTTTTCTTTTTCCCAGCCCATGTCTGACATGTGACAGTGAAGCACAGAGTGATTGTCCCTAGCGCCTTCTCCCTTGTGATTTCTTGCCACCTGCTTCATAGCATTAAACAGATGTATAAGTGCAAAGCATTACAAAACCCATCTTTTCAATCATTTATCACTTAAAATAACAATAAAAAAATAGAGCTATGCTGTGGTTAATCAATTTATCTGCTAAATATAAAGAGAAAAGGCACTGTATATCTTAGGAAGATTTTGAAGCAGTAAGATATTTCAGGTGTGCAGTAGGTCAAGTTATCCATTTATATTGCAAGTGACCATAAGGCATTTTGTTTATTTCATGCCACAACTTTGTTTATGTTCCTTTAATGGCCAAAATATTCCTCTGACATGCAATAAAGAGTATCTTTAGAGAAATTTTAACAGAGGCATTACATTATTCATCACCAAGTGAAGAGGAAAATTTCAATTGCCAGTTTCTGGTAAGTGCCTAATTAAGAAAGGGGACTTCTGAGCCACAGACAGGCGCCACAATCATTAAAGGGCAGTTTTCTGAAGATTATGAGTCTCCAGTATGTCAAGCAGAGTTTTTCTACAGCTGAACTAATTCAGCAGTAGAAAACCCTGCCTAGAACAAAGCCTTTGGAATTAACATCTTGTTTCAGCAAACACATGCCTACTTTGAAGTAAGTGTGATAGGTTCACAACTGGCACTGAGGTCAAGTTTAATGGTAGCTAAGTGACAGAATATAACTCCAACACTATTCTTAATTTCAGCTGCAGCACAGAAAGTGTACATACAGAGTATCTGAAGCTACGTAGTGTATATCAAGTAGTCCAGTTTACTATAATTGGCACAACCAGTTCAGTCTTAACACTGAAAACTACCGAAATGCAGACTAATTCTCTGGCTACCCAATTAATTTTGAGGGTGCGAAAAGCATATACACATGTATACACAATTATTTTAGTTTCCCAAACCTTACAACTTCGATTAGAAATTTCTTTTTGAGATAGACTTTTGTTTCGACAAGCTCCAATTTGGCCCTGGTTTGGGATAACATCATTGTGCAGAGATGTTTAAGTTTGGTCAGGTTATGTCCTTGAATCAGTCTTTGTTAACGCTGAATGCTTTATTTTTTGTAATTCTAAATATGTGAACAGAATTCTAATGACAAAGGGAGGCATATCAAAGATGAGCTCAGTGCAACTAGCTTGTGTATCAGTCTCCTTGCAAGAGCTGCTGCTCGAGGTTGAAAATGAAATATAGCGTCAGCTGCTTCCTCATCACTGCCTTCTTTTCATACGCACAGCAATTTATATGCTAACCTTGGTGTTTATATTACTTTGGCCACACAATATCTTAATCTAGTTTAAAGGACAAATCCAGTTTGCTTACTATTGCTTTCATTGTACTTGTCTCAAAGAACATGTGAACAGAGCTTTCAAGCTCTTAAAACACTAAAAGGTCATTGCATCAACTGTTTATACGTGGGAGGTGCCAACAGTCAAAGAAGTAGAAGTTATCTGCCCTCAGATCATCTGAAGCAAGAGAAGTGGCAATGTGTGTTTGTTCCTGCCAGCATTTCTATGCTTGTTCTGGAGGGATTGCCCAGAGGAAGGAGCTGGTCCCCATTCTGCCTTAAGCCATAATTTCTCATCTTGAAGTGTAGGTTTTGATGGGTTGTTGCTATGGTATCTTCTCACCGTGAGAAACAGATGAACTCCATCATCTTGAATCCCAGTGAACAGCTCTGAACTTTGCCTGTCCAGTTAGACTCATGTGTTCTTATCCCCGGGATTTTTACATGTCTACTTAGGAAATACTTTCCTTACTAAATGTGTGTAAATGTGTGCTTAGAGTGAGGTAGGTAGGTAGAAAACTGAGGTCCTGATCTGTATTTTTAGTTTAGAAACTCAAATGCCCTGCCTCGGATGATGTTTTCTTCTCTAAGTTTCCTTCAGTAGAGATTACTTTTTGTTCCCCAAGGAATTGCCCTACAGAAGGAAAACCCCATAGTTCTGCTGTTGTTTGTATAGGAGCTAAAGACATTAAGAAGAGAAAACAGGAAAACTGGTCTGTAAAAACTTCCCAATTTTGTGATTTTACCCTTAAGAAAACTTTCCCTTTATCCCTCTATTTTCACCAACAAAAATATTCTGGAGAAAATTTCCATATAAATTGAAAACTAAACTCTAATAGCATGTAATTACTTCATTTCATATGCTATGTGCAATGGGAAGTGAACCTCAGGATACATCTATGGCGTATGCATCATGTTGCTGCCCCAAGCATGCTTATCACCAGTGACACTGTTCTGCATGAAGATTTCAAGCTGCCACAGTCCCCTTTGTATTTGTAGTGCAAAGCATTGATATGCACAGCTACAATAGCCTTTAATGACTAGGTGTCTTAATTTGCTTTTTATTATGTGATTAAAGGTACAATAAGGTATGTGTTCAACAAGAGGGAAGACCATTGTTCTGCATCATTAAGCTCACAGTGGCCCGAAAAGAAATTGTAGGCAATGTGCCAAAGCCCTTAATGAAGAGGATCTCTTTGAATTATCTATGGATGAGGAAGGGATAAAGCCTGAGCCCTGGTATATTTGATCCTCTTTGTGTTTTCTGCTATGAGGTCTTACGGAGCCAGATATACCAGACCTTCTGGAATCGTATTTTATTGAAGCATTATTTTCCCAGCCACATTAAAGCTCTTGGCCTAATAGAGAAAGTGCAGTTATGTACTATTATTAATTCTTGCAAGTGTTTTCTGAATTCCTACACCTCAGAGTCATTAACCTTCTCAAAATAAGGTTAAGGGGATTTATTTGTAACAATGCTCAATATTTCCTAAAACCGAATTATGTAAATTTTGGTCTAATTCAGACTTTGTAAAAGGCTTCCTTAGGTTTTCTCAGGAATGGCACTGTCAGCTTATGACACAATATTAGGATGATGCAGAATAAAGCCTACTGTAAGAGGTGTTACTGCTAATGTGTTTTAGAACTTTTGTCTTTCATATCCTGGTATTTTAAATGGAAACGGTCTTTCATATCCCTTACCGTTAAATTTTTACTGATTGCTCTCAAGTTACACAAGGATGCATTTTTATAGTCATAGTGACATTTAATTAGCTGGACATTCTCCCTCAGCTATAGAATTCCCTCCCACCTATCTTGTGAAACAGAGAAATCAAAGTAGTATGCTACTGAAATAACTTTGCGCAATAATTTGTATTCTGGAATAATTGGGGTTTATAGTCTTTAAGAATTCAGATCTATGTTAGAAATCCTAGTTTTATAGGATTACATGCACCTTTCACTTCTACAGGAGCTGAGGGTATTCCAACCATGTTTCCCCAGAGGACTCTCATGCTCAGCATTAATTACTGCTGCTGTGCACTGAGCTGTTCCCACTGCAGAAACCAGGTTGCAGGACTTTGCAGGTTGATTCCTACGTCCACACCCCTGTCAGACTGCCCTGCTCCAGGAGTCAGCACCAGATAGTTCAGTCAGGTCAGCTATCACCAGGACTGCTCCTGTGACTGACTTTAAGGAAGTGTATTTAGGGAATGGTGCCCTGCATCTGTTCTGAGATGTCAGTAAGTTGCAAAGGTTTCTGATTCCTCCATTTCACATCTCAAGTGGCAAATGCTTTGTAAACAATTAAATTATGAGTAATCTACTATGCTGGTTGTTGAACTTCTGAATGGGATTCACCGATAGTCATCAAATCCAGGCTGCATGAGAAGTTTGCCACTCTGGGGGATAAGTAACTACACAACAGCCACTGTGAGATCTGAGCTGAGGGCTCACCAACAGAACCAGCACCATCTCTGCTGCTGCAGGCAGTATGTGAAGGCAGTTCTCAGTATGAAACAACATCCAAGAGATCTGAATATCTTTCTCTGAAATGCTTCCCGTCATCACATGCACAGCAGCTTAGCAAGTGGAAGTGAGTTGGTATAAATAGAAATGACAGTAAGCGTGTATTTCTATTTGTTCTCACAAGTTTTTTTTTCCTCCACAAAACAACAGTGACCTTTGGGTAAGCAAGTGAGAATTAGATCAAAACTATGTCTTTAAAATTTAATCGCTTCCCTATTAGCATAACATACAAAACACATATATTATTCACTGTGTTGTCAGCGCCATCAGTATCTGTGATCAAATGCAGGTAGCAGCACAGCGAAGTGCCTCGAGTTTCACCGCTCTGCAGTGCTGAGCAATACCCTCTGCTGGCGAGCAAACACATGGCAGTGCTGGGAAACCACCCCCATCCTCATGTCACTTGGCAATTGTCATGTTCTGTAAGCAGCACTAGGAATGGCAGAGTAGTAAAGTACAATTTGAGAGATATTTCCTATCGTTCGATGTTTTCGGGGATTAACCATAATCTGCTGATGGTTATTTCAAGAGATGAGCAAGAGTGTGTCCCTTAGAAACCTAGCTGTCACTGTTTTGGTCAAAATTGTACTCCAGATGTCACAAAGTTAGAAATTTTAGAGAGGTAAACAATACAGACAGAAAGAAAAGAAGAAACACGGGAAATGATATTTTTATAACAGAAGTGGGTGTGTTATCACATTTTTTGTAAACTTATCAGATGCTCAGTATAAATAATTGGATGCATAAAGATCTGGAGAGTATTAGTTTTCATCTACTTTCAGTTCTAGCTGTCTGTTGGCTGGTATTCCTGCACTTAGAGGTGAAAGAACAGGACATAAACTTACAGTGGCAGGAACCAGACTCAGCTGTGAATGAATGCGTGGCACAGAAAGAAGTATCTCTATGTGCTTGTAAGCAGAGACAAAACCTTCTGAGCATCAGTCATCGCCTGTGTCTCCAAAACTTGCTCAAAGTGTGTGACCAAGCTATGACCCTCCTCAGGAAATTTTAATAAGACATCCTAGAGAAATAAAGCAGTGCCCTATTTCTTGATATAAAATTATGCAAAAAGTTTGATGCATAATAGCATACACTTAAGTATTTGATGTTCTGCAAGTGCAAGGTAGGGAAGATAAAAACAATCATTATCTTACACACATTAAATTAGGCAACAGACCCGTTCATTTCCACTTGTATAAGCAATTTTTGGTATCCCATCTTCTGTCATTAACAGTGGCTACATGCCTAAAAGAGAACATTTGCTTTAGAAATGAAATCTAATGCTTTACCTGACAAACTTCATACAGTAATTTGTACTGCTCTTCTTGCTTCTGTAGAGTGCACAAACTGCATCCCATGTTTAAACAAGTGGCAGAAAATATCTTCCTTATTCAGCAGTGCAGCCACAGAAATCTCTGTTAGCAAGCATGCATGCAGATATCCTTTGAAACACCCAGGTGGGTCGGCTGACCTGGAGCAGATCTCAGTGGTATTGCACAGGGCGTTGCAGAGGAACTGTGCTCTTTTCTTTACAGCTTTCCCTCTCCCTGGCAGTACACAACACTCCCTCTGCTGCTTCACTCTGGCTGCCGTACCGAGCTGCAAAGCGCGCACTATATACTGCTACTCATGCATATTAATCAGCTCTCATTGACTATTCATAACAGACAGTGATACAGAAGCTATAATTGCCAACTATGACAGCTGAAATTTCTCTAATTAACAGGCAAGTGCTTCAGTAGCAGGCATAATAAAAGACACTAACAATTTTGTAAACCATTTTGTAGCAATTACAAATAAACATGACTACATTTTACTACGGTCCCTCAGGATAATTCTTCACATATTTAAGCAGACTAGAAGTACATTTTAAATGTAAGGCTCAATGCAACGAATCTAATAGCATGCAACTCGGCAGTGGCTGCAGCGAAGTTGAATATGCTCAGGAGCATTTATTTTTGTCTCATACTGCATTGGCATCTGAGAGGCTCAGTTATAGCAGGAGGTGACTGAACTAGGAATTTAACACAACACAGAAAGGCCATCCCTCTCTCTGAAAGCTTATGTACAGCCATCAGGGCTTGACTGCATAGCAGTAGAGATGTGACTGCTGAATATATGTGGGTATGGAAAAATAAAAGAAAGCATGGGATTCATATTTATAGATTAGCTTTAGTTCAATATTAATGCCAACTGATTCTCAGTTTTATTAAAACTCAAATTGTTCCCCGTTTACAAAAAAGATGTACAATAAATGTGGCACGTATTCAGTATTTGAATGCCTCGATCTACCTGTGCCATAGATGTAAAACATAAAACATCAGTGAACTGCCCAATGAACTAGAAAAGTACCCATAAGAGTAAGCTTTATGGCTATTGCTCAGCCTGCAGGAAACGCTGCCCTGTGGTATGAATTTGGGTTGATCATGCTCTTTCCAAATGTTTAAGCATTTAGAAAGTGTGCATTTTTACAATCTTATTTCAGTTTATTCTGCTACAAAGAGAAGAAGCCAGAATAACATGAGATGAAAAGTTTAATTCAGATGTAGGCATTTCATGGCAGAGGGCCGGGTCTCATGCTGTGGTCATCTACTTGGTTTCTGACTGTTGGTTTAGCAGATTTTGAGTGAGGATCATGTGCTGTTTCTCCCACAGTATTCCTGCTGCAACAGTAACTTTCAAGGTTAGAGTGAGACAGAGGTTGCCCAGCTCATAGTGCTGGCCCTCTCTGAAGGATTCTGGCTCTTGCTGTTAGATACGTTTCCGTCCAACAGTGTACTGGGAGCATCCCCACAGCTGGCTCACAGCTGGTGGCTGCGGATCTTCGACAACTGGAAAGCTCCTGCAAGTGGGAATTAGTGCTCCCTCAAAGCAGGAAAGATGATGATAACTGAATTAAGTTTAAAAAAAAAAGAAAAAAAAAAGATCCTAGCAAAACTGTAAAGAAGTTTAAGGCTCTGCCTAGATAATTCTGGGTTACATTATTTGATTAAGCAACTTAAGGTAAAATTCTCAAAGATGTTGCCTATGGCTTTTCTTTTTTAATGCAATTATGTTAATTCTTAAATGCCACTTGCTATTTAAATGTTAAACATCAGTTCAGGTGGCTGGGTTCAGCCAGGAATTTTTCTCAGAAATAGCATGCAGCTGGATATGATCAGAAGCAAACCTGAAACATGCATGATATTTCAGTTGTAATTTCAACAGAAATGCATCAATTTATTATTGTTCTGTGGTGATGTCATAGACTGTAAGAGATAATTTTTCATTATACCTAATAACTACCCCTGAGACCAGTAATGATCTGCTCTCATGAAGATTCGTTCGATTCAAAAAGATAATCCGTACATTGGGTCAGGAGAGTACGAACAGCAGAAGTCCAACAGAGCAGAGATGCTTCGGATCCTTTAGCTCACAGAGCGGGCACGCTGCCTTAATGGTGTGGCTGCCTTTGTTGCACCGTTGCTCTGGTAAATAAGCTAGCTCAAAAGTCAGGCCAGCAGTTAGCTCAACTGAGATAGTTTCCATATTGAAATCTAATTCATACTTCTCTGTTCATCTCATGGGCAGAAGTTGTGGTACTGTCTCATGTTAGTATAGCCTAGTTTTTTATGGTACTTTGCCAAACTTCAGACATTTGGGCTGAAAACTCTTCTGGGCATTGTCCAAGGTGGATTTTTGTTTAAAAGGCATACTTGAGCAGTAGTGCTTTAGTCGTTTCCAAGAGTAAGAGTACAGGAAAAAATACATTGCCTGCCCATGTTAAGAAATTCTGGATATGTTTTCTTTGAGAAAGTTTTAATATCAGTGGAATTTGAAACAGGAATGTGAAGTTTGGCACAGGGATGGTTGGTGCTGTCCCTGTGAAAACTGCTAATTTGGCCAGCTTTTCAGCTGCTGCAGTTCACATGTTCTCAGCTGTTTCAGCTTTTCAGTGAAATTCTTAGAGACTTCTTCAGTGATGAACCAACTCTGTGTGTGATGCCAGGTGGTACGAAGAGACCCCTGCACTTCAGTTCCTTTACCTAATTGCTCTTTGTGAGGTTCAGGAATGGACACCAAACCCAAAGATGTGCAGTGATTCTCACTGCTGGATCCAGGTAGCATGAGAAAGCCACCTGAGCTACACAGGATGTGTGACTGCTGTGGCTTTGTAACATATATACACAGGCCAGACTGTGTTACAGAAACTAGTAAATGTGTTGTGTGTGGTCAAGGTAAACCAGCTGCCTTGCTTTGTCTGGATAAGGCAGCTTGTCACTGGATCTGTCATCTGTGTTAACAATGCGTCACGTGTGGTCACACCAACATGCCACAGATAATGAGCTTAGCAAAATGTGGGCATAGGGAACATCTTACATCATATGTAATATGAATATTATATTGGCCCCAGCTGAATCTGAGCAATCCAGACTGAATGGGATGTTACCGAGCCAGCTGACAAGGAACAATGGTAAATGGCCTTTGAATACACAAGGTACCAGGAAGAGCTTTCATTAGCATTTATCTAGATTACTTGCTCCCCATCTGACTACACGTGACCAAGTCTGAAAAATCCCCTTTACCAAGATATCAGACATTTGCTTTCGTGTGTAAAAGCTAATTTCCAAGGAACACAAAATGGAAAGTGTCCAGAGCGTGAGGGCCACTGCAAGCAGCAGGTGCTGCTCTCATCTCCAGGAGACAGGATGTTCCAGTCAGGTTGTGTGTGATGGCTGGGAGGGAATCCTGTCCCATCCTAAGGACGGGTTTTGTTGTTTGTGTTTGTCTTAGCTGCAACCTGCAATCCCTAGGCTTTTCAAAACAAGCCTAGTTTAAATTTTGCTACTCAGATGTTTGATTTATTTTATGATTAAGCCTGTCAGATGTTGGAAGGTAAAGGGAGTGTACAAGACCAATGCACTTGAAGTGTCCTGTCTGCACGGGCTGGTGAGTCAGAATAAAAAGGGAAATGAAGAACTCCTGAGGGACCTGCACCCTGGAGGGGAAAATTATTAGGGAACTCAAAGGCTAAAAAGCACTCACTGCCAGCTTTGTCAAGGGTAAAGACTTGCATTGCCAAGTGCTGGCTCTTAGACAGCAGTTCCCACCAGCAAGAATAAACTCATGTCCTTTGTGCAAGGAGCAGATGGCACATAGCTGCTTCACAGATCTGGGCAAACACCAAACGCTGCTCTCGGTTCTGGGGGTTCCTAATGTTTGAGCGGTTGACTGTAATATTAGTAATGGTTTGGCATTGTTTATTTTGTTTCCTTAAATGCAAGTTGGCTTTGTTAGTATGTAAGTAACTATTTAACATTATATTTTTGTACACACACTTAGCAAGTTCTTTTCAAACAAATGATTCCTATTTAGGGAGTGTGATTGTGGAAACGTTTGCTTAATGCACCAATACTTTAATTACTCTTCTCGTTTTTACAAATATTTAAGACTCGAGAGAAACAAAGGCTAGGAAAGAGAACAGCTGTGACTCTATAAATAATTCTCACGTTGGTGTGTTTCATAAACAGAAGTCAGGAAGCTGTACAGATTATGATTACATAGAGTGGTGTGAAAGAAAACTGTTGGTTATACACAACTGGACTTTAAAGCGAGTATCTGGAATTCTTGAAGTGTTTTAGAGTTCCTTTTAATTAAAGCCATTGGCTTACCTCTATTAAATCTTGAGAGCCTCTTTGTTGAGAAAGTGCTCCGAGTTCTTCCCCACGTTTATGTGCAAATTTTCAATACTACAGTCCACTGATAGCTATGGGAAGTGTTTGATTCTTAATAATACATTTAATTCATGTGACCCTACTTTAAAAATGCCCTTCTGGAAAGTCTTTCATTAAATAATTGAAAGTAAATGAGGATTTTCTATGACATTGTGTAGGCACAAAAATTAAATGCACACTAAAAATATGAAGATCTCAGTTCTGCAAATTTTTGCATATGGGCACAGCAATCTGCCTATACACTGGAAGCTTCAAGATTGGAGCCAAAATATTTAAACTAAAACATACCACAAGAGAGGATGTGAAAGCAAATGTAAAACTTTGGCTTTATTCCCATCAGTTAATGTTGCTGTCTTGAGATCCTTATTTGCTCCACTCAGCCTGTCTGAAAGGGTTCCAATTCTCAGAAGTAACTTAAATGAAATGATATTTATTGTTAAATCATTGAAGGGACCGTTCTGTCCTCTAAGCTCTTTAAGAAGTCCGATATCTCCTTAATTAATGCCACTTGAGAAAGACAGTAATGCTGTAGGAAAATTACAGCAACATCACTGTAAGCAATGCAACACCAGCATGTATGAGAACACTGTGTTAACTCAGTCTTTACAAAACAGAAATGATAAGGTCAGAATAGGGTAAAGAACTGTTCAATACGCTACTGAGACCTTGTAATGGAGAGAATAAGGATACTTGAGAGCTGACCTATGGACTACAAATCTCCTCCTCCTTGGGCTGCCAGTCTAGATGTCTATTCCCACAGTGCCAAGAAGTGCTGGTCAAAGAGTTAAGACAAAAGGTGATCCCTGAACCAGAGAATGTATGCACTGGATTGAGAGAGAAACACAGTTATGCAGTGGGTGAAACAAGGTTTTAGCTACTAGAGGACCAAAAATGAACTAATCAAAAAAGAAGTGCTTTTTCATCTATTAATAAACCAGTTCCAAAATCACCATCAGCAGTACTTCTGACCTGGCAGTGCCAGAGTGAGGAACCTGGAGGCACACACATTGAGTAACTGTACTTCAGCTCAAATCCTGGACACTGTATCCTTGTCCATTTCCCCATTCATGACAGAATGTATTCAGCCGTTAAGAACACAAATCCAAAAGTATAGAAGACTGGCAAGGAAATGAGAAAATCTTATTATAGGCTGGATTTGTGATCTATAAGCTTCTTCTGTGTTAGAAGAAACCTCAGCTTCCTCTCAAAAAGCATCTTTGATTTCCTGGGTTTGATACTGGAACAGGAAAGCTTGCCTCTGTAATGTTTTACAGGTGATTTAACTAGATACTTTGATTTAAGAACTGCAGATTTAAGGCTGCACAAATTGTCACTTTTCACATGGAAAAAGCACTGTGATCATTGTTAGCACAGTTACAGGAACATTACATCAAAAATTAAGACTACTGAAATGATGAAAGTAGATCATGAACAAATACGAGTGTGGAGCTGATTGGCAGTTACACACTTGTGTTTACAAGGTTCATGTGTTATCAAATCTAAAATTACTTACAGAGCTTCTATCAGCACTTTGCTTTTGCAGTGAAATATCCCCTTAGAGGGATAGCACTGGTGAGCACAGACTGCTGTGAGTGATGGTTCATTTTCAAATAAAAATGTTTTTTGTAAAAGCGATAATACTCTTTTATAATTTCAGAGCAGGCAAAATGATTCAGTGTACTTGAATGCTGCATAGAAAGCATTGACATAATACTTAATCTTTAAAACTGATAGACACGTGCCCAAAAGCTAATAAAGTTCATTCTAATACAAACGAGCAAGTAAAATAGTATATCACAGTCTGTGATAGCTTTGGATCTCGATCATATAACTGTAGCCCAGGGACAAAGAAAATTGAAGTGATTTAGAAAGGTAGCCAATAGGATTTATCTAATATTAGGCAGTTTGCTGAAGCAAAACAGTAATGTCAGAAAGAGACAAAGGTGTAAAATCTGTTTGACTGTGTCCAAACGCTTCTACTCTTTGACCTTAACGGCTCCTGATGATCTCCCTTTAAGGTCAGCAGAATAATACTTAACAATACACAGTCAGAAATAGCCAAGACCTGCTAAGTATCACAGTCTTTAATAAGTTTTATATTTTAGCTACTGCACTCATATTATGAATTTTAAGACTTTTCTATTTGAAAAGATACTAGCTTTCATTTCTCAGTTTGTACCGTTCCACTCTAAATTTGAAACAGAGCAAAACAGGAATGCCACCTATGGTTCATTAAGTTTTATATTTACCAACTCATAAAAAGGATATGTGGGAATATTAAGTATTAATGGTAAATGGCAGTCAATATGAAAAATGTTGCTGATATGTTTCCCTTTGTATTCGTTTCTAGGTTCAGGTGCACAGGAGGTGTCTGATTTCTAACCCAGAAGATGAGCAGACCTTGAAGGAAATGAAATTTAAAGCTTTTAGGAACAAAGGAAATGTAAGTGTGCATTTTTATCTTTGAAGCTGGGAAAGCTGCATTTCCACTGAAGGTGATAGGCACTAGCTCCAGAATTGGTCTGTGATTAATTCCACTGTGGGCTCACAGAGGGAGCCAGCAGTGAGTGAGCCATGCTGGGTCCTGCACACATGAAGCAGCAGTCATCTCTGCTTCAGCAAAGTACTGTCAAAACAGATCAAGCACACTGGGTAGGAGACAAGTGACTGAGGCTCATGGTGACTCAAGTGGTTTGCAGTCACAGAGACAGGCTGTGCCAGTGCTGTGAACTTCATCTGTGTTTTCCTAGTGCCAACAGAGACATAATCTTGAAACTTCCAAATACAGAAGAACACAGAATATGGCCAAGTCCTGCTGAGTGCTCTAGTGCACTCTGAGTTCCCTATTGCTCAGTGTATAAAATACACAAACAATTTTATGTGGTGTCTGGTTTCCATTTATCCTGTTCACAGTTTAATATCATTAGCCTACAAAACTGCAGCTACACTGTTCACCTCTTGTTCCGTTATGAAATCTACACTATTGTGGTAACACTGATTTGATAGAAGATATCCTGGAGCCACAGTCCCTTCTATAACAGAGGAAGGGAACTTCTCACATCTAACTTGGCTCACTTTGAACAAGCTACTCTGGTCCAGTGTGCACAGTTCATTCCTGGAGACCACAAAACTCACAGTGTTGTTCCTTCCACAGTTAACTCGATCTACCTCCATCTTAAGTGGTGGTGGAAGCTATTTCCACTTATTATTAGTGCTGCATTTTTGTGCAGCACTGTGAATCAATGGTACACATTTACCTCAGTGAGAAAAATGAATTACTTACACAGGTTACTGTATTGGCTAACTACACAGAATTATTGTGTAGGCATGATTTCTCTGCTGTTCCTTCCCTCAATATACATACTCTGAGAACAAGTATTGATTAAGTGGAATTGAAATGAATACAAAAATATAAATGTTTGATAAAAGAAATGTGAAAGTACACAGGCAGACACAGTGATGAATACCCATAATAACCTAGGAATACTCATTCCTATTGGAACATACATTCACTCACTAATCTCATAATTTAAAATGAAGCCCCATAGCTGCAGGCTCTCCACAGTGCAGGAAATGGAATGAGATTTTCCTGCAGCTCTTCTTTTTCAGACTGGTTATCCTACCAAGAAAGTGAGACACGTGTGTTTCTTTTGCTTACTCTACAAGAACAGATCAACATCCTTGATAAGAATTTTACAGATAGAATGTTGACTTAAAAGATGAGTTTTAATTAACAAGGCAGTTCATTCATACACAAAATAAATGATTTGGGTTCTTTCAAAGTATCATTGCAAGTCCAGAATTTCTGTCCTGATGGCTAACTGCAGTGAGACACTGTACTGTAAAATGTTAATGCTTTTATGGTTTACAGCTTAATGTTTTTGTTTTTATTTTTGGGGTTGTGGCTTGTTTATTTTGGAGTATCAAGAATGCAGCTGAGAAATTCAAAAACATTTTAGTGAAATGTACTATCCACTGTCCATCTTTGTTATCTTTCCTCCTTCTCCAAAATGAGAGGGCTGCTGTATAGTACCATGCTTTCTGTTCCAATTATTTTTGTATATTCTGACTGCAATGATGACAGAAAACTCACACACATTTTTTTTTAAGATGGCACAGTGGAATGAACACTGGATTGCATGCATATGTCCAGAGGCACAATCAGTTCATGGCTGGAGGGAGGAAACTTCAGGTTACTGAGAAAGGCACCTATGAAAACACTAAGCAACTCACAAATAAAACACAGACAATGAGGGCACCTACTTAATAGCTTAGTTGCCAATATGATAATTGGCATAATTTTCTTTGCTACTTAAAAAATCCTTTCCTGTTTACTGGCTGCATGTAGCAGATTATAAAATGACTAACACATATTCCTAGGTCCTTGATTTTTAAGTTTCTGTATGCTTTCTTTGAGTTTCATGTCCTTAGCAGAAACAGAAATCAAAATAATTAAAGCTTAAAATATTCTCATTTCATGGTGTGGCTAACAAGTGAAACTACAAGTAATGATGTAATCTAACGTGTCAAAAAAGAAACTGAAAAGAGGAGACAGAAGGCAGGACGGAGCCAAGGGATGAGATGTGCCGTGTCATCTTCTAATTAACTAACTGATCCTTTAAATTGTCAAAATCAGCAAGGAGCTCCATGGCCCCGTGTCTTATTAATATTCATATGAGGCCAGTAGAAGCAATGATTCCAGTCCCAGTGGTTATAGTTAAACATAAAAAAAAAAAAGGAAAAAAAACCCAGAAAAAGTCAGGCTAGCCAAGGCTTCAGCAGCTCCACATTCATAAGGAAATGCAGGCAGGCCACCCTGCTTCCTCCAAATCTCTGCTGGGGGAAATTCTCTGAGGATGCATATTGATTTCTGCATTATTATGGGGGGTGTATATTGAAAAAACAATTGTTTTTTTTCTTGCTATGAACTGCCACTCTGTTAATCTCATTGAGCTCCATGTTGTCAAATGAAAGGAAGATGCATGTAATGTTTTGTAATACGAGTCCATTTTTAATTTTGAGCACACCAAATGAATATGCCATTAATAAAACCCTGTCATTTAGAGGAAAGGGTGAATTCATTTTGCCTTGTAGGATGCAACTCAGGATTGTTTTTGCAGAAATCTGAGGCCTGCAAGCAAAATAATCTTCCATAATCTTCTTATAATACAATTACTCTCTTACAGTTCAGCTTGCCAGCCTCTTCCCACTCCCACAAAGTACAGTTTCCTGAACCTTGAAGTCTAAGGGAGCAGCTGACATTTGGTTTCTCCATTCATTTTCTGTTTAATTCTTCATGGCAGGACAATGCTTTTTTTTTTGTTGTTTATGTAAAACCACAAAGCAATCTTCTCTTCTCTGTATTACACAGTATATTTTGGGGCCCAATACAGGTCAGCCACTGACAGGTTTGTTCCTGTCTTCAGTAGAAGATGGGGGTGGGGACATAATTCAGCACCCCCAGATGTCAAAGGGAGTTTCAGCACTGGCCTTATGTAAGTAATTTCAAGACCAGACTATTTTGAGGGTAGCTAATCCCATTTTACACTTGCCATTTCTATCTGTGCATGTCATAGTAGAAAATAATATGCAGCATTTTACAGCAGTATGATCAGAATAGGAGGAGCTGGGTCATAAATCATGTGCTATATCTCCCAGTGAAGAAATAATTAAATAGTTTGAAACTCATCAATGAATTTAATTGAGATTCTAAAGAAAAAATATCTTCAGTTACCACCCTACCCCTTCTGGCACCTTTACCCCACCCATTACCAGTTTTCTTTGATGCAACCTTTCAACAGGTTTAACACAGCTCATAGAGCAAAGCCAGCTTGGGATCAATCACCAGTTCAATCCAAGCCCTCATCCTCTGCAAACCTGCAGGGCCAGGAGCAGAGCTCCTTGTGGAGAGCTGAAAGCAGAGCCCTGCTCCTTCTGCATCCTGCACTGTCTTCCAGCACCATCTCCCAGGACTGGTTCTGGTTTCTTACCACAAAGTCATCTAAGTCACAGGAGGGCAATTCTTAGCTCCTTAAGTAACTGCTCCCAGGGCTCCTCCATTGGCTGCAGCACCTGCAATGCCCCTGCAGTGTCAGCAAAGCAATGCAAAGCCCTTGGCAAGCCCTGACATCTCCAAAGCCATGGTGTGCAGCCTATGTCCTCCTCCAAGCAGGCAGTCTGCTCTGACCATGAATACGGGAGCCCTGGGCCTATGGTGTGCAGAAAAATGTACATATGGTGCTTACACGGATCTGAGATTTGGGCAGCCTCTGAGTACCAGAAAAGAAGGAATCTCTAAGCAAAGATATTAACCCAAACGTATAACAATGCATGTTTGTTTAACTTTTCTTACGTACGTAAGACAGGCTCAAATGAAAAAAAATCAACCCTTTAAACTGTCTGTCAGCTAGGTTAACGTCAGGCATTGAACTGCCAGACCACAAATCTTGAATATGTTGACTCTAAATGTCTACCAGGAGCATATGTTATGGATCAAAGAACACACTGATTAATCCAGCAGAGACGAAAGTCTGTCACTTTGGTCATGGTGGCATGATACCACGGAAGACAGTAGTGGGGAAGCAAATGAACAGAAAACAAATGTCAATGAATATAATAGCCATAAAAGGTTACCTTCCAAAATACAGTTTTATTAGTTCAAATACTGGGTGCACATTTTTCATTCAATATTTCCTGCTTTTTAAAAATCATAAAATTCGTAATATTTTCTTTGTAAATTAATGCCTGTTTCCCTGCTATCATTTCTTTTATATTATTTTTTGTGCAGTTTATAACTTTCAGTGTGACAGCTGATTACATGAAGCTGTGAGCATTGGTATATCACTCAGAAACATTTGGAAGCACAGTAATGTTGTATTCAGAGCTGGATTCTTTTTCTTCAGTGGTTTTAATGTATCTAGTATGTCTTCCTCAACTAAAGGTTGCTTCAGCAAACCTTTCCCATAGCTTACACAGGAACATTTCCAACCCTCTCCATTTACACTGAGTGTTTACTTGAAAGCATTTCAAATATTTCCCAAAGTTTAATTTAATCTAGTTTTGAACTTGAAGGAAAAAAAAAAAAGAAAAGAAAATCATGGATAATAAAACCTTCCTTAAATTCAAGCTGTAATATTGAAAATATTTCTTGTGAGGTATCACAGCCAGTAGTCTGTGGGGATCCTCTGCATGTAAACCAGGGATTTGTATGAGGATTATACTCAGAGACATCCGATTCTTTGGAAAGAATGGAACTCCCAGCACTGTCTTTTAGCTTCCAGAACAGTCTCTGATTAAACGCTGCTGAAAGGCTCCCGATTCTGCTTGTCATTCAGTAGTGTTTTAATGTCCCCTACTTCTTGAAAAGATAGCTGCCTTTGTCATAATAATATCCTGTCAGTGCATGCATGTACAGTTGCTAGCTTAATGCATAATTTATGAATTAGACTTTTCAAAAACATGCAGTGAGTGGGTATATTAATGATACACGTTAGGTAAATTTTCTGTCTCGTTTTGGCGAAGGATAAGTTATCAGTAATCTTAGAAGAGAGAGATACGTGTGTGAGTGTATGTGCATATTTGATGTCTGGAAATAAACATTTAAATCATGGCACCTAGTAAGCATGTCAGAAAATACGTGCACCTGCACTTTTACCTAATTTTATGGCAAAGTGATACTGTATTTGTGCTTTCTGGAGGAATAAACAGTGCTGTATTAGGCAGATTCCTTTAACATGCCACTGCCCACTTAGACTTGTCCTCAGCTTGTTCTTCTGCATAATTTAAAAGACAGCTGTCATAGCTACGTGCTATCTGGTCTAAAATCTGACACTCGTACAGTGTTAAAAAGCTACCTACTGTGCTCAGTGAGACTGTGCCCATTCCCCTCAGCATCAGCTGGAGCTGAGAACACTCGTGCGTGGCAGTGGGACTCGGACGCTTTTCAAGTTTGACTTAACCAAATAGAATCACACTGTGGAGAAAGTTTAGAAATGAAAGGTGAGAAAAATGAGTCTTTACCATCCTGTTTGCAGCGCCTGTTGCACTGGGCAAGACAGCATTCTGTCCAGCAGGCACAGAGCAGGTCTTTGCTGGGGCAAGGAGCCCAGGCCAGTAACACCCAAATAGCACCCAGTTCCCTGAAATAACTCCTGGGAAGCAGTTTGTGGCTAATCCACAGCCTGACATTGGCTTGGAGAAACAGCATTAAGGCAAGGCCTTGAATGGAGCAATCCAGTGAAAAACCAGCAGCAGCAGCTCATCAAATCACGCCACACTACCAGAATGACTGGGAGTTTCTTCAGAAAAAGAACTCATGCTAATGGCAGAGTAAAGACTGAGCTCAGGATCCGTGTGACTCAAGGACTGATTGATGCACTGCAAATATGTATATGCTTCTGAGAAAAAGCCATTTCCTGTTTAAAAATTTAAAAAAATACTTGATTAAACTCTGAGGTTCCCAAACTAAACACATTACACTATTTAGTCCATTAAAATCAGAGCACCCGGTACTTATCGTGCGGTGATGCACAGATTGCATTGAATTGTTCCTCTGCCTGCAGTTGTTTTCATTTCCTGTGAGCACTGTGCACCACCAGCAGCAGAATGCAGCAAGCTTCCTCTGGCCAGCACCAGGGCTGATTATAAAAACCTATTGTCCTTCTGGCAATATTTGTAAGAAAATATCTACATTTTATGAACTCTTATCATTATTACTATTGTAGCAAACATATGAAAGCTGGAGCCAGATGATAATAAGGATACTCGAGCAAGCTTCACTGAAAAAACTTTATCTTTCACAGTTAAATTCTGTGTAAGTTTTGATACTCTCAAATGCTACTTTATGAAAAGCATTTTTTTTTTTTTAACTGAAGCTAGAAATAGCGTAAGCATGTTTCTTATAGAGGGGAAAAAAAAGTGGACCTTGACCTTTACTATACTTGTCCCATAATAGTTTGTTATTTACCAGGCAACAGAGGCAACTACTACTATTACTCAAACATTCCCTGCTGGGTTATGAACACACAGGGTAAACGAAGCACTCAGACCCTTGTTTTCTCTCACCTATTCATGGACATTTTAAACAGCCAAGACAGGTGGCCTTAGAAGTGGCAGTCAGCTCCATTCAAGGAATTTATGAAACAGAGCTAAGATGGAACACAGTGATAAGCCCTGATATCCAACTTAGTGCTAAAGATATTGATTCTCCATAATAATCAAGTTCAGAAATACTTCTTTGTGAAGTTTATCACCCAGCACTAATTTCACATTTTGTGTCTCTCTTTCTCCTCAGACAGGTGAAGAAACACAAGCTTCTAAAAGATGCCTTCCAGGTCTGTGTTTCTAAAAGGCCTTCCTTTCACATTGCCACTCACACGTTGAACATACAGAGCTGTGAAAGCACAAAGATGCGAAATCACAGTGTTCAAGAATTTATTTCATTTCAGAATCATGGACTAATTTTTGAAAAGCAGTGTACTTCCTCAAAAAGCTGTGATACACACAGTTCAAATCACTTCTACTGAGAATGAGGACTTTATACTGAGATGTGAAACTGTTTGCTCCTGGATTTGGTTTTCATTTGAACTTAAAGAGTATATTTTCCTCTAAACAACTTGGATATTGTGATGGGAACTTCTTCTAATGAATTTAGGAGAAATAGTAATGGAGAATTATTGACAGCAATTCATGAAATACTAATTTTGGTGGGGTTTTTTTGCTTTTTTTCTCCTTTCCTTTTTCCTTTTTCCTTTCCTTTCCTTTCTTCCCCCCCCCCCCTTTTTTTTTCTTTTCTCTCAATTACTTTATCTGAAACTCAGGATTTGCATTAGAGCCTCTTCAGCTTAGTGCAGTGATTCAGCTTAAAGATGGCTTTTGCTGTCAGTGAGCAGAATTAGATGACTTCTCAGTTCTGCAGGGTCTGAATTTGCCCTTGTTGCGTGTGGATATCAAGAGGGGAAGTAAAGAGGAAAGGGAAGACTTAACTGCTTCTTACAACAAAGACATCAGCTCTGAATGGTGGGGAAGCAAGAATTGCTATTATAAAATATTGCAAAAAACATAGTATAAAATATAATATTGCCAGAAACTTCCAAAAGGTGTCAGGTTGTGATTTTTAAGTGCCCAACACCAATTTAATGCAAAATGCTGCCCCAACAGAAATGGATTATCTCTGTTAAAATATGTCTTTAGGAAACTAAAAAAGCCTTGACTCATCACTCAGATATACTTAACATTGAATCTTTAAGTTGTCGAGTAAGACATTTTTAAGATGACTTACTCATTTGATTTTGTGGCTTTTAAAAGTGACCATTTGCCAGAGAAAGCATATCAGCAGGAAGAAATTGTGTGAGTTTTTTCCTGCTGCTGCAGATGCAGCCTTTTGGTTCCTCTAGTAATTACTTGGATCAGACCACAGGACTTTTATGATTATCCTGCAAACTTCTCTCCAACCTGGAAGAGAAAGGATTAATCTTTTCAACTGTCACAGCACATAGCCTGCATTGTGCTGTCGGACGTGATGGTAATTTCTTGAGTCACACGCTCAGGGTTAAAACCTTACTCTTGAGTTGCAATATCTGACCAGGATTTAAGTATCTGTTTTGTGTGATTAAGAGTAATTCTGAGCAATTAAAGAAAACACTTTCAAAGTTCACTCGTGGCAGGTGGCAGAAAGCTTAAGAAGATAATTACTCTTTTCAGCCATCTGTGTTAACTGCCATTAGCAGAGTTAACCTGAGATTCACCACTTTGAAATTTGAGGCAAAGTTCCCTTAATCACATAATATAACATTGTCTGAAGTCTAATTGGGGAAAAAAAAATAAAAAAATCTCCCTTCCACTGGGTGCCTATTTATTGATTTTATTAAATGTGCTGGTGCTCCAAGACACAATAAATTGAATAAGTGCTTGTATTAAAGGTTTTGGAATTGCACATTGGCTTTGAAAAGCTGAGAAGTCTGTCCTGGAAAGTCCCAATCTACATCACCAGCGACTGCAGGAATGGACTTCTGTTGAAAAGATGGAACAGTTATATTCCTTCCATCAAGTGTCACAACCCTGAAATAATCCAACCCCTCCCCACGTCTGCTGACACTTACGAGTGCTTATACTGCTGCTTGAAGCTTTAAGATCAGGAAGCATGCCACTCGTGTGCTGTTACAGATACAATTGTTGAGAAGATACACGATGTCAAAACTGAAAAGTGGGCAAAGGGAAATCTTTTCTCGCACAAAGAGCAGCTGGAAGAGCAAACATACAGCAGCGGTGCTCTTGCCTCTTGAAACCACTGCATGAAGTGCTGTAGCACCAACCAGTTAAAGACTGATATAAACAGAAATCACGACTCTGGCACAGCTGGCATTTCTGATACCCAAGCATTATTTCTGCTTATTTTATTCTCTAGAAATGTAAAGGAGCTTGTGTTTCACGAATATAAGCAGCCACCTCATATTTACCTTTCCACACTTGTCAGGTGTGTCTGCTCTATACTTTTATTTTGGATACCAAATTTCTGTAACATCCCATGCTATAACTGTGCAAAGACACAGACCCAGCCACGAAATGACAACATGTTACTGTGGAATAACCGTAAGTTTCCAAATATCGATGATATTTTTGAGTACAAAAGTAGCAGGGTTGCTTTTCCCAAAATACAGACATTTGTCTCAGATGCCTTGACAGCCTCACACCTGCAGACAGGACGCATCACTTAGGGGGACCTGCAGCCTTTTGAGTCAGGATCTGGAGTCCTGCTCAGATTATTCACCGTGCCTACATGTCAGTAAGCTTCCATGTTCAGGCTACTGAATAGTGGTGCATAAATGCTATTTCCAAGCTCATCAGACAGTTGGAACAAGCTGATCTGTAGCTATAGCTGAATACCTTAAATACTCATTTCCGAAGATTAGATGTGATTCTGTATCAAGTTACTTACTAGGCTCGTTGTGCTTTGATCCATAGATCATTACAATGCTCCTTTAGCAAGAGAGCTGTCTTTATTTGAAATAAAGTATTTGCTATGGAGGAAATATAAACAAGCTGAATTCAAATGAATAGCTTTATGTTAAATATTCAGATCTCCTCTATTGTATCAGATTACTGGAAGTGGCATTGCCTGGTTTGTTTTGCTGTGTAGCCACATGGGCTTTCCTTAGCAAAAGATGCCTCTTCTTTCCCTTTCTGAACTGTGTTCTGGGACTTCCATACAAAACAAAGAGGAGAGTAGGAAGGAGGCAGATACTGTGCAAGAGAACAAAAGCCCGTCAAATAACTCTTTTAGACACATTTCACACTTTAATTGAATAAATTGTACAGAAAATCCTAGGTCTGTCGAATATAACTCCCCAGGTGCTCTCAGCTACTACATCTGCAGCTGTTTATATTCAAACTAGGTAATTTAATACAGTTACATCTGTATATATTGTACAGTGTATTTTAAAATAAAATGGCTATGAATTTTAATTTGGAACAAAGCAAACACCTCTGAAAAGACACTTCCTTTCTCCTTGGACCTTACTGTTAATCTCTGAACATTAAAGCAATATTACAAATAGAGGATTATACTGGCACATAAACTCTGTTCTCAATGGGTCCGTAATGTCACTAACATGACATACATGCACCAAAAAATAAATGTATCATGTCAGTTGGCAAATCAGTTACTGCCTGGTGTTCCCCAAGGGGAGGGATTCATGCATGAGGCTGCCAAAAGAAGGGCCATGATTCAGTTTGGCAGGGGCATTGCCTGTTCACATTTTCCCTTAATTGCTCCTTGTCATGTGAGATGTGGTGACACAGTGGCGAGAATAATAGAGAAAACAAATGCACAGAAACCCATATATGCCAGAATCTCTAAATGCTCTGTTTATTTTGCCATTGATCATTAGAGATAAGAATAATTAGTGTTTCATTTTCTCCTACCTTTTTTTTTTTTTCCCCATCATTTCTGCTTGGGTGATGCAGAAGTCAACAAATGACCTACAGTACATTAAAAAAGGACATACTGCACAGTTGATTTCTATTGCTAGAGTCAAACTGCTTGTGCCTCACTCTGTAACTTCATCAACACATGTAAGAAAGGTTAAAGATACTCCTAGGTCCCCTGGAAAGCCTCTTGGCCAGGGATGTCTTGCACTTCACTCCCAGCAGGAAGCAGTGTAATTGTCAGCTCCGTATTTCTCTCCTAAAGAGCTGCCCTCAGCTAAAAGGAGAAAAAAAAGTATGTACAAGGCTTTACAAATTTGACAGATTGCAGAGTAACTGAGGAGGCCGACAGTGAGTGAACAGCTATACAGAACAGGACAGGACACCCTTCTGCATGGAAGGAAACCTCCCCTTTTGGAACTTCAATATACAAAACTGTTTTGATTTACTGGAGATAGAGGCTGGGGAGGAAGGAACTTCATATATATGTTGGGGCAGTTTCACTGGGTGAGAGGGAAGATGTAGAGAAGGCTGGAGGGGAGGGATCAGGGATGGGGGCAGGATGTCCTGATGGCTGCCAGCACAAAGCCCCATGGCCCCAGCTCCAGCTGCTCATTTACTGGCACCAAGGGAAAGGCCTTTGCTTCATTTATCCACAACAAGCTCTTCTACTCCTTGTACAGTTATCATTAAAAGTGTGTGCAGTGATGGAAGGAGCCAGCCATTTTATTGTATAAAAGTGAGGGCTTAACCACAAAAGCTGCCAGACACTCCCACTACGAGCATTCATCAGCCACATAGAATGTCCCCAGGTTATGTATTCATCAAATGTTTATTGATTTAAGCTTTGGGTATTTTACAGGATTACAAATTATTACTTCTGATTTAAATAGTGTTTAGGGGACAGAAATCAAATACAAAACACTATTTATACAACAATAGATTTTTTAAGGATTGCACATCAGAAATATTGAAGAGTATGAGACTTCCTCCAGTGTTTTAGAACTAAGAAATAGCCTCTACCTAGTGCAACTAGCTGAGTATTAGAAAGGAAGTGGGCCCATTTTTCACCTTAAATAAGACTGATGCTCTTCCCAGTGACTGTTCAGAGTAGAGGATATCAGGTCCTCTGAATATCTTTGCAGTTATGTGAGAACTCAGAAACATGGACTTTGCCTGCTTCTTGCTCTCATCTGGTCTTGACTATCTGGTCATAAACAACTGAAAAATGACAGAACTCCTTTCTTGTTAATCTGACGCTGTTCCCAAAAGCAGGCAGCAATCATGGACTGGATATTTGACCTCCACTGAAAATGGTACTTGGGCACTCAAGAGAAGGGCTATCTATTAAAGACAGGAAAAGTCCTCCCCATTGCAGTGAAAGCTGGTCTGCCACACAGATGCACTCATTAGTGCATAGTCTTATACAGAAATGATGCTCTCTTCTGGGAGAACAAAGCCTTCACGTGCTTTGTGTCCAAGCATATAGATATAAATACATTATCTATTGCACTGTATCTCCAAAACAGCTTTATCTTATCAAAGTAACAGTCCCATGAACGTGGTGGAGTTGCTCTGCACACAGAGCCCAGCAGTGATGGGTCACAGCTGAGGCTGTGCTCTGAATGGTCCCTACCACCAAAAGCAGATATAACAATTTGCTGTTCCTCATCTGCAGCCTTCATTTTCTCTTCAGAAAGTTCATCTAAGGATGTGTTTATTTTTATTAAAGGTATAGCCATTTAATATATTACCTTGGCCTTTAGTAGCTTGTCCTGTATGTAGCTGTAAGAGCGTGACATTTGTTTATAGCCATAACTTGTTTTAAGTGAGGGGCATCTTACACAGCAATTTGTCAGTGGCTAAAGAGCCTGGGGCTAGGCGTAGACATTCACTTAAAGAATCTTTAGACTATTTTAAATGGACCTTTGGGACCTCCTTGCTGACCAGCCTATAGCATGCCCTCCTGCAGCATCTCACTGTGCTATTTCTTTTAATTGACTAACCTCAACGCTGGCTGTTCAAAATCACTTTAACCCAAACATGCCCCCGGTCTGAAGCTCCTAATGACCTTCCCCTGGCCCTAAACACATATGGCTGAGACAATGCAAACATCATTTGGAAGATGAGTAAATTCAATAACTCAATTACCACTGCACCAAAATAACATTTATCAAACACTGGTCACAGTGGTTCGTATCTTTAGCTCTCTGTGTTTCAATGGTACGACATTTGGGTGAAAGTAACTAATCGATTTAGGAATGATTAAATAGAAATTTGTAACACTTGGCATTATTAAACCTTCAATCTTCATTACAACTGCTTAACGATTACATCATGGGCTGTGTAAAATAAATTAACAGTAGCTGGAAACAATCTCATCATAAATAAAGCAAGCAAAGGTATTAGACTGGTGTTCAATAGGAAGTCTAATTGAAATACATACGTTGTGGTGTTATTAGTACGTTGTACATGCTGAGGTTTGGAGAAGTTTTATGATTGTAAAAATGTAAAAAAGCCCAACCTCATTCAGCACCACCCTCCAAAAAGTATCTCATATAGAACACATTTATTTCAAAGGGGGAGTGGTAGAGCCAGCAGCTCTAAAGCCAGAGAAGAATAGGTTCCCCCTGCATCCTCCCCCAAAGCAGAAGAAAGACTTCCTTCACAGGCAGCTGACACACATCCCAGGTTGTCCTTGCGGGCTCCCAGCCCTTCATCCTTTGTCTGAAATTCAGTGAGTTTCTAGTTCTTCCCCTGCTCCTCAGACACCCAGGAGGTCCTTTCCTTTTCTTCCATAACAACCAAAGCATTTTAAGAAAGTAAACTTAAAAAATGATTTTGAAAACTCTTTAGAAGTCTTCCAGTTATTTTTCTACCAGTTTTGCTCAAACCATGACTTTCCCATGGTCACCCACCTATCCCAGGCCACTCATGTCTTATCTGACTATCCCTAAATACACTCAAACTTTCTGCTGTTCTCATGGTTGCCTGCTCTGTCTTCACTGTAACCTGCAGCTCTGGGTTCAATGGACTTCATGAACTTTTTATTCTAGAAATGACAGTCCACTAACTCCACTCACATGGAATTTCTATTTGTCATCAGCCATGGCACAAAGGACTATGGGTGCAGTGCATTCTGCAAATAAATGCCTATTTTGAAAGGTTTGCACACCGTTACTGCTACATGAAATCCAAGCATTTCTTTAAAAATTACACTGGTGAGCTATTAAGTAAATAAATTTGGTTTCAAGACCACTACAGTTATGTACTTAATCATGAAATACTTACATGTAATTTTTTTTTATCTATTCTAGAAAGAACAATGAGATGGGGGTACGAAGAAGCCTGTGGGTGCTGCCCTGTTTTGCACTGTCCTGTGAGGCCACAGTGAGATCTCAGAGGACTTTCCAGGTAGCTGTAATCTGTATTTGTTCTCCCCTCTTTGGGTTTATGCCATGCTCAGCTTGCCTGGGGTTTGGGAATGCATGCCAGAAGGCTCAAACACCAAAGCTGTAATCCCCAGCAGTAACATGTAAATTGCCTCTACCTTTACATTCAGGTTCAAAAAACAATGCAGCCTTTTCTTTCCTTTCCCACTACCATTTCATCTAGGAGTTGAAAAAGAAGGAAGCAGTGAACCTAGTCCTGAATGGCTAATGAAGTAAAATCAAAACTCAAATAAAAATGATTTAACAAATATTAATGAAATATTATTGAGCCCTCTAGAAAGGATTGTACAGCATAGGACTGTTTTCCAGCACATCAGCCATTAATGTTTCAATGAAAAATAATTTATATCACAAATCCCCTGCTAAAACTGGAATTTAAATTTAAGTACTGAAACCCCATTTCTATACCATGACATATATTAAATAATAAATCAAATATTATTGACAATGATAAATACATTCTCTTGCTTCTTTTTTTATTTTTCTGAAAGGAATCAAGAGAAATGATGGCTGCATTAAAATAGCTCAGCCCTACAATTTTCTTCCAGTCTGAAGAATATAGCAAATGCCAATATTATGTTCAAAGCTGAATTTATTTAAAGCTAAGAAAACAAGCCATTCAGCGTGGGGTATTTAAGACCCTTTACTTACATTATTATGTAAACAAAAAGTAAAAAAAGGAAGGAAATATCTTAAGGATAAAGATAAATACATGAACAATGGGTAGAAAGGAAAACTTAAGAAAACAAAAACGTTATAACTTGGATCATCAAGGAGATACCAGTCCAAATGGCTGCTGTCCCTTGGCTTGTAACTACATCCACCTTCACTGCCTAGCTACAACAGCTCTGAAATCATGGCACAGATTATGCAAATCAAGGTACAGTAATTAATAAAGAATAATGTGACAGATACCTCCAGCTCCTTAGGTTTTTAATTCAAACAGTTAGTATTTACTTATTTTCACCCAGATTAAATCTGTTTCTATTGTTCAAAAAGATGTTTTATGTTGTCAAATTTACAGTAGAACCCAAAGTGAAATATTTGGCTCAATGAACTCAGCCATTGAATTTTGTGCATGTCAAATTAGGATTAAAATAGCTTATTTCTTAAACTGATGATATGCTGTGAAAATTAAATGCTTGGACCTTTTCTATAATATTTCCAAATATTTTATTTAATGGTATATTTAGAACATTTAAAGATGCAGTGTGTATAAATCATTACTGTTCTGCAGTCATTAACATGAAATATATGGAATGCTTTTCCCCCACAGATGGAGGTAGGTACCACACTCTGATTAGTGGCTTGTATTTATGCATTGTACAAAAGGGTTACACTATAAAACTTCAATAAGTCTGATTTTGGAAAGTTCTGCCTCTTGTATAAGAGAGCTTTGCTAATAAGCTGTGAAGTCTCACATGTCAAATACATCTGTACTAAAAACATGAGTTGACTGGTAGGCTGACAGCTGGTTTTATCTCAGTGCTCTGGGTTTGATTTATGCAGCCCAGCAGGCTGAGCTAGTTGCTGTCCTGTGGGAATGGCATTCAAATCCCACAGCAACCAGTATCCTAAAGCACAGGTAAGATGCTAAGCAAACTGGGACAATAGTGGCCTGTTGCTCTCAAACAAGTTTCCATCTTTTGCTGAAGTGGTAATAGAGAAAGTTTGCTCTATTTCTGGCTGGTGTACACAGTACTGTGCTTCTCTAAAATCAGAGCTTCTCCATAAAAGGTGAGGGGAGCTTATGACACTGATCCGGAGATAGGAAGCATGTCTACACCCACACTCTCAGAAGCCCAGTCCAAAGCTTTGTGGACTCAATAGAAAGATTTATGTAGACTTCAAAGGCCTTCACATCAGGTTGTGGGAAGTGCATGCGTCCCATGAGAACTTGAAGAAAATATCAAAGGGTCCAGAAAATCAGATGTTGCCTGAGTTTATTTTATGACCACACCACATCAGAGATTATCTCTGTGGTTGATATGAACATGCTTTGTGGAGGACTAAGGACTTAACAGTTGAGCTTTGTTCCAAATCCTGTACCATAGGCATTCCTTAATCTCTCTGCCTGGAATGTACATGGGCAGTCTCAATCTGCTCTGACTTCAGTCTTGAGATGTCTGAAGCTTGGAGAGACAGCTGAGCATGGTTATAGGTGACAACAACTGGGCATCTTTGCAAGTGTTTAACTTAGTTAAGCTTTGTTTAGCTTCTGCAGACAGTTTTAAGACTTGCTACTGACATACATCCCATCAAGTTTTGCACTAAGTTAACTGCCGAGTAATTGAGAGCAGATGTAGGGCAATAATGCAACAAATACGACGGTCTTGTTATCAGTTCACAAGACAGCAGATGATCCTTTCTATCTTTAGGAAAGACACTTGGAAATGATTACTGTAACAGCACCACATCCTTCATGGTAAGGGTGTAATGATCTAGAGCTGCAGGGTAAACCACTCAGTGCTGGGGATACTGAGAGCAGTCAGGATTCAAACGCTATAGATGTTTGAGTACCACACTTCTCTGTGGTACTTCTTTTATTTTTGCTTATTTATGGAGAAATAAAGAGAGGAATGTGGAACAGTAAATCTAATCTAAAATGTTTCAGCTAGACGCGCTTTAGTTGGCAGCGTCATAATAACTTCGTAATGACCTCACAATAGCACTGAGGGCATCAGAGCATGAATGCAGCCTACACTTGTAAATGTCCAAGTGTTTATGGAGGAGGATATATTTATTCCCGGAGTTCGACAACTGCTTCTCAGCAAGTTATGGCTGCTCTGCTTCAGGTTTGCTACAGGCATTCAGTGTGAAGTGAGGCACTGAGAATGCTGGGCACACCAGTGGTGGGACTCGGACTCTGTTCTGGCTGCTGGAAGGCTGTCAGCCCTCTGACAACTCGATGCTGGTTTTATTCTGTGCAGATGTACACACCCATCTGTGTCAGTCCGATCTTTGGAGGATGTCAGAGCAGATATTCTGATTATATTTGATTTCCAAAGGCAGTGCAGATAAGAGCTGCCTGCAATTGAATGTAGCTTTGAGAAGGTCCTGTAGCTTACGTTGAGGGAACGTTAGATACAGCAGGAACTGGGCGTTCTTACGGGACACGGGTGTTCAGCTGTACTTGCAATGTCTCTCCTTTCTTTCCAATGCATGTTTAAAGTTGCAAGGACTTTGTCTAAAGTTGTGATTAAATGGATCAAGCCTTGTGTAGCCAGGTGAACTTCTTTAACAGAGCAACTTTCAAATGTAATCTCTTTATTGGTGCCTGTTTGGCTTTGTCGAACTAAAATTTCTAATGCTGAATTACAAACCTATGAGGAATGCAGTTCCTGTTTAGGTACCAAAACAGCCATACTTGTATTGGTGCAAATGGTACCATTGTAACACAATAATCAAATGAGTTTCTCATAAACTCTTCTGTAATCCAATAAAGTAACAGCCTTTTTTTAAACCTTTATCAATCTCAATCTGTAATATTTACATACATATCACAGATAGGGGATGAAAGGGAACTGGAATAACTGACAAGCAAACTGAGATAAATGAGAAATAACCCATCATTATGGCAAAAAAAGCAAAAGGCAGCATTATGTAGAAACTTTATCAAGTAATTAATGATCTATCTGGGAATAATTACATGTGACTCACTGCTCTCATTTTCTTAAATGAATTTAAAAGCTATTAGATATCCCCTTAACAATAAACAGCATATGAGATATTGCTTTGCAGCTTTTGTTCACAAAATTTTATCTTAATCAGTGAATATGGTCAGTCTTGAGGAAGTGCGTCTGAGCGGATCCAGCTGCCAGGTAGTGAGGGATATGTATGCTTAGCAGGAAAAGGCTGAGATAATGGAAAAGGAGATGCAGGGCCTTGCACATTAATGGCATTACTACTACTTGCATTGTATGGGCATAACTAGCAGATGATGTCTTTTTGTAGCCAGTCTGATGTGGGTAAGATGGTCCAAGTGAATGCATGTCCTGAACACTCCGTAAATTGCCTTTTCTGACATGCAAACACATGATGGCATGCAAACTGTGAGACAAGGACATTCACCATGTGCATGGTTCTGAGTGAGCAGAACAGTCAAAGGGTGATTTAAATGAGGAAAATGTCTGTATACAATCAGTGTTTGCTTCTGTGAGTACTCATAATATTACCCTATTGTTTTTTGTGAAAGAATAACAATGATGTAACCATGTGAGTGATGCAAGAAGATGCAGACAAGGAAGAATCTGACTCAGTGAGAGCCCAAGTTCAGTAGGACAAAAAAGCATTGTTTTCCCTGTAACTATACAGAAGGATAAGGCATTCACCTGCTTTGTGAATAGGGTGGATTTGAGGAGAATACTGCACTTAGGTTTCTTCCTGAGTACAGTAAATACTGGATCACTATGGATGTATTAGCTGCAGCATTTTTAAAATAAACCAGTGGGAACACTAATTTTAAAGCACTCAGTGCTGCCTTTGTGTACATGGATGAAATGAGCCCACCTAACAGACAGAACTGCTCAGGAGAGGCCATTCAAGAACGAAACACTTTACTTTTGCAACTTAAGTAGAAAGAAAATATTGACTCGCTTGGGGCAGTGGTGGCTGTGTGCAAAAGGAATTCAAGGCTCCTGGGGAGTTTTAAATTGTGGTCCATGCTTTTGATACCAAATCCTGCATCTGTTCAGTTTTTCTTCATGTTTTAGGAAGAGATCATTCCACTTTTATTATAATATTTCATCCTATTTATCTGCCTAGATTGTGATTCTTTGAGGGCAAAATCCGGTTCTTATTTTGTGTTTGTGTTTGTGAAGGTGTGCATGATGAAGTCATGTGTTTCAGTTGCATGCTCTACTATCCCTTCAGAATGTTGCAGCCCAAAAGCAAAGCATGAAAAAACCCACCTATCCTCATGGAGCAAAACAAACTCACAGTGTACAGCTGTTTCACTTAATGAGTACAGCTGTTTTTGTTTTTTTTTCCTTCAAAAACCTCTTGACCCTGTACAGCAACCCTTAAAAATTCTATTTCCAAAGATATAGTCTTTGCCATTTTTTTTTCTTTCATAAAAAGTACCATATTTTGCTAACATGATCAATGTCATATGAGTGTCATTATTGGTATTTTGTATGAGTGCTAATGACCTTGCATAAAGCAGACATAAATTATTTTCACATATCATCCCTAGAGTAGCTTTATGAAAATGCATGCAGTGATTGTGTACTTAGTTCTTCAATTAAATGCTGGAGTAGAAGTGACTTTGGTATGGTTTTGCCACTTGATTTCATGGGATGATCCCAATCCCAAAAGGGATAATAACCTACTTTTATGCTAACGGGCAGCAACTTGAAGGAGCATATTAAAAATCTCTAGCTGTTGCATTTAGCATTTAATTTAAACTCAATTAAATTGTCATTTGATTGGGAAAACATTTATCTGAATGTCCAAATGAGATGATTCAAAGACAGTTTGTTCATTTGAAGTATGCCTACTTTTCAGGCAAAATTTTAGTTCACTCTGAATCGAACCATAAGCAATTCTCAGGTCTGAATTTTCATGGCACACCTAATAGATATGAGGTATGCAAAAAATACGTGCATAAAAATATGAATTAGTTTGATCCTGACAAATTACAAGAGACGTAGTGCAGGTAGGCTTAACAAGTTTTGTAGTAGTTACCTGAAGTCAATGTATGTAACATAGAAAAGACAGTTTTACATAGTTAGGTACTCTGTGTTCTACAAGCCCAAGGAGATGTACCTGTAAATGTAACTGCTGTGAAGTCAGCTTTCAGTGTAACTTTGGACAGTTTCAAGAACTGGGACGTTTGGTGCTGGGTGGCTGCATTGCTGTCTTTGGCCATTGGCTAACCTTCCACTTGAGTTACTTGCCCTAGGAAATAGCTTCAGTTTCATTCTCAGTCTTCCTCAGAAAGGCTTTGTGGAGCTAACGTGCTGTGTTTAACACACTCTCCATCAAATAAGCAGAAACGTAACACAACAGAGGAACACGTGTGCAATCCTACTTGTGAAACTTCACATTCCCCAGATGCCAGTGGATTAAGTTCTTTCACCTTCAGTATTTTTTACCAAAGAAATACAGATATTGTACACTGACTAATAAATATCCAGCAGCTCAGTATATATATTATCATACCCCAGGATCAATACGAGCAGAAGAAACATAAGGAAATCTTCACACTGACCTTTGCACAACAGGTGGCATCTCGATATGTGTTCACAAAAGAGTAGATTTAGTTACAGAACTCTTTGAGTTTGTGCCCTGAAATGGTAACAACACCTAAGATTGAAGAATAGGATTGTGCAAGTAGCTAGTGAGCCTCACTAATGCAAGCTTCTGCTTGTGACACCACACAGCTGAAAGCAAGGTTGTGCCTGGATTGCAAATTAGTGCAGATGAAACTGAGATGGGACATGACACATCTGAGTCTCAGCTTGTCCTGAACAGATGAGCTCAAAACATGCCATGTTGGGTTGTGTGAGAAGAGAGCAATGCACGTGAACCCGCTCACCTTGACCTGACCTACCAGCTCCAAACTGAATACTCACCCAGTCTCAGCTGGCACTCCTGCTCGCTCTGCAGCTGGCGCCAGCTTTTGCTAGCTAAGAAATGTATGCTGAAGTAAACTAGTAGAGAGATTATTTGATTTTATTTCTATTTCTCCCGTACACCTAGCTTAGCACTGCACTGCATAACACAATAAGTAAGCACCCCCTAAATGCGTGTTGTTTTGTGGATGTAAGAAATAAAATGGCAATCTTGAAGCACTGTTAGTTATTCTTCCTTCCCAGCATCTAGAGGAAATACGGCTAATTGTTATCGTTGGCCTCGGTATGGCTACATGGAGAAGACGTGTATGAAATATGTGTTGACAGAAGGCCAAAGTACCCTGCTCTTTTCTTTTTGATCATCTCAGCATTAACTCTATGTAATTCTTCCCTTCCGCCTAATGTGAGGTTGAAGAAGTGCAAACAACTGTTTCCAGAGATAAAACCAAAGAATTAAAATTGCATTATCCTTTAGTTCCTGGCTCCTATGCTGGTAAATTAATTCATAAATGGGAATATTAATACTTATGATAAAAAATGCTTCCTATAATTGCCCCACTTAATAGGTAGAAGGCCAAGAGAAAGAAAGAAAAAAAAAAAGAAGCAATTAAAGAAAATTAGTGTTTTCATTTGAGTATGAAGTTTTGAGTTGCAAATGAAGATAAAATGAACTATATTTCCTGTTTATGATACCAAGAATCTCATTAAGGTGCCTCCTCTTTGACCTATGTTGTTATGAGAAAGAAACCACAGCAAGCAGGCTTATACTAATGAGAGGCAAGAGTATCCCTGCTTTTTCACAATTAGAATGAATGTGTTGGGGAGCCAGATGGGACCTTTAAAAATGCCCACAATTACATGCTTTCCATAGATAATGGCAAAGACTCCACAATGGCTATTTTAAAGCAACATTCAGATGAACACAACAGTAGACTTCTTGTTAAGATTTCTTTTTCTTTCCTTTAATTGTGTCTTAATTTCTGGTGAGTTCTGGAGAAGAGGCAAAGGTGGGAAAGAGGTGATTTACTGGCATGTTCTCAGTTAAAAAAACAAATTTCATGCAGCCAAACAAGAAAAAACAGGCCTTTGCTGGATGAAAGGAGAGCTGAATAAATGTTAAAAATATATCCTTTAGTGGCTCCCACAATAAGCAACTAATTCTGTTGGTTATATGTAGCTGAAACATCAGTGTCCTTGCTTCTACCACAACCAATGTCATTGCTCCTTGGTTTGTAATCCTCCTTCTCTCCATGTTTCTTTCACAACTCCTAAGCCTCATCGTGCCCCAGCTATTGTAACTGCATGGCTTGCCTGTTCCTTGTTCATCTCAGTTCCTTCACTGAGGCTCATAATTAACTGAAATCATATAATTCAAGGACAGTTGTTCCATTGTATAGTCAACTTTGTAGAGTTCTGAAATTATAGGACAGCTTATTGAAAATAATGAAGACAAAGCTGAAATTCCAGTGCTGTCAACCTGGGTTGCTGGCACTGAGCTGAGCACTGCCCAGGTACTGTGCTTGCAGCCAGCCCTGTGCATGCAGAGCAGCAGACTGGGCCATCTGAGCACTGCCCAGGGGTTAGCAGACCTCCAGGAAGCCCCTCGTTGGCTGGACTGTTACCCATCTAAGTGTGCCTGCCTACAGACTGTCAACCAGTCCTCTGATTCTCTGGATCCCAAAGTCACAGAGGACTGCAGCATCAGCACTCCCTAAGGCCTCACAGCTTCTCTCCAGAAGTCTGCAGAGCACAGGGCTAAACAAAAGTTAGGGCTTGTCTCAGCTTCAGACAGATGGGGTCAGATTCCAAGGCAAAGGAGATTTACAGGCCCAACCTGTCAGCCTAACTGCTTGCCCTGGCCCCATGCAGGCTCTCAGCCCCAACAATTACACAGCAAAGCCCTGCAAGTGTGGAATGGGAACTTACAGGCAAGAAGTTATTGAAGGTCAGCTGATGGATGGTCACTCATTAAGCTGTGGTAGTATTGCTTGCAATGCTCTGACCATAGAGTTAATCAATTTTCTAAGTGAATGGAAGTGAATTAATGCTGCTTCAATTTCAGATGAGAATGTCGACACAAGCATTTAGTGAAGTTCAACTAATCCATTTAAAACAAACTTGGATTTGTTTCTCTCAGCAGAAGAGTGTGTGTAGGTAACTGTGGGACTGTTGAATACAGTTGCCTCTGTCTCAGCATCTCTGCTAGCACAGCTAGCAGTACAGGACAAGGCCACGATGCTGAACATCCTAGCTCAGTATCCGCTTGGCTGTGATTTGGTACAGCAAACATTTAGGTACTTTTTATCACATGGATGATGAACTTGGCGAGATAAAACATCAAATGCAAAAAAACAGTGCAATTGTTAGTGAAATCAACTTTTACATTTACTCTTTGTGTGTCATCAGCATCTACCCCAAGCATCCAGGGACAAAGAGCAGTCATTTGTAAGAACAGAGCAGATCTGGTACAGAAATAGAGCTGATAAAATATAGGAAACTATCATGCAGAAAAAGCTTAAAAAAAAAAGAGTTTTTATCACTACTTCTGAATGCACGTTAGTTGCTTGGTCTTCGTTCCTAAACAACTCACAGATGTGCAGCTTGTGAAAGAATAAAATGACACTGACTGCGAGAATGCCCTTCCAACTACCACTGTGCTCTGGAGCCCGCCTGCCCCTGCAGGAGCTGTGCCATCCCTTGTTCCTCTTAAAGCTGCTTCACCTTTGCTGTTTTATAGATACAGCTTCAAGCATCTGCCCTTTGGTTTCTATACTGAAGATTTACTTCGTATCCAAAGGGAATAGACACTTACTTTGTCACCATGGCAAATGATTTATTTTTTAGTGAAGGGCTGAATGGAATTACCGTAAAATAAAACAAACAAAATAGAGCTTAATATTGAATGAGAGTTGTTGTATCAGATAATCCATGGGAAACAAAGGAAGAGCACAATACTGGCACGGCATACCAGGTACAAGAAATAGCACACTGAGCCCAGAGATTTGAGAAGACATCCTCGCCTCCTTGAAGTTGATGGCAATTTTGGCACTGACTTAATGCAGACAGGTTTACACCCACACTGTCTTAAAAGTGCATGCTTAGCTGCTGAAGTACACATGGCAGCAACCCCAGAAAAACACCACCAGCCTGATGAACCCCACCACGTGCTGACTCAATCCAAAACCTGTTCTTAGCTCAGGGACTGATTTTTGGCATGACTTTGTACCTCTCTTGTTTTACTTGCCACGGCCTTAAGCAGCGTTTCTGCAGGAGCTGTGTGAGACAAATCTGCTAATAAACATGAAATTGAGATCACAGGATAGCCAGGACATAGTGGCAGAACAAGAAATGATTGGAAGCAGGTGGAAGATTTCTGACTTGAAGAATACAGAGTAAAATATATTAATTAAATTTTATTTCATATCATGAAAGGACAAAGTTTTAAAAAGGTAATAAAAATTAGCTGAAAATACTCAGCAGCATCTCCCAAGTCCAAAATACTTTGTATGCAGGCTCAATTCTTTCTCTCTGTCACGTTCCTGCCTAGAGATCTGGCTGCATCATTCCCTGTACGTGGGGTGGGTTAGGGACAAACACTGGTTTATCAGCTTCTCCAAGAGTGCCTCATTCACTGGCCTGAGCCTCTCTAGCACTAGGTTATCTCCTTGAGCTACATGGTCATTCTGTTGGGTTGATATGGATTTGTGTAACAAAAATATCAGATAATTTTAAATACTACCTGTCCTCCAAGTAGTAATCACTATAACAAAAGAATCAAGCACCTGGACACAACTGACCACTTTTGATACCTCTTCCTCTTCACCAGTACATCCCCAAAAAACAAACGCAATGTCATCCCTCAGTTCTAAGCACTCCACTGTGTCAGTTTGTAATAAATCTCTAACCTGCTCACAGCAGATGCTGTGCACTACCAAGTAAGACTTCTTCATGCTTGCCTACCCACGAATGGTTCAGTATGAAAATGTGTGGAGTTTTGAAACAATCCTGAAGCAAAGTGAACTGCGTTCTGCAGTCGAAGGACCTTCTGTACTGTGTGGGCTGTGGCCTCCTGCTGTGAGCAAAGGGAAAGTTTTCCTCAGAGGCATCCTTCAGCAACTGAGAAGTAGTGAGAAAAGCTAGCCGATGCCTTTCACTTCATTTTCTCTAAAGCAGTCTCCACTGAATACATTTCATGCAACCTTGTCCTTGTTCAATGTGAATTGAGCCAAAAGGTGGAAGACAAGTACTTCCTTTGGCCTCCTGGGATCACCAGCCACTTACTGAGCCTATTCAAATGATCTCATTAACTAACAGCCCTGCTTCCAAAGACCCTTTCACATGCCCATACAAAGGCAAAGGTTCCTGTAAGGCCAACATAATTTCCATCTGATATTTTTTTCCATTTGTTTGGCACTGCTCATGAGGTAAACTTATACCTAAACCAGTACGAGCCTAATAGTGTCATATACTATGGAAGAAAACATTTGCTTTCAGCTTCTAGGGCTGGGTATTTCAGCCTCATTCCCTTTTTGCTCCTTTGGATACTGACAGGCACTTTATCTGTGCATCCTTTCCCTGGGAAGCCAGTGGCATCCATCAGGAAGAGATCTGCCTGGTTAATCACCAACCTGAGCAGGGAGAGACTTGTGTCTGATGTATCCAGACCGCTAGCGTTACAAGCAGGCCCTGGATTTCCTAGAATTAATGGTTACAGATGTATTGATCTAGATGTGAGAAAGGTCACATTCCCAAAAGTCAGACACATAAAAGAGAATAATGGAAATGAAACTCCTTACGCTTCCTCTGGAGTGCTATGGCCGCTGAGCTGTAAACGACAATGTACAGCTTCTTTTCAGAACTGTTTGTCTGCATATAGGACTACGATGGGGAGTCAGAAAGTGCCATAGCTACAACATCCCAATTTGTAATATCCCGGCATCTACAAACCTCCCCAGTGCTGTAACAATACCATGCTTTAATCACAGAGAATGTCACCTTCATATTGAAATGATCCAGTATGTGTGAATCAGCAAAGATTTCTGAGGCTGAAATATGACCATGGTAGTATTCATTGTTTTATGCAGAATGAAGAGAGAAACTAATTCGCTGTCCTTTTGTACTGGGAATAGAATAATACATGTGATTTTCTACCTTGAAAAGATATTTAATAATCCCATTTAATGTTGAGTTCAACATTTCATTGTCTGCCATGACTAATCCACAGATTTGAAGGAAAATTTCCACTTTAAAAGATAATGGAGCTTCTCGAATCCTTCACTTTTGAATTAGAACTAACACAGTTTTGAAAGTAAGTACCATTTTGTGGAGATATTTCCTGCTGTATACTCCAACATGCTTACCCTAAGTACAGTGAAACAGAGGGTGCTTTGGATCACAAATGCCAATGCAGTCAGACTGGTAAAACCAGTGAGATCTCCACTTAGAAAAACCTTCTAATTAAATGAACAAACTTATTCTGAAAGACATTCAACGAAGGATGCAGAATAGGATTATCCTACTCCATCAAACACCCTTTTGATGTTTAATGAATCTACAATACCAGGTAAATTATGGTTTTGTGTTCACTGCACACTTTTTAATGAGATTATAAAGAAAAACCCAATATATGACAAGTAGGTCAGATACATTTTTATGTATGTGTCTAGAGAGAACCTCCTGAATGGTCATTTAGAAATACGCCGCTGACTGCAGAAAGAACATTTAAACAAACACAGTGTTATTAAGGCATGGAAACCACAAAAGTGTTTCTATTTACAGACTGCTGTGAATCTGCTGTGGCCAGTGAATAAGCCCATAAAAATATGTAAATATTCATGGGTACACAGCAATGAATTTTAATAACAAATCTGATGACTCTCTTTTTAAAGAATCACAACTGTCCCTGCCATTTTTTGGTATTTCACTAATATTTTAACAAATAACACCCACATCCGTATCAGCATGTGGGAGAAAAAAGCATGGACACTCAAGCCTCACATGCCCTGAAGTATTTGCCACGTTGCTCAGGGTTACAGCTCTGTTAACATTTCCAAGTAAATGAGGCTTAATATTCAAATACCTAATGATACGTGCTCTTTCTCAACTTAAAGCAATTGTATGTCACACATGTGAAGGTGATACAGAAGTGCTTTCTGTTTAACTAGCACTGCTCTCTGTGACAGCAGCCACTGAACTCCTTAAGCCTTCCCCAGGATCCCAACCAGCTCAGCGGAGGGTCCCCTCTGGGATGCAGCACTGAGACACCAATCTCACCTGCTCCCTAAACCTGCTCCCACAGCATCGCTGAGCTACTTCAGTCCTCTTTGCAATAACTGCCTCTTTCTTCCAAGTCCTCATCGTCCATCTGCCCTTCATTGCTCACCCTAGGCTTGGGCCAAAGGTACATCTTCCATCACCCTTCACTGCTCTACTGTGCAGCTGTGGAAGCATGAGCTGCTCACTCAGACTTCTGCACATTCATCCAGCATTCTGTTTGCAACACAAAGTCTTTAAATCCTGACCAAATGGCTGCATTACTCTTCCTCCAACTTGTCAGTGCTTCTGGCTGTGAAAAGACAAGCTGTATGGGGAAGCCTGGACACATGTCTCAGCAGTCTCAATTGGACAAGAACTAATTGGAAACTTCATTGCAAATGAATGGATATCACACACACTCTGCAGACATGCAGCATCTTTCAATTGCTTTGATCAGAAGCTGAAGAAGAGCCAGATTAAATGGAACAATCTTAACCACACAGAACTTGTCCCGAAACCTCCAGTACTAAAATCAAGCTCTGTGTGACAGCCTTGTGGTAGGAACTGAATAGTTTGTACTTTGATAAAAGTTTTTCTTCACTCAGAGACTTGCAGTCAGTAATAATACCAGTTCAAATGCTAAAGGAAATACAAGGAAATCTCCATACAAGGAAATCTGAAACTCAGATTGACACTTTTTCACTGAATCAACATCAACAACAAAAAAACCATAACTCCCAGGCTTGGAAATGCTGTGTAAGTCATTTTCTTTCTAAAAAACAAATCTGTGCTTCAGGCTCATCTGCAGCCACCTTACTGACACTATCCTGTCAGTACAGGAGGACAGCCTTCACAAGGCAGGCATTCACTGCTGTGAAGTAATATTACTGCACTGTGAACTGTGGTACACTGCAATAAGGTCACAGCTGTGGATTTACAAATAACTTCAATAATGAAATGGTCAACAAGTATTTTACCTCCTAATTCAGAATTCACTAGAAGTTAGTGGGTGAGTTTTTACTGGCTTTAGCTTAAATCTTTGAAGTCAACATTGTGCTCAAGCGTTATGTTAACAGGGCTGGGTTTAAGTGTGTGCTTTGCTCCCATGTCCTTGGCTCCCATGATCAGGCTCTGACAGAGGTGGCTGGGGCAGTTGTTCCTGTCCCAGGTTCCTGCTAGTGCTGATGCTGGCTGCTGCCACCATGCAGGGAGTGTATCTGTATGTCTGTCCATCTGTCTGTCCAGCTCATTGCTGTACTTCACACCTCACCAGTGCTTTAGGCTGGAAGGCCAGGCTGTGAACTGGGCACATGAAGTGTTGACACACGTTCTGTTCTTGTCATCCTTTCTAGTGGACGTTGATGCTGGAAGGCAGAGGTATGAGGAGAACAGCTGGAGGTGGTCACCTCTTAAGCCACTGCAGCTAAATCTGCCAAGTCTTATCTGTCAGAGTACACAGTTTGTGCTTTTAGTCTCTTGTGTTTGGAACCACAGGATTACTACTTAAACACAACGAATTAGCCTGGATGAGATCAACTGAAGAAAAATGCGAGTATAACTGGAACATCTGAGTGCTTCAATGAAAAGCACATTGTTATCACAATTCAGAAAACATACAGAATCCTAAACTTTGCACATAATGTAATACTGCTCTTTGGACAAAAAATAAAATTTAAAAAAAAACAACCTGAAAAACAAAACAAAACAAACTTTCAATAGAAGATGCTATCTGCTTCCTTGATAAATGCTTCAAACATACAGAGGTCTGATCTTCATCTGTTTTAAGTCAGAATGACTTCAGTTTCTTCAGAGGAGCCATGAAAGCCAACAGCAGATGAAGAGTTGGCCCTGGTTTGCCATTCATTAATCTTCCGGGAAGGCAAAAGATTATGGACAGAACACTTTCCTTCTCCGAGATAAGGAAATACAATATCCCTAGAGTAACTCTTATCTAACCTCAGTTTCAATCTGGAAAGTCTTTCTTCTCTCCTAACTCTGTTGCAGGATTTCTGTTCTGTAAACACAGCCTTTCCCAGTTTATTGGTATTTCTAATGCGTTAAAGCTGTGGCTTTCTCGGCCACGGTCCCCTCTTTTCCTGATTCCTCTCAAAACTTTTGAAACCTGTTCTTTCTCTGCTACTTGCACTCCACAGTAGTTTCTTCTCCTGTTTACTATCGGAGATGGAAACGCTTCCTCTGCTTACAGTTCTCCTTAAGTTTCCTTGCTGTGTTTCAGATACTGACCTTCCAATGCTTACAGTATTCTAGTGCCATCTAGCGATATACAGATATAGTAAATAATAGAATAATGTGAGAAAGTCCTTTTTTAGTATTAATACGTTTCTAGAGGCATTAGAGAACAGAGATGCTGTCATTCCCTGTGAATGTGCCAGATTCAGTGTCAAATAATGTAGGAACATAGAAAATAATTTTTTAACTGGTGTGATTTCTTGAAGTACCCCAAAGTGCTGCTTTTCCATGGCCCCTGGGCTGCACGTGACTTAACACGTATAAAACCTAATTCTTAACACTTTGATAAATCCTTTCCAAGCAGAAACAAAGGAGCTTCAGTTAACTCTATCCAGTTCGTAGACTAAACACATAGCTTGTATAATCGGTCTCAAAAAGCTGTTTACACTATTTGCCACATTTGCAAAGGAATGTGTAAAGGCTGGTTATTTACCTAGAATACATCCTCAGAATCTTAACTCCTGCACAGCTCCTTATTTATAGCAGATGCCAGCAGAAGCACCTTAAGACCCAGTAGCTTTGAATGGGAAACCTCACACTTAACCCTTCCCTCCCCTTCCATGCAGGAGTTGGTGTTTTCTCCTTGGCCCCTTGCATCTGCTCTGCCTCAGTCCCAGTTACCCCACGGGACATTTCTGCACACAGCAATGTGCAGCCCCACGCACTGTGGTCAGTACAACACAGACATGGCACACGAGCCACAGCTGCCACATGTGAGGCTTCCAGGAAAGAAGTGGTCCAAGGCAGTGCTGCAGATGATATGCAGGAGCCAGATGCACCAGTGAGAAACCTGGGGTAGGAACCAGCTCAGTGAGGCTCACAAATAGCCTGCCAGTCTCAATAAATCTGTGTGGAGGTGACACCGCTCTCCATTAGTCGATTTAAGAGAGAAATGAAAAAGTGTTGCCCACGGGGTCTCATTTGATTATGGATATCATTGGTCTCAGGTACAAACAATTTGCAAGATGCCATGGAAATTGTAAAGGGATTGCTTTGAAAACTCTATCAATGTACTGTCTTTGTCGTAAAGTTTCCGTAGAAAATAAAGCACATGATCAGAAGTGCTTTCTTTTGTCTAAATAGCCACTTTCAACTTCGTTCTGCTACTACTGCTCTTTGTAATGATGTAGAACAGCCAAACCAGAATAAGAGAATGGCTGTACTGTGTGATGTGCTGTCACAGCCAGAGACAGCCCTGCCCCAAGGACTGCAAATCAAGGGTTTGATCCAGAATCGGTTAATGAAGGTCTTTTCACCGATCTTGGTGAGTTCTGGAGCAGGCCTAACAGCAAAGATGTTGTCTATTAAGTTAAATTTTCTTTTGGATGACATTTTGGAACTGTTAGCATAGTTCACATTTCAGTTTCCATTGTCTGCCGCCATATGAACTTGATATTTTACAACAGTTTCACGTGCAGATTGGAAATCTGATTTCAGTAACTCCTACTGCTGCTTTATTTCATTTAAGGAAATTGGTATTAAATTGTTGGATATATTTATGTGTTCACATTTGTTATTACTTTGGGTTGTCTGAAGTACCGTGCAACCTACGGTACTCCATTCTCACCATTAATGAAATCTTTTCCAAGGTTAGCACACCCAGGAAATAGGACTGGCGAGCAAGTGTTGTGTAACAGATGAACTCATATAAAATCTCAATGTGATTTAATTAGTTGATAATGGATCATTAATTATAAAGCCAGTGAAATGAAACACATTGTTGTGGGAACACATAATGGAACTATTGAGAAAGAATAGATTTGTTTTTACTAAGCACTTGTCTGCTAAGAAAACCACCTGTGCAAATAACTAGCTCAAATCAGATGACAAGCAGATTTTTTATTGCACAAGAAAGATTTCGGTTTCCATGACAACGCACCTAGGTCAAAACAGCACATTTTATATTTCTCTGCAATAAACATTTCATTTACTCTAGCAGGTTTATCATCCAGGTTTATAATGTGTCTAAAATATATTTATTAGCTAGCAATTATTTAATACAGCAGCTTCTGCCCAGAAATTGCTGCTCGGTGACTGGGGATTCAGCTAGAAGTGTATGAGATCTACCCTAAGCCTTTTGGCATTTTAAACAAATGCCGTAATGCTGTTTGGCTCGCAGTAACCTACTGTGAGCTCTGGGGAGAACTAAGCAAACAGTTTAAAAGTTACACAAAAGTTTTTTATTTAATTGAATTCGAGCATTTATGAAATTATATGAAACCAGGTCATATTCATAGGTTATAGGGTATTTAACATTTTCATCCATAATTGCCTGTACATCTAATTTAAAATTTTATGAAAATCTAAGAGAAAGGTTCTCTTGATCTGAGAGCAAATCTGCTTTATTTATAGGCCTTTTTCTCAGACTGAGAATGGAAAGTACGAATGTGTTACTCATTAAGCCCCACGTTGTTCCATGATTGGATGACTGAGTCACCACTTCCCCAGGGCACCCGAGCCAAAAAGAGCCGGAGTCAGCGAAACTGGAGAAATAGGTGTGCGCTCATTTCCAGCATCCAAACCAGAAGAACAGTTAGCAAATCCTGAAATAGCAAGGGGTTCCTTCCTGGGGGCAGTGCTGAACGGAGGGGCTGATGGCAGGGCACTTGGTCAGCTCGAGAGCGTATGGGGTACCCGTCACACCTTCCTGGGCCTGCAGGCAAACACGCCTGGGTAAGGACGCTATTCTTACATGCACATATCTTGACATGAGGATTAGGATGCCTTGCATAATACTGCTCCCATATCCACTATTCCTAAGTGAGTAACGAACAACTTCAAGATTATAATGTGACCCTGAGAAAGAAGTCAGAGGGCGGAGAGCTGGCAGAAGTCGGGAAAACTCCAGCGCGCTGCAGGTCCGGATGCGCTGCCTCCCTCCCTGCGAGCACCCCACGCACGCAAGCAACGGCTACGAGAAGGGGACCGGCGGACAGGACGCGGCGTGCCCTCCCTGCCCTCGCATCCCACCCATGCAAAAAAGAGTCGGTGCGACCCATGGGGTACCGGTGCCGCCCCGTCTCCCCGCGGCAGCGTGGGCCCTGGCCGCCAGGTGGCTGCCGCGGCGCAGCGTGGGGCGCCGGGGCCGAGATCCGCTGGGAAGCGGCGGATCCGGGAGGGATGCAGCCGAGTGCTGAACGTCGGAGCGTGGACAGTACAGCGTCACAGCCTTCTCAGAAAGGGGATTTGGAGTTCCCGGAGCTCTGCGCTCCGACACCGCAGAAAATGGAGTGTGCTGGAGCACGGCCCTGTGCAGAATGTGTGCTCAGAGCAACTTTTCTTCGCTCCACGTGGCAGGAATGTCACTGAATACTTTGCTGTGGACCAGTCCACCCAGCTCTGCCATCTCACTTTCACTGGGCAGCTGAAGAAATATGCAGTGTTGGTTTTTTTTTTGTCCACTGAGCTTTCTAATAATATCTCCACTTCCTGGCTTAGGATTTTGTCCAGGCTTCTTGTTCCCTCCTACTCACACAGCAGTTTTTAAATTTGAGCACTGCCTCCAAAGCACGGCACAGCTTGCTGGGTTTGGAGCCTACAGGAGTGGAGCAGGAGGGCCCTGTGAGCAGAGGCACAGAGGGGAGAAGGAGGTGTTTCCTCCCTTCTACCACAGCGTTACAGCACAGAGCTAACTTAGCTGAGAGCCAGCTTAATTGGCATTAATTAGTTTCCCTTGGCTTGATCCTGTCCTCTTTTAATTTCTTCTTATTATAATGAACATAGAATAATGGCCAGTGTCTTTCAGGAGTTGCCCTGCTGATGCTTGGCTCCCAGGAAAGCCCTCTGAAGGAAACCACTTTCCATTGCCTGTAACTCAACCCACTCTTTCAGAACAACAGCTACCATCAGGGTTAGCTCTTCTGAAGAGAGGAACTTTGCAGTAAGCAGTTGAGTGCTGCTGAAATCTTTCCGTGTTGTGATGTGGTGGTCACGTGAGTGCACAACTGTTGGCAGAAGTACAGCTCTGAGTTTCTTAGGATATCTACAGCTTGAGAGATTTACTGGCCTATTGGCAGTAAGCAGAAATAAACAAAAACTAAATTTCCTCTGTAAACCAACAGATAGGAGGGCATACTTTTTAAATATGGCATGCACTTACAATCCTAAGGTAAAACTTTCCATCTGGGAGCATGGAGAAGTAGGTCAGTTTGCTTACTGTTGGACATGTGCTCAGTGGCTTGGACACATACACTGGTAATGAGGAAATGCTGGCACAATGCACTCTATAGTTTGAGCTCTATAATGACAGGTTTCAGATGTAAGTAAAATTCTATTAAGATTACAATCACTGTGAAAACCAAAGTTTCTAACCCTTTAATGAGAGCTACATGACAACTGTTGGCCCTGGGAGTTTTTCTGCTCCTGGAGAACGGATGCTCCGGCTGCTGCATGTCAGGGCACCATGTGCATCATCTCAGCGTGTGTTTCTCTGCTCCTGCTTCTCCCAAAGGAAAGCTGCCTGTGTGGGCAGGGCAGCCCCCAGTGCTGGGCTAGGAGAGGGACTGCAGTGTGAAGCATGGCCTTGTCAGTTCAGCTCTGCTGTCTCACTGCAACTTCACAGTCTGGGTAAGAAGAGTGGGGAGCTGCAATCTCCTACAAGCACAGTCATTCTTTCTGGATATATTGGATATATATGCATTACAACTCAAGCACGTTGCCTTAATGGTGTTGAAACACTTTGCTTAGATGCAAGCAACTGAATGGTTGCTTGCTCGTGTGCTGGGCTCGACAGTTCAACAAAGCTCCAACTACCTGTGGAATTGCCATCAGCATAAATGTCACTATGCAGAAAAACTCAATTTCCACAGAGTTCTTCGCTTTCCTATTCTGTATTACTGAAACTACAGCAGGGATGTTGAAATTAAGTCTGATAGCTATTCCCTGTGCACATCAAGTCCACCCTCCACATTACATTAGGCAATACCGCCATTTAAAGATTTTAATCATCTGCTTTTTCAGGGATGAGATAGAGCAAAATGTTACTTTGCTGCACATTAAACTTACAAAAGCATTGCCCAGTAAACCTATCACAAGCTCACAGCCGTTCCAAGCTGAGACAGGAAACACCTGGACTTCTGTGGTAAAACATCACTGTGAGTGCACTGTGCGCTTTGGAACAGATCATTCTGAATTGTTAATAAATATTCATCTTATGGCAGTAAAACACTGTGTGTCCAGTGCTATAAACATCGGTGGAGTTGGATTAAATGCATGCAATCTTAGTCATCTTGATTTTTTTTCCCTAAAATGAGAACTTGACTTCCCCTCCAAGAACATCTTAAGTTTTAAAAGCTTAAAACCCACGGTCATTTCATCGGATACACAAATTAAATATCTCAGTTTCTGTTATATTTATTCTCTGTTAACATACTCTCCCACTTTTCTAAAGGGCGCACTATTAAGTTAACTAAAATGAAGGCTTTGTTTCCTTTCCTGGGAAAAAGCCTTGCACCTTGGCAGACATAGCCCTGCAGGCTCACACAGGAACTCACTGTGACTCCCCTCATGGTCTCAATTTGAAAAACAAACCTAGAGATGTACATAATTATGTGAAAGCCCAGGGGCAAGATGCAAATTGTAGACAATTCCTCGGGCTTTCCCCCAGGAAACTGGACACCACGTGCAGAACTACATTTGCTATATTGGTCGAGCTTACTTTTGTGACAAGGAAACTCAGAGCCATGCCCTGAATTGAGAAGAATTCCTAATTCTAGGAATAATAATGTAATTATTCTTGTAATGAAATGCTAATCAATCCTGAGCTGAATGAAGACCTGAACTGGCTGACTGTGAAACTTGGCACAAATGGGGCAGGGAGCACAAGCAGGCAAACATGAAAACGGAGTTCTACCGAAAACCATTGAATTCATCTGGAGGACAAACACAGAACAGCATTCTTCAACATACTGAGTCATCAGTGATCAGCAGCTTGAATATTTTCTTCATTTTTGGCAAATCCCACATGAAAGGCACAAACTATGCACCTAGGAACACCTATCCCAGGAGCTCCAAGTTGCACTTGGGCGCATCTTTGAAGAGAGGTGGGAGTTTGAGGGTGAAAGCTGATTCTGCTGGGCCCTGTGCTGCAAGGACTGGCTCTCCAGCTCCCATGTAAGACTTGGGATTTGTTGCATGCTGTAGCGACAGAAGATGGAGCGTGAACTCATCTCCAAGTCATAACACAGATTCATTAAAGGACATGATAAACAAATCCTACGTGCATCCTTCAGCACGTGCTTGCAAGTGAAGTTAATCTCTTACAGAAAATTTGGGAGGTTTGGGGGCTGTTTCCATGTTTCCCTTGCCTAACGCTATTTTGTAAAGCTAGCTTGCTGATACTGTAGTTCCATGTCCTAACAGCTTTCATGGTTTGGGTTTTACAGAAGCATTCACCAATTTTTTACTAAAACATATCACCCATGGAAAATTAATATATTTTTCTGTCTTTTCTCAGAGTATTTTAAACTCAGGAAAACAAGATACCATAAATCTAAGGAAAGAAAAGCTGCTTTCAATTGGGCAGAAAAAAATAAAATGCAAAGTCTGTTGTGCATGTGTGTCAACAGCTTTCAAAGCTGTGATCTGAGTGCAAAAAGCAATCAGAAAAATCTTACTACTCATACAAGAAAAATTTCCCTTGGTGAGAACTGCACAAACACTGAAGCAGCCTTAAAACTTGGCTTATTGTGTTTGTCTGTAGCTCTACAAAGACTACTTGTTTCTCTTTTCTGAATGTGTTGAAAACTAAAACATGGCAGCTGTAGTTCTGCTGTAAAGCTCCCCCAAACAAACACCAAAACAACCCTGACCACCTGTTGGAGCAGACATCAGCTGTGCGAAATGCCTCTCCAAAGGGAAGTGTTGGGCTGCATTTAAGAGTGCCTAAAAAAGAGGGAATTTGAGCTGAGATTTTCCTGTGCCTGTGGCACTGCTTTATTAAATCACCACTGCTTTATCCTTTCCACCCCAGATAGGGTATTTATTTTGTGCTCTCATCCCTGCTGTGAGGAGGAGTGTTTCTTCGTGGTGAGATGCAGCTGCAGGCTTCAGCAGTTACCCGATGCCCTGTAGGGAACCCTGGAGCTGAGCAGGGCAGGAACATGGCCAGCCCTACTGCCCACCTTGGGGTGAAGGCTCTGCTGTCCCCATGTGCCCCCAGTACCACCACACTTAAGCTGCTCTTTGGTGTTGACTCAAATAATTGTGCAAAAGTGCAGACATTTTGAAAGGTCGTTGGGTTTGACAGATATTAATATGTCCATTAGCAAGCCAGCAGCGTGGTATTTAAGTGACACAGAATTACTGCATGAGATACCCAAAGTCTTCAAACAAACACGTGGTTCAGTGCCACCAAGATACCTGTAAAATCTTCTGTGGATGTTTATGACACTGTGTATCAGCACTGCCCATCCACCAGTAGCACAGAGTGACTAAAGGAGGCTCCGAGCAGCAGGGAAGGGATGCTCACAGTAAGGACAAGCGGGCGAGATGTTATTCCCCAAGCTGTATCAACCGAAACAGTTTTCATGTAATAAATAGACCATCTCCTGTCTGACAAGAAGATTTCTTTGTGAAGTGGTAGCTTAGCAAAGCTTTCAGCTTGTTAAAAATATTTTGACCAGTGCAGCGGAAATGGATGGAATGAAAGAAGATTAGCTCACGTACCAAGAACAGATGTAACAGACCTCATTATTTTTATTTGTCATCTCCCCTCTCTAGCCAGTTAAAAAAAGAGAAGCTCCTGTTCATAACAGATCACCTCACTTTGCAGCACAGCGATGCCAACTATCCTCAGTGCTGGGGATTCTCATGTTTTTAAATCTCCTGCATAGCAAGGCTGCCCGGGCATTGTGGTGATTTCCCCATGCTGCAGATGTTCATGCAGAGGCTGATCTTTCCTTCTGCAATGTTCAAAACACGAATGGTCTTACTTGGTATCTTGAGAGCTTTCATTTTAGAATTTATTCCAGCTGGACTGCAGAGCTGGGCTGACGTTTCCTTGCTAGTCTTGCCCCACACTGCAATGCTGAGAAAAAGCTCCGACTGTTCCAAGGCTCCCCTGCTCTCATGAATGGCTTGTTTGTAAGGGTGGTTTTGCCACCAGTCTTAGTACTATGAACACTCTCACTGTTACTGTTTAACTATAGTAAATCAGTTAAAGACTAACCGTGGTGTTCCAGAGAAATATTTTATTCTATGCAATGAGACTGGCCTACAGTCATGTATCTGACTCCCACACTGGAAAAGCTATAAAGAACAACGATTCTGAACTTTACAGCATTTTCTTTTTTGTCAGTGATTTATTACACCCAGAGTAATGAAGATGAAGACTTTATGCTGTGAACATATCTTCCTTTTCAAATATCCCACTGGCAGGGGGTCTAAAAAACCTGGGAAATACGTATAAGAGTGAAAGTATTTCTTATGAACGACTTCACAGTGTATTTGTCTCACCAGCTAATTATGCATCAGACAAGTAAGAGCACACACTGTTATGGTAACAGTGACCGGTTCAAACAGGCAAAGCATGGTAACTGTGCTGGCAAGCAGACCCTGCTTGGAGGATGTTAGGGCAGATGCCTTTCCAATAAACTCTCCGAACTCTAAACTACAGCATTTAATTTTTCCAGAAGCCTCTCAAGTACGACCATGTGGACTTTCAATGGCAGAAACATCCTGCTCACAGCTGATGTTTTGTCAAGATGTTTTCTTCTTCAAGCCAAGTCAGGAGAAAATGCATAAATATTCTCAGAAGCAGGTCACTTATTTTCCAGCTGACATACATGTTGTGTTCTGCTATTTTCACTCTATTTCCCTTACACACAGAGGCATATTGTTACATAGGAAGTAGTTTATATGAGAAAATGAAACCTGGTACAACTCAGCTTGTTCTTGCAAAATGTAAGTAAAATGTTTGTGTGGGGACACTGTTGTTGAAGGCTGGAATATTGTGATTTAATGTAAGTCCTTAGAAAAGGGTTCAGCTCAACGAAATGGGGCAAGTTTAGTCTGGAAGCTGCAGTTTGGCACCAATTAGCTATCGTTTTTAAAAAGTTCAGATTCAAATTCTATCACGGTGACTTTTTCACATTAACAAACCCTTAAACTGTCTACCATTTTGAGATGCTTTCTGCAACCATGCTGACTGGCTTTAGGATATGTAGGAATGGTAAATCTGTTTTGCATTCCACACCATCTGAATAGGCAATAGTTCCACTGAAACACACAGACATAAACCAGTGAGAGATGAAAATCAACTCAATCTGATACGTAGTACGTAAGAGGAAAAGGAAAATCGCTGATGCAAAATATGAGGAGAAAATGAGTTTTAAATCCCTGCGTGAACAGGCCAAACTTCTGACATCTGAAGCATGATCTAACATTACACCAGATGTTAATAGAAAAGCATACGACAATCTCATATAGAATTTTTGCTTTAATGATTAGTGTGTAAAAACAGCATTGAGGAGGTGATCACAGTAAGTCTGAAGCTTTGCTCTGATTAACAAATTAGCCAGTTCTAAACAGATCAAGTAACAGTCAGAAAAGCCGATGACCCTTGAAAGCAGGCTTAAACTTTCATTGGGCCACTTCTTACAGACCACTTACTTTGGATGCAAACAATATCAGGTGTGCCTCCTTAGACCAGAAAATCTCTTTATTAAAAATGAAAGAGCGCTTGGTTTTCACTAGCTGCTTTGAAGTAACAGCGTTTATTCCTAATAAGAGGGATTTTCAGGACCCAAAGAGTCTGTATTTAGAGAGAGTTTGCTTTCAGTGGTATGTTCCAATTTAATTAACTCAGATTTATAAGCTGATAATCTATGTTAGTTGCGTTTGTGATAGGAAATACAAAATTAAAAAGGAGTTCATAATCAAATGAAATTTAAAGAAAGGGGCCAATACTTTGAGAGCCACCACATCAGAAAATACGATGCTATTTAATGCTGAATAATTATTTTTTCATAACGAGTGGTACCTCCCCTGAATGCTTTTGCTAAGTGCCATATGGGTCAAAGCAGATATCTTGTAGCAGCCTTTTCTTGGACCCCAATGTGTGCCAAGCTGGGCCAAAGCAGCCTGAATAGCAAAGATGTTCCCTTTTAATTCTTTGCTTTCTTCAAGATGTTCTCTCAAATATTCAAATGCTAAATTCTTCGGCTTCTGTTCAGAATTTACAGGCATTGTTTGTCAGAAAGGGAAACGATTCCTCTGCTGGTGTAAATCAGTATGGTTGAAGGCCTGCTCGGTGTATTTACATGCTCAAGAGTGCTCTCCTAGAAACATTTACATGTGTACGATTTAGGTGGGATCTCACAAACTGGGCCAATCCGTTACCTCAACAGTCCAGCATTAATTAAAAAAGTATCTAACGAACCTTTTCGGTTACAGTATTTATGAAAAATCCATTTTTGGCAGAATGACACGAAAGTAGTTCAGCAAATGGTACCATATACTAAACTCACAGCTGTTACAGTGATTTCTGTTCACTATGTATCTCATTCACTGTACATTCCCTCTTGGAATGGCATTCCTCTGCTGATGCTAGACTATTGTATCCATGTCAGTTTCAGTATTCACATGTGGCCCATGTTTGCTGCTCTGAGACATCATAGGTCCTGACCTTTGCAGGTACTTTCTCATGAGAGTAATGTTATCCATCTAAACAAATGTGTTGCACATATCGCTGCAAATCCAGAATGCCTCTCCAAGAATTAGAGACTGGTTTGTCAGTAAATACCCAACTAGGGAAGGGCAGCACACGGCAGAGCTGCCACTCTTAAAGCTGGAAACACGTGCAGAGCTCCTTTCTGTAACCACACAAGACAGAGCACACCCTTTGCTGGGCAGTGTACTCCATCAAGTCCGTGAGTTTAGTCAAAGGTAATGCCTAGTGACAAGAGAATAGAACATATTTTCTCAGTCTCCAGGTTTCAAGCTGCTACAGAATTTCAGTTCCAAAGTATGACCTAGTCTAACTTGGGAATTTTCATATGAAGGCTATTAGTGCATCTGGTTTGATTTGTTTCTAATCAACCAATGGGGATTTTTAAAATGTATTCCCTTGGGAAGTTTAGCTGATATTTTCAAGGAAAACAATCAAGAAAATTCAGCTTTACCATGCACATTTTTTTGCTTATACAACAAATACTTATGCTTTCAAGTCTGTGGTGTTCCAGAGACACTGGGGAACAGAAGCATTTCTTCATGACAAAAAATGCACTTCTGTCCTCAGTAGATTATTTAAAGAAACTTGTCCCATTAAGTGAAAATCCTCCATTCATCAGTTCGTAAAGTGAAAAGTATCAGTTAAAAAGAACACCAGATTTGAACAATAACAACAAAAAAACTATTGCAGATCTGCAGTCACCTGTAGGGATTCCAGCAGGAGGTACCCAGAAGCAGATCCTTGCACCAGGGTCACTCAGGGCTGAAGGACACTTACAGTACAACCCCGGACTGCAGCATGCTCTGGTGGGGCCTGACTCTTTGCATACTGCCTGCATTTCCACTTGGCTTCGGCATCAGTCTGCTGGTTTCCTCTTCTATGCCATATCCCACATGCCATTTCTGTCTGGATATCTATTTTTCTACATGCTGCCCTCCAGTCTCAATTTACTGTTGTAATTAATGGGTTTGCTATCCCTCTTGCTTCATTCTTACCACTTTCTGGAAGACTGAAATAGAGTCCATAGGAATATTTCTGAACATAAGTATGCTTTGTTCAATGCCTGGCTGCAGAATATGCATTACTGTGAATTTCCACCATTTCTACATATAGCATGAGCTGGGGGTTCCTGAACAACAGTATTTCACACTGCCCTTTTGAATATCATGAATTTCAGGTAGAACTGGGACGAGTGCCACAATTTATCATCTTTGATAACTTTTCTGATTACAAAGCACACTTACTTGCACTTTACCAGTTCCAGCCAGGAGGCTGAAATGCTCAACACAGGATATTTGCTTCACGTTTGGTTTTGAGGAGCAATTTTCAAGACAAAAGAATTGTTCATCTGTTTCTGATAATGTATGTGAGGGAAAATACACAGCTCTGCACACTGAACTGGGACTTCAGGGCTCTCCCTTTGTGCACAGGTGGATGGGTTAGCTCTGGGGGGAAATGCAGCCTCTTTTTCAAACAGTGGAGCACTGCTGTGCTGGTTCTGGTGCTCAGCTGAGCATATCGCTCCAAATGAGCTTTTCACAGGTGGCCAAAAGCTGAACATTCCCTGATGTGCTAACTGGCAGCTAACTGGCTGCCCTAATCTGGCTGATCCATGGGAGTGCTGGCACCCCACTACTTCACTTTGTGTTCATGTTCCTGCTCGCACATTCAAAGTGACTGCACAACCCCAAATGCCCTGAGACATCAGGTGTAGTGCTTAAAAGCTGTCAGATCTGGCCTGTCACCCAGTGCAGGGTGGCTTTGTTTTTGTGTATTTCCTGCCTTCTTGTATCATCTTGCTTTGCAGTGGTAAGATTAATTAATGTTTGGGAAAACGCCACGAAATGGGACAACTGTGGCAAAAATAGCAATTCTGTATTTGAAGCAAAGCTCAGACAGTGTCAGTAATCCATGAGCAATAGTGGCTGACAGTACAGCAGCACAGGAGTGCTGAAAGGTGCTCATTACAGCCAGTGCTACCATGCACGGAGTGGAGATTTGAATCTGATCACAGGAATAAAGAGAGTACACAGCTGTCCGAGCTGTTGGGCCATTGCATGTGCAACTTAACCATCTTTTAATGTAATGTGTGGTTCATGAATTAAACATGAAAGCCTTTTGTATGTGGTGCATTTGTAGTTCCTTGCTGTTTGCTTGAGAAATTCCTAAATGCCCAACTGCACACAAAGTAACCCTTAACAAATTGCTTTGCTGATAATCAAGGTTGCAAGGGCCAAGGTCAGAGTTCAGCTCTGTCTGATGTCAAGGCTTTCCACCACAGCCCGAAGCAGCATGTGATGCAGAGCACTCCCTAACACAGCTGCCACCAGCGGCTGCAGCCCTTCATGCTCTACTGGAACTGTGGGACAATGCTTCCATCAGTGGCAAGTTTAGAGCTCCTCTTGGTTAATCCCTCAGACGGCCCAATGACTGCTTTCATGAAGTAAAGATTAAAGCTGCCTGATTTTTGTCCCCCTGTAGTTCACAGGAAGATGCTGATGTAGTTTTAAAAGCGTTAAAGAGGGCTGAAAATGCATTTGAAAGAGAAATAGACATAGAAGGGATGTGGACATCACAGCTTTGTGACTTCCAGAGAAGCTTCAAGTGGTTAGTTAACAAGAATTATACAAAGCTTTGAGACAATATAGATAATATCTCTTATGTTGGGACAATGCTACAAAGCTAGGAGGAGAAGGCTACTCTAACTCTAAAGGCTGCTCTAACTCTTTCTCTAAAGAAGAAACACTCTACTCAGTGTTTCTTCTCAGACAATCTTTCATGTTCCCTACGGAAAGCTGGCATGCCTAAATGTGTTATAGGATAGTATCTGACTGACACTTTTATTATTACCTCTTGAAGAAGAAGCTAACATTCAACAAGAAACACCGCTTTCTCCTTCACACTTTTAAAAACCAAATGGTATCTGTGACATTTGTAATTCTGACTCAGCAGTAGAAATGACATTCAGGTGCATTAAGGGGAGAAATGATGAGGTGCTGGGAGGCAGCTTGTCCATGAGTGCTAGCTTTGCTGTCTGTGCATGTGCTTGTCTCTTCACACTGCACTGAACAGACAGCTGTGTACCTGAGGTAGCCATCTAGATTTCATTAGAATGTGAGGATCCTCATTAAGGGCTGTGGAGTCCAACCTTACAGAATTGCAGAGATGTTTTTCAATTTAAAAGAGAATTTGGTCATAACTGTTGAGGATATTCCATCTCATCTAGAAAGCACTGTGCTGTGTCTCCTTCTCTGTAGCTGCAATCCACTAGAATTGGTGCTTTTCTGTTGTAAACAGATATAATATGGGGGAGGTTTTTTTTCAGTACAGACAAGCACGTTCTTTGAGTTACCATTTCTTGTGACAGCCAGGAACTACTAAAATACCTTCTTCTCATGCTTTCAATTCTCATGTTAATCTGAGCACTTTTTGCTACTAAACTTGGAAGTTAAAAGTAACTACCAGTTAAAATATGCTCCTGAAGTTTTCATTCTTTGTAATCATCTCTCTGCATCCTGATTACTTCAGTCTGTGGGGCAGTGTACAGAGCGAGTGAGGGTAGTACAGATCAAGACGTGCAATTATCTTCTTAATAAACTCCCAAGATGGTCTCTGCACTTTCCATCTGTGGTTTCTAAATGAAATCTTCCTCTTATTGGAGGGGGCCTTCAGTCAGATCTGATACACAGCACAAGAAAAACCTGTATTTTGAAGTGGTAAAATTATCCTCAGTACAGAACTGTTTACTGTGTTTTGTTCTGATAGTTTATGCCCTCATTTATACTCTTAAGTTCATGCCTTGCCACATGTTAAGACTCACAGCTAAAGCACTTCCACTGATCAAAAGCATATCCACTATTCAGGGCTGCTCTTCGGAGTTACTTTACAGCTTGAGGGCATCTACTTTCTTATGGGTTTAACAGACTGCTCATGCTGATGTTTTCATCCCAACAGCCTTTCTATGACGTGAGAGTGCAAGTTCTGTGCCCTCCTGCACTGGAATGAATGGCTGGCACTGTGACATAAGGGTACTGGGAATTCATTTGGAATCTCTGCCCTAAACTGTCGCTGGTATTTTGATGTGAGCTTGGAACTTCTACAGCTTGCTTATTCATACTTATTTGTAGATGGTCCAGAGCAATAAGCCAACTCCTTACCAACACATCGGCCATTATTTTAAAGTGTGAAAAGATGACAGCAGTTTTTTGCAACTGGAAGTATTTTTCCATCTTAGTAGAAAACATCTTTCACAAAGTAAACATTTATGGACAAAATGTACTTCTCATTTTCTATGCTAGTATCTTTTTTCTTCTTTAAAGTGCCTTCTGAACTGTTTATAAATTATCCTGATTAGAAACAGCATTTTTTTAATTATATTTTTTTAATTTTTTTTTAATTATAAGGAAATTTTGTCACCACCAGTCAACCTTGTAAGCCACTAATACATTCACTAATACTGCTGGTATAAATACTCAGTACTGAAGAGTTTTGAAGGTATGCAGAACACATTAATGCAATCAGGGGCTTAACTAATGCTACTTTTCCTACTTAAGTCTGTAATCAGTTCTAACAAAATCATACGGGAAGCCAATCTGATCCACATCTTGCCTCGTTCAGAATTGTGTATTGGATTTGATTAATCTTCAATAAGTCACAAATGTGAATTTAGATTTCCATTTCCACCCAAGCAAGGCTACAAGTAAATATTATATAACTTCAGAGGACTTCAGCTTATAATACTAAAGCGGATCAGAAACCGAGCCAACTGACTGGGCAAATAAATAGTACCCATAACTCCACTGATCCTTAATTGGAATAAGAAAGTAAATAGTCAAGCAGCTTTCAAACAAATTAAACTAAGTAGTGTGAAAAATGAGAAATCTCTTTTAATTTGGTTGTAACAAAAAGGAAAAGATGAAGTCAGAACAAAAGAAAGAATAGGACAGATCTTCTGGTTGAGTGCTTTTTTTGTTGAGCAGAAAAAGCAAAGATTTACAATAACTAAAAGCCTAACCCATAATTTTTTAAACTGACCATATTTTTTTCCAACAATCTGATGACATGATGACAGCTTTTCAAGGCTTTCCTATAAAAGAGATTCTTCAGCATTTTCCTAAAACAGTGCTGAACTGTTAGAGTACTTCATCTGCATGAAATAATTGCTATGAATTAATCTCATGGCTACGCTTTACTCATTTTGCATTACTCCCAGGCACATATATCCCATGACAACTTATTGTAAAGGAATAAAGTTCATGATTTCTACATAAATATAAACCCTTTATGTCTCTCATGGCTTACTCATGTTAGCTGTACACTAAATGATGTTAGACATGAGACTAAGTTAGCATGTTGATTCTGGAATACAGCAGTTGCATGTGGTCAACTGGCCTCCACACAAAGGTTTATAGCACAGTTTTGTACTCCATAACACAGGCAGTTTTTACACTATAACACCCCTGCTAATAAAAATAAAAATGTTACGTAAGGCCACTACTAAATAATGAACCCACTTCTATGTTTAATTTCCCTATTAAATTCTGTGTAGCAGTAAACGTTGTTACAGAGGTTGTTGTTAATGCGAGTAACCTCAAGGTTGCTGCCAACTCTTCAAACATAAAATTTCTGTGTAGATGTTGGAATCAAATGATACAGTGCTTTATAACTTACCGCTCATTACAACATTGGGGTAGGATTCCCTGTATCTGTGAGATTTCCAGTAACATTATATACTGCACTGGAACTTGCCAGATGATCTCAGGCACCACTTCCATGTGATTTCACCATGCAAAAGATGATCTATTGAGGTTCATCTATGGATAAACTGTAAAGCAATTTGGCTTTACTTTTCAAGCATGCATGCAACGCAAGGAGGTATCAAGATTGTGAAGATTATTTTCAAACTTCCACTTATTTCCATTATGAAGAGTGTAGGAGCTCCAGAAAAGATGATAGAGAGGCTGTTCGTCCTCCTGAACACAGAGGTGCCATGACATGCTGGGGATGGAGCCAAGCCCTTTCTGGCCCCAGACTGAATGGGTGAAGGATGACAAACAGCTCCAAGTTGTAACTAAGAGATTTCTGACTGTAAAATTATTCATAGTATCCACCATCACAATTAAAGAAATCTGAAATAAAACCTTGCTGGAATAAGAAAATCCACAGAAAACACTTTTTGCTTTTCTGAAAGAAAACACAGTAACTAACGAAGTTCTGCCTGGGCAAATCTTCACTCTGACCTCAGGACTCAATTTTAATAAGTTGATTTTAATCCTGTTAGTGTAAGATCAAAGAAAAAGATTCATTGGCAGGGTTAAATGGAGCAACATTGAAGGATTTATACAAGTAAGGCCAATACTCACATCAGTCCTTCTGTCCTAATTAGACTTACATTTTTCCTAAGTATTGCTGGCAGGAACTAATGCTCAGAGGCCTATGCCAAAGTAGCTCACTTTAATCTGAGGACATCTTTTCACTTATTTTGATTGCATTTTAAGACTTCCATTGTGAAGTATTTACCTTAATTTCCTACTTCAGAAAGTGAGGGCCTTCCCAGCAGCTCTCAGTGACTGTGTGCCTTGTCCATGCCTCTGTCCCAGCAGTGCCCGTTGCCAGCAGTGACAGCAGCTGAGCCCATCCCTCTGGTGCAGGACCCTGCATCCTCTGTTCATAACAGCACCCACCAAACAGCACTGTTATGTTCTTCCCACAAAACAGTTATTTCCATTTCTGTGGCTGCTTTCTCCATGTGCATGCAGAAATGGACTCATTGTAGAAGATGCTAATCTAGAAAGGAGTCCTATGGAATCTGTCCTTGTTCTGAGATGCTCCAAGGAGGTGGGTGATGTCACAGGGCAATCAGCCAACATGGGGAAAGAAACAAGCAAGCTGAATGTGGAAATAATCTGAAAGATAAGTGAGCACATGAAACTATCACTGCAGCCTCTACTTCATTTTAGTCATCTTCAGTCCTTCCAACTTTACAATGCCTGGCTCTGGAAGAAGTAGCTGTTCTTTCGGATTCACAACATTTATACCTATTGCAGTGAAAGTTAAGCACTTGTTAATTCTCCATCTTTTTTTTTTTTTTTTACTTCTGTCTATCTGAAAACTTTTACTACCATTCACTGATCTCAATTTACACAGAGGTCTGAACAGAAGCTACTGGACCTGCAATTTTTGTTACCTCTTTGATCACCCTAAGATGGAGGATAGTTTCCATTCTTTTCAGCTCATTTTCTCTGGTGGTGCAGTATACAGTGTGAGATTGTCTTGAGAGAAAATGTTCTTGTCAGAGTTCCAGTGGTGAAATGCTGTGATGTCATTTCATTGTGAGCCTCCTCGAATCCAGGGGATAAACAGTTAACGTGGGCCACACATTTGTGTATCTGTATGTATACATGTAATGTATAAACTTAATTAAAAACAACTGTAACTGTCAAAGTGTACCATTACTGAGCATTACATGTATTTTGTCATGGCTTCAAAATGCAAATGTGCTTTTTACTTGTTATGGAAGTCTTGCTTGCCAGACATTTCTAAATAAATCCCACAAGGCTGCATTTTACATCTTCCCTGTCTTAACCCTTCTCTTAATCACTTCCCTCTAATTCCACTTTTTTCAATGTGTGTGGCTTGAGCAAAGCCTCTTCTCTATAATTGTCTTCTAAATTGGCAGAAGGACAGTGCAGGGTGTGACTCTCCTCCAGTTTCTTACGCAGAATTGTATTCTCCTGTGTCCCATTCTCCTACAAGCTCTCCCACGTCTCTGCTAAGTAGCCAAGATCGTACAAAGCAGTCAGATTCCATCTGTGTCTTCCTACAGCAATCCATAAAATGAATTGTCATCATGGTATTTGATAATATTCTGAGCCAAAGGTACTCTGCTTTCGCATCTGGAAATGAGTGGTTCCCTTCTTTTAGCTGCAGGAGATGGGGTAACTCACTGCCCAGCAGAAGAGATAGAGTAAGAGAAGCTGCTGAGAATTCCAGAGGAGCAGAAAAAGGTCCATGCAACAGAAGGCAAGACAGTCACAGGAGAAATAGTGGAACAGAAAGTTCCTAAAAAGTTTTTCTTTGTTAGGGTATCATTTTCAGCTATTAACAACCACTGGAAAGATTTCACTGATTGAAAGCATGTCTCATTTTATGCAGTTGAAATGCTCTCTGGCACTCCAGTGCTCACTAGGACATATATGCACACACGTCATGCATTGCACCATTGCTACCCTTGTCTGCAAATTAACTCCACAGCATTAAGCATGAGAATGCTGCTCCTGGGCAGTACAACCTCATACACATAGAAGAGAATTGGGAAAATGTGTGAGCTTAAACAACAGTCAATATTGTGATCCTAAGACCAATTTAATAGAAGAAACACGTGTGGCAGTCCAATGTTACTGCTTTTGCCTTAATTCTCTCCTGTTTGTTAAACACAAATGTTTATGCCACCCCTGATTCAACAGTAAGCTAGTCGGACAGCTTTTGGCACATGGTGATTTTTTAATAACTACCATCCATTGTCATACGCTTACTTCTTTAATAAACACCAGTGATGTAAAACAATTTGACCAAACTAAGTAGAGGCACCAGCAATTAACGTTATTCGCTTATTAATAAAAGGCAATTGTTTACATTTGTTAACACGACTCTGAGTTCAAACATAGAACAAATGATGGAGAGGCTATTTAGCAACACCTTCCAAACCAGTTTGTGTGGGTTTTTAGAATAAGAGTTTAGAAGACAGCATCTTCTTACCAAACATAGCATTCTCCAACATTTTTTCCTCATGAGATTCAGGATGACTCCTGCCCATTTCACATGCCTGCTCTGGGGATGGACCAGTGCCACCCCCTGGTCCCCACCTCCTCAGCTGGCAGTGCTGTGCAGTGGGGGAGCGCCCCACCTACAGTACGAGATAAAAGCTGGACAGTGCTGCTCCAGCTGCTCTGGATTGTGGATCCCAGTTCTGTCTTCTCATAATCCAACTGATAACTTCAGTGACCGGAGCCACCTGTCAGCAGTCAGCTGTACCATACAACCTATGCTATGCACTTAGCACACAGGCTCAGCCCGACGTGGCCATACTGAGAGCTCCTTGGCTTGTCAGGGCTGCCTACACGTGTGATTGTGACCCAAAGGTGAATCTAAATGCTGATGAAACTGTCAAGGCCTTTGGCTATTAAGTTTTCTTCATGGCATCACAAGTGCAACCAGAAACACTTACAGTCTTCAAGACACCTTATACAACATAACTTCATTTCTGTTCTTCAATAGAAGCTTGCATAAAAATGGAAAAATAGATTACTGGGAGTTATGTGAATGCAAAAGGCACAGTGTTGTTATGTTAAAAAAAAAAAAGAAAAGAAAAAAGGAAAGGAAGTAGATATTCTCATCTTGAAAATGTCTGGAATGAGTTGCAATGCGTGGCTGTCTGCTGGAGGGGTTTGTGGGGCCGGCGAAATGCTCGGGCTGACTGTGATTTATGGCTGCTTCCAGGTACATGTAAATTTTCCATCCCCCATACAGACCCAAGCAGTGTGCTAGACAGTCATGAGAGATTAAAATTCCTGCAGATTTTCTGGAAGCATTGGCCGTGCTGAGAAAGAAGCACAGGAAGGATCATTTGTTTTATGCTTACAAGAATCCTTTACAGATACATGCATTTTCTTTGCATTTCACATGAGCATGAATTAAAATATTCCACTTGGGTAAAATGTTATTTTAGTTAATTTCCTGCAGACTGTTTTCAGCATATTTCTAAGTGAATGGTGAATGAGTCTTCAGTTGAACACAGCACTTTCAGATCCCGCTGCTTAGAATAGCTCCCCGCTTCTCAAGTATTAATTGTATCTGGTTATGGTTAAATGTCATTAAAACACACAGTGAGTGATCTACAAGGATTTGTATTTCCACCACAAATTGAGCCCGCACCTTCACGTCCCCACACAGCAATCCTGGATGGGTTTCTGCCTCTGTGGCTGTGTCAAATATCTGTGACTTTTGAGTATGGAAAATAAGACTTTACAGCTCGAATCTCAGAGTCGAAGCTGAATGCTTTTAGGACAGAATATCGTCGTTCTATTCGTAAGTTGGTTCAAGAAGGGAAAGGGAGAGAAGAAGCAAGGAAGTAAGCCAGGAGTGCTTTGACTTGCTTTCTGTTTTTAAGTGTCTCAGTGAGCGGCGTGCCAAGAAAAACAAAGTGCAGCACAGCGAGCAGTGAGGAGCTCCAGTTACAGCCGCCGAGCGTGGCGAGAGCCGGCCGCCCCAGGCAGGAGGAAGGGAGGAAAGCAAGAGTGGGGCAGCTTGTGCAGGATGGCGACAAGGGCCCATTCTGTAGGCTGACATCAGTGGGACCATTCATCCAGGTCTGGGCTGGCAGAGTGGGAACGGGGCTGGCAGTGTGAGGGAACGTGCACATGTGAACATAACACAACCGAGGTGGCCACTGGTTCATAGAGCTTTGCCACAGGGTTCATAGCAAGAGGGGGAAAAACAGCACCAACCCCCAGCATTTTGGGGGGGTTTCTCTTCTGTGTCTATTAGTCTGAATTCAGAAAGCAAGCCCCATCGGAGTATGTATTGTTGCAAAGTACTTTAGTAAGAATGCATCAGCAACTTCTATACATTTGTGTATGTTCTGGGGACAAGCGCACAAAGCTCAAATTTATCATCCTTTTAAGAAAGCAGGGATGCTAGTTCTGCTACAGGTCAGCACCAGGCTTTCTCCCCACCCCTATTTCTCATACAAGGAGAAAACTTTGCTCAAGTGCACATGAAGCTGCTTTAAGAGGGAAGGTACAGCAGCAGGAGCCAACTTAAAAAACAAAACTTTTGGAGCAATCCCACTGGACCTACCCGTGTCCTGGGGACACTGACACTGCAAGGGCTGTGGTTCCATCAATGGAATGGATTCCCTTCAGAAAGAGCAATGCCTTCATGGAGTGCTTAAGGAGAGGAAGAACTTGGGAAGAAAAGCTGTGCTGCTTCTTGACATCACAGAAGACGTGTGGTATTTAAGCGTATTACAACTGCAGCAAATTCTCTTTAGGTTTTTACTGCAAGACCTGTGAGAGGTGAATATAGCTTCGAGACAGTCAAGTCAACCTGCCTAAACAAATGGCAATCTTTGTCCTGCCCTAGGAAAGATGAAACAGCCTGTGGTGCTCCGAGGCCCTGACAGACCCAACCAGCTTCACCTGCAGCCTCTGCCCACCCCTCCATGGGCCCAGCAGCCCAATAAGCTCAGCCTCAGGGCCTCTGCCCTTTCCTGAGCTGTGCTGGAGGGGCAGTGGTCTCCAGCTTCATTCCTGATCTGTCTTGATGGCCACCATGACCATGGACATGGCTTGCTGCCTTCCTTGCCTTTGCCTGGTGATCACTGGACTGCCACTAAGTCGTATTGCTATCGCTATCTTACTTTATCACTAATGTATTTATTATTGAGTGCTTTATATTGCTATCACAATTACCTTGTAGTTATGTAGGTTGAGAATTGCTGTCTCTGAATGGATTTCTAGCTCTGAGCACCTTGCCTGTTAAGTTAGTTGCATCCCTGTGAGCCTAATTGTTGAGGAAGGCAAGCACTGGCATAAAACTGAATAGGGATAAGTTACATTTTGGTGGAACTGAAAAGGTTTACTTCTCTTGACTCAATTTGTGTCTAGAGTTCAGCTCTTACAAAAATTTTTCATGCAGACGCTGAGGCTTAGGTTTAAGAAGATGAAGACTTCTCCTGGTAGTGGAGGTTAAACAAATCTTCCCATGATTTGGTTGAGAAGACTGACTGTCTGAGATCCTGACAGAAACTTGGAGCAATTCAGGTTTGTTCTAGCACATGCGTGGTTTCTCACAGTCCCAAGGGATCTCCCTACTTGCTGGAGATTACTAAAAGGAGGAGTGATAATTTGCTGAAGGCATTTCCATGAGGTTCCAGACAACTAATGCCCCCTTTGAAGCTGCTAAAAATCATGTTCCTCTCCTCTCTTTGAGTGAGATGAGCCATTTTGTGGCACTTGCTATTGGGCCTGCAGATAAAAGTACTGACAGTAGTGACGAATGCTTCTTCCTTGAGTATCCAGGTAGCACAGCCCGTGAGCTCTGCACGAAGGTAGTCAGTGGACTACCATACAAACTGAGAGAAACTGTTTACCTAACTCTCATAATTCATGGGAATGCAAGAAATAAAGATGAAAATGATATTTTCAGCACGAGCCACACCACAAAAACTAAGCTTGCTGTACTGGAATAGAATTTAAGAGCTTTGGATTTACTTTCCAAGTCTACTTGATTGCTTGTATCACCCTGAGGCCTATATATGTCAGTAGTAAAAGCTTTTGAAAGATGGTTTACAAAAAATCCCTCCTATCACAGACCAATGCAAACACAGGAGCTTTGGCTAGAGTACATGTAAGGTGTCTAGCCTAAGGGAAGTGCAAGGGACTAGGACATGCCAATGAATCTTACTGAAACAGTGCACAAAAGTTGACAACTTGACTATTTCTTTGAAGTAGATATGATACAGACCTTGACTGAAAATAGTTTCTTGCAGCAGAAGATACGTCACCGAGTACCAGCAATTGAAAAGCCAGAGCTGAATGGTGCTGTACTCACACAGAGCATAATAGCAGTTCAAAGCTTCACTGCCAACAGTGAATCTTGAGGATGAACTAGAAGGGCTCGTCAGGGTTGCATTGCTAACTGTTCTTATAAACATGAAAGATAATGTGATGCAGAAAGGTGGGAGACATACCAGCAGTGGGGAAAAAAAGAGTTTATATAACCTGTATCCCAGAAATCAGAAGTTGTTGTTGAAAAAGCATGTCATGATTTCATTTTTTCTAGCTCTATCTTGTATGATTTAGATGCCGAACGCGAAGTAAGAGATGTCAAAGAAGAATTACCTGTTTTTGTTAGAACATACACAACTATGCGTGCAGTACTCAGGTCTGACCTCTTAAAGACTGCTCACATTAAATGTGATCTCCACATTTAGTGGAGATTTCAAAGTGGAATTTTAAGCCTTAAACTGCAATGATTTCAGGATGGCTACAGATAAATGCTAACTGTTTCAAAACTAACAATGCAAATTTATCCTTCCGTGTGCTAAGCTATCTGGCCCATTTCTGAAAGAAAACATGCTGATTTAAAGAAAGCAGCTGTTTTGCATTTATAAAATTTGCATTATCTTTTCCTGGAACTGGGTCATCGGCCTTAGGTTAGGAAATCTGGAAATATTTCACTGAACATTTCTGAACTGATTTCCGTCAGCATATTTCCTCATTCTGACTGCATTAATAAAACTGACCATGTGGTCACAATTTCTTTGATTTCCATTAGAAGAGGTGAATACTGAAAGAAGGACTTCATCAGAGCAGTTTCAAAACAGTTCTCAAGTATTTACTAATATACATGTGCTCACATCACTTTAGATGCCTTATATGGCTATTTAGAAAACATTTATCTGCTACAGAATAAAAGGATACACCACCCAGCACAAAGTGCTCAGAGGTTTAACAACTGCAATTTCTAATGTACACCCCTTTGTTCTTAGTTTGCCTTTGGGTCAAAACCGAAGTTTAAAACCAAAAAGCAACACCAAGGCATTTGTGAAGCAAAATAACTATCAAATCAGGACATTATGTTTGAAGGCTAAAAATGGACACAAATATCATCACAGTATCAGTGTAAGCGTGGCCTACTGTTTTGTGCCATAGACTGAGAGGGCTTTTATATAGAGACAGAATCCCATTCTTGTGCCTTCTTCAGACATAGGGTCTGTATTTCTTCAGATTACTGTTTTGTGTGAGCACATAGCGTGTTAGTCAACATCAACACCTAACAGCAACTTCACGGAGGCCAAAATGTTTTATTACAGCCTAAGGAGACACTGATGAGGTGCTTAAGTTTGTCAGCAGTCCCATTAAAATCAGTAGCTGCATAAATGAAACAGCAGAACTGGATTCTTCTAAAAGCTCTCTGGAACTACTTAAAGATGTGAAAATATAGAGTTTGTAGCGTCAGGACTTTATCCTGCTACCACCATCAGTAAAAATGGATGGTACTGTACATTCTATCTCATGCAATAGAGCTGCTGTTTACCTGTGAAGTTTAGCAAATCTGTTTCCCAAATGTAAATTGTAAAGACTTCTTATGCAGTAAGTGTGCTGCAACACTTAAAGTAAAAGGTGCAAGAAACAGAGTTGTGATCACAAGATAATTCCCTCCTGGTACAAGTAACTGAGCGGACTTTATTTTCCTTAACATCTGAGCGGTTTCCATGCTGAAAGTCCTAAGAGACAGCTGCAGTCATTTTCATCAATGTTTGAAAAATTCACAGCTCTTTTCTCAGAGCCAGATCATAGATTTGCTATGCACATCATTAACTTAAAATGAGAAATTCTGATCTACAGTATGACTGAGACCTTCATAGAGTTGAACAGTTAATTTAATTAGTATTTCTCCTAAACTCAAGAATGTGAAAACCTGAAATGACTTCCATGAAATTATACATATTGGGTATCATTTATCTCAGTTAAAAATGCATATTATTAGGTAATAAAACAACGCATGTGGGGGAGTATGTTCATCCTTCAGTCAGATGGAACCCTCTGGAGGTGATAAAAACTAACCTACAAGTGCAGCATATTAGGCAGCTAAAGCAGGGTAAGACTGCAGTGTGGCCTTCCTTGCTTTTCTGAGATACCTGCCTGGCAGATCAAACCAGCTGATCATTGCTATCTCACTGTACACCTTGTGTAAGCTATTAACATTGGTAAATCATTTTGTCTAACGACTGAACCAGGTAGTGCAATGCAGAGTCCAATCCAAGACCAATTCCAACATGATAGCCTTGCTGTTTGCTTTGACAAAAGTTGGATAAAAGCCATAATTTTTATTTCTGAAACTATTCTGGCTGTGCTTTGACTGAGCCAAATGGAATGTTCTTACAGCAACAAATTCCCTTAAATATTTCAGCACAATTGGATTAGAATAATTTCAGTGTGCTTAGCCCTCGAGATATGGTTGTATCCATAACAAAGTTGAGTGCAGTACGATGCCAGAATAAGACTCTCTCTCAAAAAATATGGCATGCTTATTCATATTTTCGAAATCTCCTAAGGGTCAGACATTCCAAGTCTGCAAACATATGCATCTATTTTGGTGAAAGTACTAAATCATAAAGACATTGCTCTGAAAATCTTGTTCAAGATGTATACACGAACTTTAATATGCATATATATATATACATAAAAAGTAAGTGTAGTGTATCCATTGGTTAATATCTGACCCATCTAGGGACAGTCATACAAGTATTTGAGGGAGTCCAGGGCTTTGTCAGGAACGGGACTGATCTTTAATCCAGTCTGGTCTTCCATGGGAGGCAGACTGTGAACGTTAGGATGCTCACTGTCATTCCATGAAAACGGAGTGTGTGCACATCTGATGGGTAGTGTGACTGCAGATTCGGTATCAGATCATTTTGGCACACAGCTTCACTGACTTCAGCTTGAAATGCTTTTGGTCCCTGCTTGCTGAAAGTCATAGGATTTGAAGTTTTCCAGTTCAGTGTGCTTACAGTAAGTAAAAAAATATTACTGTTCACTTATACACTTGGGGGCAGGAGCTGTGATTTGCTCTTTGACCACAGCCTGTGTCCTGCAGCAGATGTCACCCAGCTGCCAGAGAGGACGGTTGGCACAGTGGCAGCTTTCCCTGTGCTGTTGTCCCGTTTGGTATTGCAGCTGTGTGGAGGGTGAACTGCACCTCTGGCACAAATCTGACCTGCAGGGTTAGCAGGGGATGGTGGCAGACAGATACGGTTCTGCCTTTAGAACAATAGTTGCAGTGGTGTTGTCTGTTGGGGGGATCCAGAATAACTAATGACCTTTGCTACAAAAAGCAATGTGGCATTATCCTACAGTTAATTAATTTGAGTGATGACAATCAGCTGTTCTTCCAGTATTTCAAGCAAAAGATCAATTCCTGTGACTAGTAAGCACCTATGTGTATTTGCTGGGTGACTGGGACTTTAATAGGCTAGGATATTGCCTACAGAAATTCTCTATGATTTACTTCAGTATATGTAATTCATTTCAACCTAATCAAAGTCAGCAGGGATAACCACAGTCAGGAACTGCTTGACATCAACATGAGCAGCAGAAAATGGCTTAGCTGTCACTTACTGACTAATGTCTTTCAGGTGAATTGAAAAATTCCCTTTTTTAAATTATGAATACTTTAAGTATACAGACGTACATCTTATAGTCTGGCATTGTTTCTATTCTAATACAGAATCCTGCAAAGAGACTTCTTGCCATAAAATACAAATAATCTATTTAATTACAGAGGCTCCAACAAGACATATGTTAATAACAAGCAGAATGTGATTCTTCCCGTTTTGCATCAGTTTTACATTGTCACAAATCTCTTGAAGCTTGGAGTTGCACTAGCATAAACTCTTCAATGAATGGAAAAATCACCAGATAGTGGCAATTAAATAATATCTTGTGTTGTGAACTCTTCTACCAATCACAGTCAGGATCGGTGGTGAAACATCATGCAGAGGCATACACCGACTTTGCCTGGAAAGGGCTGGATAGATGCCTCAGTGCCTTTGAGGATAGCAAAGCACAATAAATCAGGCTGCTTTGGATTCAGTTTTATTACTGGAAAAGATTATGCTGATCTTCACAAAAAGGAGAGGATAACATTCTGATGCACAGAATTTGATGGTTACCACTCATTTCTGTCATGAAGAAGAAAGGAGCAAATTGTCCATAGGCTTTTAAATAGTACAGTCAACATAAAGTATTTCTAAATCAATGTAAGCCATTTTGCTATAAATGGAAACCATGCTTGCAGTGTTTCTGGTTGGAATTAGTTAACTAAGTGCTAAAACTTGCCAAACTGCATTTTACATTAAAAATAATAATAATAAAAAAGCTTCATGAATCAAAAGCAGTGTTCAGCTGCATACAAAAAGGCTTCTAAAATACATATACCTTGTAATCACATCTTGATAGCCCAATATCGTGTATGCAAACTAGGACCTATTTTCTGCATCTGACAGTGTTTACAATGGGGAGCCTGAAGTCTGTCCTTCTATAGTTATTATTTCATACAATGATATTTATGGTTTTAAACTGATTGGGCTTCCTATTTACAGCTAGTGGGGTGTTTATCTGTCAGGTGAATACTATCTAATTCTGCTCAGGCTTTGTGTGAAACAGGATGTGAGATAAAAGTGTAATCCAAAGTGAACTGGAACTTGTCCCTTGGGTGCTGTGAGCTTGCATCGGGTGCATCAGCAGCCAGTGCTGCCCTGGGAGCAGTGCTCACTGCGTGCTGCAGTGCTGCTGAGAGGCAGGGGCTGCCTGAGAGCAGCAGGGATCTCCCTGCACATCAAGCAGATGTACTGCAGGAGGATTTAACTCTGTCACCTGAAGCATGAAGGCAAAGTGAATGTAAGGGGAAAAAAATGTTTTAAAGTCTAGATAACTGTTTCCACCTGAAGAGAACTTGAGAGGCACAAGAGAGCAAGCTCTTCTGATCTAGACTGGGTGAAGCATGCTGGCATTTCCCTGTAGCTGTTCTGACCCTGCAGGTATATTTATATTCTGCAGTGCTGCCAGTGGGTTGGCAGGTGCTTGTTTTGCTTCCAGCTTGAGAGGCCGTTTAGAGGGGCTGATACCTTTTACTATCTGCTTGACAGAAGTAGGTTTGATGGATGTGAGTTACACAGAAGGAAAAATGGAGTAAGTGCTTAGAGATGACTGACAGGTGCAATAAATCGAAGCTGGCCTTTGAAGATCAGGAACCAATGGCAGTGCACACGCAGCACTGTCCTTCTGCTCTCTGTTCAGGCCTTTCAGCTCACAACTAGTGCCCTTTTTCATGTTGTTGAAAACTGAACATATGGTTACATTCAGTGCAAACAAGTCAGAATCACTGTCAGATGAACATAGATTAAAACCAGAAGAGAAATCTGACCCTTGCAGATGCTGTGGCATTAGTGCCCTCCCACCATCGCTCACAGCCCATTCCTGTCTGCAGGTTTTGCTAGGAGCATGCTGGCACTGGCATATCAGGAAGCAGTCCTGTTAAATGATGATGTATGGTTCCCAAACACTTTCCACAAGACAGAATTTATGTGATTATTTGCTGTGAATAATACGCTATCACCACATGGCTATATGCCTTTGTCAGGAGGATGGTGTGCTGGGCATAGCTCGTGCTCTTCAAAACTCGGTAGCATAAGTTCTGCAGTGCTCCAGAGAAACAAGTGAACTCTCTATCATGCATTCTGCTGGGTTCCTCTTTCACTGCTTGCTAAGACTGTAAACCCTCCTTCTCTGGGAGGTACAGACAGCCTGCCTCATGGGTCAGAGGTCTTCCTGTCAAATGCACTGGATGAGAGAGCTGACATTTCTACAATATTCGTATTCCAATTCCTCTGCCAAAAATGGAATTCAGGTGTTTCACAGGACAAAGCAAACACTGCCAGCAAACAGTGAGCATCTTAAAGCATGGAAACCTTGTGCTCAGCAGCAGCAGAATATAGAGATCCAGTGTGTATTATCATGTACTGTCCAATCCAATGACTGCGGCTTTTGTCTAGGTGCAAGCTTTTGTTGACACGTCTTGAATTTGCTGGAACAGACGCAGCTCTTAAATCCCACAGGAAGGCTGCTTTTGGGTTTCAGGGTAGGTTGAGACTGGACCCTAACGGGCTGCTGACCCTGCCTTCCTGTGAGACCAACTCCATTTCAAAATGAAACCTATCTGTAACAATAAACATGTAAGGGGATGATTGGATTACAATCAGAACCACTTAAGGTTGCAGTGCTTCTGATTTATTACTTTAAAAAGTTCAGGAAAAATCCTGCTTTGTACACATGCAGTGCATTAGAGGTCCAAACCTATTTTCTAATTCTGCATTTTGCTATCAGATGCTAATAAGATGGATACCAGGCAGTGGCCAAGATTATTAGTATACCAGTTCAGTGCCAGTGTGAAGCTGATGTTATCATCTGACAGCCTTTCCAATCTCTAATTTCAATGAGTCTGCGATATGTAATATGTGCCATGCCTTACTGTGTTAGATCATATGTTAGAGGGCTGTTGCAACATTTGTCAGCATCTTTATAGAGGAAAGAAACCCTAGGAAATGTACTGATTCCCCACTAATGTTAAGCCAAACACGCAAAGCTGATAATATTCAGCAAGCACTGTTCCAAAACCCAAAGGAAAGTAATGTGGTTGGTAGCAAATCTGATAGCTTATTTTTAAAGAGAAGTTGCAATTCCCATTTACAAGAAGGCATTCCGAATTATCCCTCATTTGCCCAGAGATTTAGGATTTGTTTGTTATAAGAGTAATGATATCATCTCAACCCTTCAAGTAACATGATTTAAGAGAAAACAAAGCAGGAAGAGTTGAAAAGCATGGCTTTTTCAACACAACTTTACTCAGGAAGAGTTATTGAGTGAAGCAGTTGAAATCCTTTGAGTAGAAGTATGCAGTGCTGCTCTGTGCAAACCTCTCCAAGGTTCAGTTGTTAGCTGTCACTGTTCAGTAACACGCCGTGGTTCTGCTGGGGGAAGGGAGCACTAAATGCTCTATTTTTCCAGCTCTGCAGCCAGACTCTCTAAACAATTTCCTGCACTGGGTTCACCTAAGAGACTAAATTGTTTTTAATACGAGGAATGTAGTTAACCACAACCGATAGACAAATACCTTTTCTTATCACTAATGGATTACAACACTTGACTGCAAAAGCAATTTAAACCTTACAAATGGCATATTCAACTCCATAACAGCAGTTTTGCAGGGAGAATTGTTGTTACAGCGGCTTTTCATTATATCTTCAAATGTTTGCATTGGAAAATTGATCATATATTTCTTTAAAGTCAGAAACATAGCTTATCTTTTATCGGCTCTATCTCTGAAAATGATAGTTTTGTGAGTATCCTGTAGATGTATGAGCTGTGGGCAATGCTCAGTGCTGAGCTGCTCACAACGATGCTCAGCAGCAAAGCAGTGATGGCTCAAGAATAGTTTATATGTTTTGAGTGGAAAAATGTTCATTGTTTTAAAGACATTTGAGAAACATCACCAAGATTAGAGTCCCAAAAGATAAACGATATGGGGAAAATCTGTGTATGCGGATACACATAACAGTAATCCCCAAACAGCATGAAAGTCACATGGGCAGACTGACTGGCCTGGCAGTACTTAGTGCAGGGAAATGGGGCATAGAAACATCAAGGGCAGATTCAGACCACAGAACTTTCACGGACCGTGCACATAGTAGTCAGGAAGCAGAATTAATCCTTCCTCCTTTCCTTCTGGACCTGCTCCTTGTATTCCTTCCAAAGTCTCTTGCTTCAGTGGAAGGAGCTACCCCTCACTCCATCTTCACCTGACCAGTGATGAGGATGGGTGATCCTCTCCACTTCCACTTTCTGGATAAAGAAGCCTGTTAAATTTATTCACCGTGTTTTTGGTGAACAGCCAGTTTTGATACCAATGAAACTGTTAATGAAAATTGCTGGCAGGCTCAGTGCACTAAGACGAGGTCTGTCTGGACAGCAACCTCGAATCCCATGTGCCTGTCATGGGTGAAGTGCTTGGAGTTTGTCTGTCCCTTCCTGAAACAAACAGCCCAAATCCTTCCCCATGAGATGTGCTCAGGTTTACTCATGCAACCAGTAGTGCTGCTGTTAGTAGACAGGCTGGAGTGATGCATCAGCTCCCAGGTTTTCTACTACAAATCAAAGCATCATATGACAAATGTCTCTCTGATTTTGCAAGACAGTATGAGTGTGAATCACTGTGTTTTAGTGGTGAGATGAGAAGGTGATACCTGGAGACAAAAAAAAAATCCACAAGCATCTTCTCTGCTCTGGTTATCGATTTCCACTGGGTCTCTTTCCCTCCTACCTTGTACTGTCTGCAGTCATTTAAACTGCACTGAGTGTGAGGCACCCACAGTGAGAACAATTGTGTTTTACATGCTTTTCACATTAAATATAATGACCACACAAGGGGCACTGTAATGGAGAATATGACCCACGGGAAAATTTATCTGAAGTAATGGTTTCTTCTGAGCTTGAAAATTGCTGATATGTTCTGAGAGTTAAACTTTGACTTAATGACTCCCAGACCTGTAGGAGTGTCTGGTCTGGATCTCAGTTTCTCAGCTGGTCTCTGTTCCCAGGAACTACTATCATTGCCCTGGAATGGAGGACTTGTTATGAACTTCAGGTCTCTGACTCATCTGTGTTTGTCTTATCACTCTTCTGCAGGACTTCTTCTCACGTATAAATAACATATGTTCTCTAAGTGTTCCACCTTTGGTTAAAACCAGCAATTATATGTTAGTGCTATAGATCACATATGTCAGCAGGTCCTCACTGAGTAATGGTTTTGTGTTTATTATACATCCTTAAAGATATTTTCTACAAGCATTTTAACGCTACTACATTTCGCACTGTAAAAACTTGGGTTTCAGCACAAATGTCAGACATAACAACACTGAAATCCTTAAATAAACAGTCCTTTGGGGGTAGTTCTGTTAGAAGTGCATTTTTCAGAAGCTGGTGCCATTTGTTGGAGCTTGCCCTGAACTGTCAGCATACCTTTTCAATCAAAGCAACAGCTGCCAGACTGATATAGTCCTGCACCAGAACGAGAACCGCCATGTCCCGTTCTTATCATGGAAGAGTCTGTCGCTGCTGATACCAAATCACTAAAAATGGCAGCAGAAACAGTAATTCGGGGCTAATCTAATGTCATGTGCTGAAGGGAAGCCACAGTCCACCCCACCCTAAATTCCTCAAACAGCCAAATCTCCCTCTGGGAGTCTTAGGTATACAAGGAATGAATGCTCTCTCTATCCGTAAACATTCACATATTGCTCTTTTTTTAAAGGTTATTATTGATTGCTCTTAGAAGTGGATATTGCAGCAAGCTGCAGTTGGATTTAGAGTTTACAGATAAAAAAATAAAATGGGAATTTTGAGCAGTTGTAGGTACAGCTTGTTTATATGGCACATGACTGCAGGTGCTGTAGCTATGGCTTAGAAAGCATTCTAACAACTTTTGTTTTCATCACTTTTCTGAAAAGTTTATTACTTAGTTTTATACTTCTCATGTTTTTAGTCTTATGGTAGCTGATTCATACTCTAAAATTTACTAAAATCCCACAGATGTTTTGTTCAGTGACAAAACAGTTAGGATAAGTTGCCTCTGACCGTCTTCTAACACTTTATGCTGTCTAACTCCAGTGACCTACTCTGTTAACGTTTGTTAGCTAATCTGTTCAAACATATATTAAAAAAGAAAACAACAGTGTGGATGTGGTGGTGCCTACCTTAATGGAGGCTCAGCTGGTCACATTAAAAGTGATGTTCCCCTAAATGTTCCCTTGATTAGTTCAGCATACACAATAATAGCAGTTAAGTACCTTGCTGCATTGAAAGGTCTGGGTTCTGCACCTGGCTGAGAAGTGAAATTGTGTGAAGTTATCTGAGCCTTGGTTCCCTGGTGGCAATGAAGATACCCTCCCCCCTCTTCACTCCGTCCTTCTGTATGTTCTGAATATTTACATCACACATTTTTGGTGACAGACACTATTGCCAATGGGAATTCGGTTTCAGTGAGGGTCCTCAGGCATTGCCAGGGTAATAATAATAAAAGGTGGCCAACTGCATTGGATCTGATGTAACTTTTATACTATGGGTTAAAGGTTAAGTAGGGCAGAAAGTGCAAGGAGAAAAAATATTCGTCCTCTCTGACTACACATGAAATAAGGCTGCTGAAGCCAGTATGAGCCCCTGACTTAACTGACAGCCTCATTTGTAATTTTTTTTCCTGGTGAGCTGCTCAAATAAACCTTTGGGTTCTACTGTGATAGCGGAAATAGTCTTTCAGATCACCAAGTGGAATTAACACAAAGGCACAGTTTCTTAGCACATCCTCCAGGCATGAATGCTTTTAAGGACGTGAGAAGGCCAGAAATGGAAAGAGCAAAAGCTCTTATCCTAACACAACAGTTGCTGGAAATAACAAGCCAGTTGTGAAACTGTCAAATATTTGGTGCTTATGTAAAATAGCCTTGCATTATTTCCCTTCTGTTGCTGAAGTCTGTTCTGTTGATGCTACCCAACTGATTTCTCTGTTTGTTCAGCACTGGTAGCAGTAACAAAATTAGTTTTAGGAGGTTCTTGTTATCACCAGTATTGATCGAAGGCCTCTTACCACTGGAAAAAAATGGTATCACTGTGACTCCATGCTGACTGCAGCACAGAAAAGTTGTAAGCGCTGAAAATACTCCATGAAGACATTACTATATGAGAAATCACGAGTACAACTCTTCAGATAAAGATTTCAGATTTGGGATCTGTGGGTTTCAGAACTGACAACAGACACTGCAAATGAGAGCCACGAACCCTACACACTCAACAGCTTCTGATGCCTTTTGTTACACCTAAAAATAGGAATGGAAAATGTCTGAGAGCACTCTGATACTGAGGAGCTGAAAGGTGTGCTTAATTCAGCTTTTATGCAGCACTTGTGCTCTCACTGCATCTTGGGACCCAAATCCTGCTTCTACCCAAAGGAAGAATAAAGTCAACAGGCATGGGAGCTGACCTTAGAAAATCAAACACATCAGACCATGCAGTAAGTTCACGCTGATTTGTTTGACACAAAGTACTGCATATAATGCCTTGATAACACATTAGTAACCAACTGTATGAAGTGATGGCTCATCCAGTTCTATAATTAACCATCTTTTAATTGCCTAAGAGCAAACTGGACATCTTTCAAGTGGAAAGAACTTCTGTCCTACAGGCCTAAAGAAAAATATTTTAAGTAAAGCATAAAGAAGACAACCAGTTATTGTGCTGCAATAGCATATTAGAGGAGATGTTTGTTTGTCCATGAGGGTTTTGAAGGAGAAAGAACTAAAATAACATTTGCCCTGGTTGCTTGTTATGAAAAGCACATGAAAATTGAGTGCAACTTGCTGAAGCTGCATAAGACATAATTCATGCAGCTAAAATGGAAGTCTTGGAAAGACTACAACTTTTATGCAGTGCATTTTGACTCTAACCACCTGTTGCAAGGATTCAGAATAGTTTCCAGTGTCTTCCCATATCCCAGGGCTTTTTGAAAGAGGTCTCTAAAAGGGGCGTTTGAAACAATAACACTCCCCACCTGGAAAGGAAAGGCAGTGTCACCCTACCCAGCAGCCCAGCAGCTGCTGATGTGAAATTCTTCTTGTAGTGATGGAGGAAAATGTCCATTTCAGGTCATAACTGAAAGCAATGTTAAGTGTGTGAGGTGAGAAGGCTTCCCCTGGCACCTGTTAAAATGCATCAGGCATCGCTTTGCTTCGCTGAACCTATTGGCCTTTACAAGCTCATAACTGATGGTGTCTGCAGAGAGCTGCCACTCCAGAAACATCTGTGCACCACGAAAACTTTTAGTTCCATCTTCAACAAGAATTGCTTTTTCCTTTCTCTATCCAGCTTCCCTCATGTCCTCCTCAACTGTCCTTCAACGAAACAATAGATTGATTCACACCCACCCCAAAAGAAGAGAGCACAACTCAAAATGACATCCCTCCCAGGGCAACCAAAGCAGAAAGAGCACTTTGCTCCTTAGCACGTAGGACCTGTTTTTGGCACAAGTGAAGATGTATCTGCTTGGCCTCCTGCACTTGAACTGTGAGACACCCAAGTGATGGAGACAAAGATGAATGTGTTTGGGAATGAAAGGTTTTAGCCTGCCCTGCACAAATTCCTACACAATGTTATCATCGTGGAACCCAACCGCCAGACAAATAGTAACGAAGTGGAAGCGTTGGAAAATAGTCCAAGTGCAATTAAACTTCAGTTCACAGCTTTTTAATTTCTTTATCATCTGAAGTTTTTCATTTACACTAAGCTAAACTAAATCAAATCCGTGGTGGTGCTGGCTTGGAGTTCAGTAGTACATAACAATCTATAGCTGACAGTTTTGAGAGAAGTTCTCTGTTACTGTTTTAAATCCCTCTAGACAAAGAAGTTAATTCAAAGAGCAATTAATGAGGTATGTATATAAAGTACTGAACAATGCCCCTAAAGCAAACTGGTTCAGGAGCGATCGTAAATAGGTAAATATTTCACCCAGAGATAACTTTTAGATTGAATTCCATGGAAGAGCTGTGTTTCCCAGTTTTATAAGGAGGACTGCAGTCACATTTCTTCAGACTGCATGCGATGCACTGACAGATGTCTCTTCCCTGAAGCTAACTTCTGTATTTTATCCACGCTTAACACTTCCTAGATAAATTGTTGAGGTCCTGAAAGGAGTAAAACATAATTTCGCCTTATGCTTCCTTTTTTTTAGACAAGCCCATTCCTGGGATGTGTATGTTTTAGTTTTCCCCCTGCCTTATATGTTTACTGTATGTTTCTCTTAACTTTATTTTGAAGGAAGTATATAAAGCAACTTCTGAATACACATAGTTTTTATTGCAAGATGATTGTTAGGAGTGTAAAACGAGTTCTATCAGCTCCATATATGAAAACTTTAAATATCTATATTTAGAATATAAACAAAGCACTGTGCATAGCATTCCAGAGAGAGCTGACAGGATACGGAATGGATTTAGCCACTTTTTAGCTAAGTGGTTCCTCCTTTAGCTTTATATTCTCATGCATGTAAAGCTGAATACCTAACTGCTAACAAAATGCAATTATACTGTCTTGTTGGTCTCCTAACTCTGCACTAAGTTTTACCTACTTGTTTCTTGCTAGTCTTTAACTGCTTCATTCTTTACAATTGCAATTTACTCTCAGCCCCCTCAGAGTAGGTGGTCTGTAACATGAAACCATCAAACAATTAGTTTTATGCTTTCCTTTCTAATTCCAACCCCAGCTTTCTTTTCACAAGCAATGGTAGGAAATCCTCTGTCTGACACAGTAAAGGATAAAGCAAAACAAAAATCAGGCCCACTTGTGATTTAAAGACCCGCTTAGTGCTTTTAATGCCCTAAATGTTACATTTCTTTACTTAATAGTATACTTTAATCCAGAGGCTGTTTAGATAACAAAACAGCTAGGAGGCAACAATGATGATAAAGATTTTCCAACAAACTGTACATTTAGAACTGAACTTGATCCAGAATTTGTCTAATCTGTACCTCCAACCCAAAGGAAACTTCACTGCAAACTTTTACATAATAAATCTAGATAGGTTGTGATACACAAAAGTTACTGTCTTTTCTGTGAAGCAAAAGGAAGAAATGTGGGCAGCACATTTACATATTTATAAATAAATGAACGTGTATATATTCAAATACATATACTTAGATAATAGATAAATACATATTTTATATATTTATATAAATCTACACATAAACTTGTATATATATGTATATCTGTATGTTTATATATACATAAATTGATTTTACATCCATCAATTTGAGGCTTGTTCAGACTGGGGAATAGACTGCTCCAGGGAGACCACATTGCAGCCTTCCAGTCTTGAAAATGAGCTTATAAATAGGAGGGAGACTGACTTTGTGCATGGCTACACAGCGATAGGACAAGTGCAAAAGGTTTTGAACTAGGAGAGTGGAGATTTAGATTAGATATTAGGGGGAAATTTTTCCCACAGAGCGCAGTGAGGCCCTGGAACTGCTGCCCAGAGCTGTGGGTGCCCTATCCCTGGAAGTGCCCAGGCTGTGTGGGGCTCTGAGCAGCTGGAGCTGCTGGGTGGCCCCCAACCCAGAAATGGATGGGCTTTAAGGTCTTCCCCAACATAAGCAATTCCGTGGTTCCATGAGTAGTTCCTTTGGCTTTAGCAAAGCCAGTTCTGTACTTGAGGTTAAGCATGCTTACATGTTCAGGCTTTTTTTCTGCTGTAGACAGCTTATGGTAACACTGCTTTATCCCAAGGGGTTCCTATTCAATTCCAAATTGTACTATAGGTTTGCATGGAACTTAAACTAACAGAATTACTACTTGCAAATTTACCTGTTACAGATTTTACAAGTGTGGCCATCAGTTCCCTAAAATCTACCAATGCAAGTGGGTGTGACTTCATTACTGATCATTATTTGGTACAAGAATTCCCCTGGTGAAATCTTTACTGCTGACTTCAACTATCTGAGGTTTTTGTACTAGTAGATATCAAATTAATTGGTCGCTGTGCTTGTTACTTCAGGTCAGTTTTTGTCTTTTGATTTTGTCAGTTTCATGGTTTGAAGTGATGTGAATTACAGTTACAACTCACTGGTAATGTATCCATGATAGATATCAAAGGCCTTTACTCTTTTAGCATCTGTCTGATGCTGTGAGTGTATACATATTCCCACAGTCCCTTTTTTTTCCTGCAAAAGATGGTGTACATCATCTGATTGCCTGAGAATATGAATGACTTAGTGTGATTACCAAGCTGGTGGCAGAAAGCAGTCAAGACCTTTCCCAAGACCTCCAGTTATAGCCTTAATTTGCATTCTTCTACAAGGATAAGTTAATTGTACTATGGTTTATCGCTTCATTGACAGCTCAGTTTAATTAAGCAGCTGTGATAATTGCATTTCTTCCTGAAACTACAGGAAAACACTTTCTAAGTAGATAAAGCTTTCAGGCATAGTTTTTGGTTGTTTTTTTTTTTTTTAAAGGTTTTCTAAAGAAAAGGAATTAAATGGTTGCAATCAGACACAAAGAAAAAGAATGGGCCAAACTCTGCAACCCTTGTTTCATGCTGATCAGAACCTCAGGGTATGGAATAAACAAATGGAAAAGAAATTATTTTCAGGGTAAATTATTATTCAGGGCAAAAGGGACCGGATTAGTGAGAAGTGTATCGCCTTAGCTCTCACTGTGGGGTTTTGGTTCCTTTGTTCCACGAACCTATTCACATTATAACACATTATGCAAAAGCAAGCATAAAGCCTAATCAAGAGACCAGCTCTGGTTAACAGTGAACTGCCCAAACATGAGGAGGCTGTCAGGGGCACTGCTCTTCCTGATTCCTTAGCTTTCGCATGGAATTCATTTTAGCCTCACAGAAAATATCACAGCATCTTCTTGACCCCCTAACACCTCTCTACTTCTGCCTGAGATACGTTACTAAAATGTTTCTGATTAATGAATTTGGGTATCCAACAGCAGCAGATTGTCTGGGGAAGGGAAGCTGGGAAAATGAGCTGAGATGCACAATGTCAGCCCAGTGAAAGCAGCCTTTAAAAGTCTATAAAACTGGGAGATTTGCTAGACCCAGCAAGAGGCTGATATATTATCTATCACTCTGTGGCACCCCTACTCATTCCTATGTTTATTACTTGCTTCAAGTCAGCAGCTCTGAAGTCTGCAAAAGTCTTCTGCAATGTGAAATCCTCAGAGAGCAAACAAACTTTATTTTTGGTAAATGTAAAGCCAAGAGAGAGTGAGAGAAAACTTTAATTATCAGCAGAGGCTAAAACTGAAAGAAAAGTTCCAGTTGCCAGAGAAAGGTTTGTAATAGAAACAGCAATTCCCCCGCTGCAGAGGAAACTGCCTACAAAGCAAGAGAAAAGGAGGCCAAATGAAAGGAAAACAATGAGTGGTTATATTAAAAAAAAAGAAGAAAAAGGCTCCTTCAAGAACAAGAAGGAATCAGAGTTCAATGAGTGAACTTCTGCATTCAAACAAGTTGCTAACAGGACACTTATCGACTGCAACTGCATCTGAAGACTGCTCACTTCTTTATGTTCCACTCTATTTCGCTGTAATCTCTGCTAAAAGAATGATTCTAGAAGCTCCTCAGCCTACGTTATAAAAGACGCCAATAATTCTGATTCAACACAAGATCTGGGGCTTCCTGAAAACTGCTGGGAAAATGAAAGGCTACAGCAGAAAAAGGGGAAGATGCAAAAATGAAAATTCTATGAATTCAGATTTTATTGCAAGCCTGTGGTTGACTGCTTCAGCTCAGGTGGAGAAAGGGAATCTGACTGGTGCAAGCCAGTTCCCTTGTGATGTGCAGGTCCCAAGGATTCAATGCATGAGAACTTGCCCATTATTTTTAGCAACATCTCATATTCTGTGACGTTATCATTGTCTCACTTTTGCTTCTTCACTCTTGGGGTGAACAGAGCTATGAAGTGTTTGCAGTCTTTTCAAAACACATTGGATGATTTAAGAATTCGAGCTAGAGACCTGAGATTAACAACTGCAGTATATGGATGTTAACCTCCACCAAACATTTCTTTTCAAAGTGCTCAGAAGTCCACCTGAGACTTCTGGTGATGGGAAGTACTTGTGCAGTGTGTCTGCCCCAACACTGCTGGGCCAGCAAAAGGCATTTTGCTCCTCACCCTGCCCTTAGCCACACTGAATCTCACAGGTAGCCTGCGCCTTCATGCAGAGTAACGTGTGTCTGCTTATAGACCAATTCCATCTTTTTCTTCAACACTGTGCAGTGCTCTGCAAAAGTGGTATGATGCTGCTCGACAGAATAAGCAGTTAATTTTTTTTTTTCCTTATTGCTAGAGGGAAAACCAATTAGCCAGAAAACAATGGTCCATCTCCACATGCCACACAGGAAGAGTAATTTAAACTTCCAACTGTTCTATGTTTGTGGATCAGGTTAAATATGCTGGGATTTCCAGTGAATTAAATGGGACCTGGACTGAGCCAAGAGTGCATTCGGTTTACATCTATTATATGGCCACAAGATTCTTTTCTTTCTTTATCTTCTTGTCAAACCACAATGCATCTCCATCTAAAAGCTTGCTCTCAGGAATACTACCAGTCCTAAAAAGCCACAATTTCAGCAGCAAAAGATTTCTTTGAATGACTTCAGGCTGACATCCACTTTTATCCAAGACAAGTCTTTCTGTTGACAAACAGTAATAGTTTGAGTAACAGAAAAAAATAAATAAAATCACCCTATTCATTCATGGGCTTAACTCAAGAAAGCTCTGCCTAGAGCCTGTTACTATTTATGGACAGGTCTTGGTCTTAAAAAGAGAGGATTGTTAAAAGAAAGAAGAAAAAGATTTCTGTTTAGAAATCAAGCTAGAGAAACTTCACAGAGAACACTGCAAGGCAGGAGATCAGATGATCTCTTTGTGTGTTTCTTTAGAAGGAAAAAGCAGTTATGCAATCCCAAGCAGTCATGTGGCACGGCAGCTGCTAAGGTTACTGCTAATTTTTATTAGAGCTGGCCGGAGCCAGAGAAAGATCTGCTTTATAAGCAAGACCTTTTGAGAAATAAACTAAATCTTCCTGAGCTGGGAAGCCTGCAGAACTGACAGAGAAGAAGAAAAAATAGCACTGAAAAGCTCTTATTTTCTTCCCCCCCTGCCCCCACCCCAGAACGATTCAGGAAACATTTTCACTCTCCCTTCCTGTTGCTGGTTTTTTTCTCATGTTCATCCAATCAATCAAACATACATAATATTTACCAGTTTGCAGCTGAGATTCCTGCCCAGCCCCAAAGCCCAAAAGGCCTATTCACAAATCCAGTGTGTGTGTGCCTCTATTCTACATCCCAAGGCAGGAGCATGGCCCTGGCCGTCAGCTGTCCCTGCTCTGGATGAAACAGATGTGCTCTCCAATTTTGGCCATTCTGTGACTCTGGGTAGCAAGATTTCATCTGTTTGTTAAACACGGAGGTGGTTTACAATTACCCATATTCCTGTGATACTTTTGAAGTCACTTAGACTTTCGTGTGCTTCAGAGTTACTTGGACTTTGGCAGAAAAACAACAGACAGAAGGAAGACTGCTTCCAGTCTTCTCTTTTAAAATAAAGAGACCCATCATGTCTCTGCATATGTCATTTAAGCTCAATTTCAACTGTTCTGTATTACTGGTAAGTGAATTAGAAGTAATAATGGATAATATACTGGGGTTACAGATGATAACCATCTGTATTTTGTCGTCATGAAAGGGTGTACAAGAAGAGCCTGTCAGAGCATGCACACCTCCTGAGATCCATAGGTGAAGTTCTATAACCGAGGCTATAGAAATCGATGACAATGCTGAAAGTATATTTTCACACAAGGTTTGAGTAGACTCATAGCTGTGAGCTTGGACCAACAGAAGATAACGTTTTGCATAATGTGACTTTCTTGCACCTGCCTTGCACAACTGAAACACATTCCACCATTAATGCACATTTTCAGTTGCAGGAATGTTTGCAGTATTTGGGCTATTTGGAATTGTGTGGCCAAAAGCACAACCCTTCCCCAAAAGAATGGCTCTTGCACAGGGATGGGATGTGTGCCCCTGCCCATACACTGTGTTTGTGCCAATCCTCCTTCTCCAGTGCAAACTCCCAACTTTCCCTTTTTGAAACATTATTCTCCCTCAGTCTTTAAAAGCCAAATTCCACTTTCAGTGGAAAATTCCCTTTACAGGTACAAGATTTTAGATAGCACTGAAAAACAAACAAACAAACAATTTCTACAACACTGTAAGGAAACTAACATGATACAGATTTACTTTGGATACTAAAATGCATAACAAACTCTTAAAAAGCAACAGCTTACATACTGTGCTTATTTAAAAGCCCCAGTACTGAAGCAAAAGATCTCTACTATTATTGTCAGCCCAGTGCCATTTCTGTTTATGAGAGTCTGAAAACTTTATAAATGCTGTAGCTGTGCTTTGTACTGAAATGTACAATAGTAAAGTTGCATTCTTTTAAAAAGATCAGCNAGACTCATAGCTGTGAGCTTGGACCAACAGAAGATAACGTTTTGCATAATGTGACTTTCTTGCACCTGCCTTGCACAACTGAAACACATTCCACCATTAATGCACATTTTCAGTTGCAGGAATGTTTGCAGTATTTGGGCTATTTGGAATTGTGTGGCCAAAAGCACAACCCTTCCCCAAAAGAATGGCTCTTGCACAGGGATGGGATGTGTGCCCCTGCCCATACACTGTGTTTGTGCCAATCCTCCTTCTCCAGTGCAAACTCCCAACTTTCCCTTTTTGAAACATTATTCTCCCTCAGTCTTTAAAAGCCAAATTCCACTTTCAGTGGAAAATTCCCTTTACAGGTACAAGATTTTAGATAGCACTGAAAAACAAACAAACAAACAATTTCTACAACACTGTAAGGAAACTAACATGATACAGATTTACTTTGGATACTAAAATGCATAACAAACTCTTAAAAAGCAACAGCTTACATACTGTGCTTATTTAAAAGCCCCAGTACTGAAGCAAAAGATCTCTACTATTATTGTCAGCCCAGTGCCATTTCTGTTTATGAGAGTCTGAAAACTTTATAAATGCTGTAGCTGTGCTTTGTACTGAAATGTACAATAGTAAAGTTGCATTCTTTTAAAAAGATCAGCATGAATAAAGTAGAGAAGTGGTCAACCACGTTGGAACTGGGGTCACAGTGCTGATAAGTTGTCACCTCTCAGTGCTTAAAGCACAGAACTGTGGTTAATGGTGAACAGCTTTTAGGTTTTCCTAGTGTAAAGAATAAATTTGGAAGAGGAACTAAAACAGTGCAATACTTCATACTGGAAGGTATGTTATTTGCTATCACACAGTAAGAAATTGACATAAACACTGTGAAGACCATTGTTTAGAAGTGACTGCAATGCATGTGTTACCAGAACAGATTTGAGGATTTTATTTCCATGTCCATATTAAATGAGTGAGAAAAAAAAAAAAGGAACTGTACTGTTGTGAAATAGAGAAATGGAGCACTCATGATGGGAAGGTTTGTGCACCATGCTCTTGCTTTGAAGGAAAATCCCAGCAGTGGTACAGAGCAGGTTAGTGCTTCAGCTTTTTTTTTCTTCACATTTGCTGGACAAATTCCATCTTTCTGATAATTCCAAATTAAAAGTTATGCAAATTTGACTCGAGTGCGTTTTGAATGGCAATGATCTGAGCTGGGTTTTTTTTTCCCCAGCTAATTTGCACTTGCTTTTTGCATATCTTTTCATGCAATTGACATGGTAATGTACTGCATATGTACTAAACTTGAGATGATTGCATCTGATTGCTCCATTATTGTGATACAAACAAAATGTGTGAAAATAGTTGATAGGATGTTCTGCACACTCTCTGAAGAGATTCAGAGCTTTCAAAAACCTAAAAATAGATTTTAGCAGCTAATCATAATGGCTTGGCTTTGAATGTGGAAAACTGAACAGGAGATGATTTAAAATGCAAAAAATTGTGCCACGTGTGAAAAGATTAAATTGCCACATTGTTATATGCTTTATATGCATCCTTTTTAAAAGTATTTGTTGGAGCTTGACACCTTTCTCTTTGCTCAGCTAAAGAGAATATGAAACAGCTATTTTTCATTTTAAAAGAGCAATAATTCATAAAGCCAAAATCTGGATTTCTCAAGTTGTATTTTCTCTCTGGTGTCCATGCCCCAGCCATGGGCTCATGTGCAGTACCATGAGGGCTCCTGCAGCCTGTGAGGTGACACCAGGCAGGAGAGTCTTCCACTGTGCCTTCCCAGGCTTGGGTGATGACCTTATCTTGTCCTGGCACATAACGGCCAGCAAAGGGCTGCACAGACTGAGCTGGTGTCCTTGGGTTGCTAACAAGATGTTAACAGGAAGAAACCAAACCAAGCATGGATTAATTCACTGGAAATGGTGATGAACATGAGGGCAGGAGAATGGATGAGATGCTTGACGAGCCTGTGATCTTGCAACATGAGTTGCCTGTCTGAGTCCCAGGCTTCACGTGAGGGGTCTGGAAGTTATCAAAGCAGTTTGTATTTCCTCTCCAAATCCTGTTCTTCATGGCATCAAGCAAGTTCACAGCCGCACCAAAGAATTAGGGGAGGTGTGGCACATGTTGTACAGTCCAAGCCTTAAGTGATTTGGTTTTTGAAGTCTTATAAAAGCTGTCTCATTGCTGGCATTTTTCTCTTCCATTTTCCATTCCTATAGTCAGGAAGTTTGATGCATGAGCATACAACCTAGAAAGGATATTCCTCATCATCACTTCTTTTTCTCAAGAACAATTTCCCTTTTAACCATGCACTTACAACACAAACTGAACAAAATTATTTCCCATTAATTTAATGTGCTGCATGTAAGGGATCTGATCCTGAACTTAGAGCTCTTTCTTGGATAATTTCATCTTTTTTATTTGGCATACACTTGAGAACAATATTCCAAGCTCCCTGATTCAAAACCCCCATGTCATGCCTAGGGGCAGCATGCTGTGGACTTCTACAGACAGATGACAATAAAATGGTGGGGATATCTGAGGGGAACTCACACAGGCCTTGAACAGAAGCTACAGCATGAAATGTGCTCATAAGTATAGCTCTGCAGTTCACCTTACACATCAGTGAAGGGGCAGAGAAGGGTCCACAAAGCTAGAAACAGTTGTTGCCTTCTTTGCAAAACTTTATATTTTCATCCCATACAATGGATTTTTCTTACTTTTTGCTGCTTGTGTGAAGGATGATGATTCAGTATTTACTGTAAAACATGTACTAAACATCTTTGGTTCATCCTCCTCTTGCCAGCTGGCTTATTGCCTTCTTCCCCAAAGCTCAGACTGTAGCAGTGATGGGGAATCAAGCAAATCCATTCATGAGATGAGAAAAAAACACAGTGACAACCAACATCATCTGTTTTCACTTCCATTTTCCTCTTAAGGTTATTATTATTCCCTTTTAACACTGACCAAGCTGCAAGATCTATGTTTTAGCACAGGTATGAGGTTGTTTCATGATACCATTAGCAGATACAGACAAAGGGCTTAGGAAATGTTCCCTGAGTATGGACACCAAAAAAAAGATGGCTTTGCTACAGCTGTACTCATTGCCCCATTGTGTTCCCTCTCCAGAAATACTCCAGTGTGCTTGCAGGTCCTGGCAGGAACAGAAACAGTCAATTTTAAATTGCTGTCTGAAAACTTTTTTTTAATTTTTTTTCCAGAAAATTAATTCCTAAGTGTATGTATCTGCACAGTAAATCTTGCTTGTGGAGCTGAACTCTTCCATTCATGACAATGAAAAAATTCTGTATAACCTCTATGCCTACCAGAGTTCAGCTAGTGCATGCAGCGAGGTTTTTGCAAGAAAAATGCTTACCATGTCAAAGCAAATGAGAAATCAAAAGCTCTGCTCAGTTATTGACTTTACTGATTACTTGTGGAAGCCTCCTGTGAACAGTCTGTGAGTGGTGATAAGCTGCAGTGAGCGTGAGATGGGGACAACTGTATGCTGGCAGGAAAGCTGGCTTGGCAGCACACAGAACTCTCTCAGCCCAGATACTCAACCTCATGGAAAAACTAGATCCCACCACATGCCAGCAGACCACGTGCAAAGTTTCTTCATTTACTCTTTCAGTCCACTTTAAAGCAGCGGATCTTTCTTAGCACACATATTTCCCTACAGGAGTGTCAGCACTCCTTTCCCTGCCCTCCTGCCTGGCTGATGCGCTCTCTCTCTCTCTGTGCTGATCTGACTTCTCTTCTTGGAGGCGACACTGTTAACTCTGATACCCAGTGTGGTTTGCTGAGAGCCACCTCCCCGGGTCAGAAAGTGGCTCTGCTAGAACTGCCTGTGTACCACAGGGTGAATGGCGAGCCCAGAGCAAATTGTGCGTTTTATTCTCAAGTATACAGCAGACCATTTGCTAAAAAGTCTCCTTGTTCCTATGTGTAACCTATGAAGAACCTCACCTAACAGAAAAGCAGCCTATAATTTGTAGCAAATGTGTGTGCTTTGGGGAAAATCAATCACATGCACTGAGACAAATTCTCAACTCCTAAACTAATGATCCTTCCTGTGAGCAGCATGAAACATTGGGTAAGCCCCAGGTGGCATAAATCCTTGAGGTTTTGGTGCAGCTATGACAGTTTATGCTACCTCAACAGTACTCTAATTGCACTTCAAACATTTTAAGGTGTCAGCATTTCAAGTCTCCTTTCGGAACAGCTCTGAAGCTAAACAAACTAGTTTACTAGTTAGTGAGAAGAGAATGCTGTATGAAAGATTCGGAATCTTTCAGAGCTGACATGCTTAAAAATAAAAACTTGGGAAATGCAACTTTGTCGTAAGAAATGCCAGGCAGCTGTGTAGAGGAGACATTCATGGCTGGGACTTGAACCAACTCTGCTATAGGAGGAAATTAGGAACATTTTGTTGCCCTGACAAAAATGTACTCTATGAGAACAGTAATTCCTCCGCAATAAAATCAATAGCTTCAGCATGTTTTTACCATGGCAATTTGCTACGGAACAACAATTCAGAGTACCACCAGTACCACTTTAAATCAGCTGTTTGCTTTGAATATATGTCATAGCAGTACAGGCAACTCCTGAAGTCAAACCATAGAAAGTCTGATCATCACTTCCTCACTTCTAGGGTAACTGTGAATTACCTGGAAACAGACAGAGGTGAAAAGCACTGCTCTGCATAGAGCAGCAATGAACAGACCAAGAGCAAACTCTTTTACCCTGACCTGACAATTTGGGAAGATATTTTCCTGTATACTTCAGATTACCCATTTGCAAAATAAGCAGCTGGAAGACATTCTTCAAAGCCCTATTGATCATGTTGATCATCCTCTGATCGACTTTTTTATATTTATTCTCTTAAAATGTGTAAAATAGGAAATCCAAACCCAAATTACAGTGGAAAAATATGAATAAAAATGAGCTCAGACATAATTCAAAGTTTATCTCAGTATGATTTGTCAGGGGAAAGAATTTCCAAGCAACATTTGCTATCAGCTATAAACAGCACTATGCATCCAAATTTTATACTGTGTAATCCCCACTATGAGCTAAGAAATGTTTTGACAGTTTTGAAAATGAGAAACAATGCTCTTATTTTATATACGCTCCAAAAGACGTCTGCCAGAAGATCCGCAACAGTGAAACATTTTCAAAAGGAAATAAAATTGTCTCTGTCTTACTCCACTGTAAGTTCACTGCCATGGATTCTGGAATTAGTTTTGGAGATGTCGTACTCAGCATCTTATATTGGAATGAGAGTTCTTTGTGAGAGGGTCTATATAAAATCATCATGGTGTTACATAAAACCATAACATAAAGAGCAAGTCAGGTAAGCTCTAGATAGCCAAACTCCCTTTGAGATAGTTATTTGATTTCTTTGCCATCTCTCATGCTTTTCAAAGCAAATGTGACCCATTAGTATGATGTCATGTAATATGATGTAAGACATGTTCTCTGTGATGGGTTCCATCTGAGACTTCTGACTGCATCTTGTTATTTACAGCTATGTCTGTTGAACTACCAGACTTGGTTATGAAGTTTGGCTTTCGCTTCATTATGTACTATCATTAAATGTTTACTAATTTTCAGCTGGATAATTTACAGGATGTTTCAGTTATCTAATATAATTGAATATCAATATGACAAAGCTGGTTAAATGCGATGATGCAAGAGGTATCCCTTCTTTTCCTTACCTGGAATAGGGTTAAGTACAGTGCAATAGGTACAGATTTCACAGAAATTATACAGTTGTTTTTAGGTGTTGAGTCCCCAGTACAAGTATTTTTAGGGCTTCCAGTTCTGTGAACTGGATGCCTGTAGTGGCAGGGGGACACTACGTTAAGACATTTTATCTGAAATGAACCTATCAGCACACTCAGTGTCTGCTCCACAGTGAGAACCAAAACACATCAGCTGGACATCTCTCAGAGATTTCTTTCAACAGGGCATTTCTAATCCAAACTCACACACCCAAAGTCAATGATTCTGTAACCATTTTGCTAAATTTTTCATCAGCCTTTTGTGTATATTTAGAAGTGAGTGAATATGAAAATGAAATTGTGGACAGCACAGGCTGTCAACACACAGCATCCAGTTGGGCTTCTGCTGCCCTTGGTATGCTGCAAGTACAACCAATTTCCCTTGAGTCCAGAGCTCTCTCTTATGACAGAATGTAGCTTGGAATTGCAGGAAGGACCCTGCACAAATGCTACTGACAGAGGCATGGCTGCACTCGTAGACAGGCACAGCCAAGGAGCACAGCATGGAACCTCACCCTGCCTGCCTTCCTCTATGTTCTTTTTGTCTTCTTACTGTTGATACATCATTGCAGTATTTAGTTGCTCAGTGTTGTCTGTGCTACCAGTGCCAAATACTGAACTTGTGGAAAAACGGAGCTGTAGAGCCCATGGAGGTCAGCTGGCAATTTCTACAACGAATTGCCATATGGCTGCACTCAAGGAGACTGAGAACCAGGACATCTCCTTACTCTGGGGTGTTTGATTTTCCAACATTTTGTTTTGCATAGTTGTTTTGTTTGTGTGATTATGCTCTACTTCAGAAACGGATGTCAGCTTTCCAAACATGCTTTGGGGAAATATGTGCCTATGGGAAAATATTCTGTTCAAACAAAAATCGCACAGTTCTCACAAAACTGTCCAGACCTTTTCCCAGTTATGTTATACCATGAATATAGTTTAAGTAACTCTGGATCATTTCACAGCTCGGCTTCTTATCTTTTTTATAGTTCTGCTACTGTGGCCCCACTCCTTTCCATATGAAGAAACTTAATTAATATTTTATATCCTTATTAAACGGTGAATACAATTTACCATAACAGTACAGAAAATAGCAAATACACATTGTCTCCTGCCAACAGAAAATCCTTAACAGCTGTTTACTGCTCATTTGCAAAACATAAGAGCAATAGAATTCCATTACTTGGAGAAACTGGTTGCTCCATGATATCCTTGGCAACAAACACAGCACTTATCTTTTTGAACAACAGACTCTCAAAGTTTCTCCAGCCTACAAAAATAAGACAGTGAAGAACACATTTTCTTAACTGTAAAATGCTAAACAAAGGGAACAGACTCACAACCAGCTGCATTTCATGAAAACTGACCTTCTTCT
>VXAB01009951.1:6311-20138 GCA_013399175.1 Odontophorus gujanensis
GAAATTGTCATCCTGATGACAGCTCTTCAGACTGTCAGAAGTTAAAGGTAAGGCTGTGGTAGCTGGATGCTGGCCAGGGTATGTCGTGCATTCCTGCATTATAGGTGCAAAGGAGAACATACCAGGAGACAAAGAAAATCATATTTTTTAGACATAGAAGTGACTGCTCGTCTACAGAGGCTAGCCTTAAGCACCCAACTAAGAGCACACCTTGTTTACACAGTGACAAAAACTAAATCAAACGAGAGAAGAACTTAAAATATATATATATATATATGTATACATTTTTTGCATTAATCTCCATTCTAATGGTAGCCTCCAAATTAGACAATAAAAGGTTGAGGTGGCAAATTCTTTTTTCTATGAGATGAAATCTATCAGCTGCATAAAGCTTTCCCAGATATACTGATTCTGAAATGCTGCTTGAAATACCACTGTCAGTGTACAGCACTACTTTATTCACAGGAAACTTGAAAGACCCTGAAAACTTGCCTACCTAATATCTTCCACTATTATTTTGATGTATTTGAATTACCTGTCTTGTAGGTTATGGGAGCCTATTTATTATGGAGCATTTCCTAATCTCAATGATTGTTGAAGAAACTGAGAGTGTTACTGACACAGGTTTGACTAGTTTGGCTGACTTACTAGGTAGCTTCTGGTGTTTTTGTACATCAGAATTCTTTATAAGGAAGTAGGAAGCTCACAGACTGATTTGGAGGTACTGCTGAGTGCATAATAGTACCACATTGAAAGATGCTACTTGTCTGAAATTACCGGAACATAGACGGCAAAGTGTGTTTGCAAATACAGCCTCATACTGTGTTCTGATATCACACTGTCCATCATAGCAGCTCCTTCACAGTGCCCTGACTCTACAGAGAAGCCCGTGATCTGGTCTATAAAATCTCTAGGCTCAGACATTTCAGGTAGTATGTACAGCACTTAGCATAAGCAGATTATCATCTCAGTGTGTCTCTCTAACTTTAAAACAAGCAATTAAGAATGAAATGCCAGTTATAGAGTTATGAGGAAATTTATTATTAGGCTTAACCAGCTAATTAGATAAGGAAGAGAACACATAGCTGGATCTAAATATAGGGAGGCTGCAAGTTCATATAGGGCTCTTTTGTAGTAAATGAGAGTTAATTTCTCTCATAAGGATGGCTAGATTCATGCTTTTGTTCAGGAGTGCTATAGATTCTGCTTCCTCTGCATATTAATAGCATTCATTAAAATCTTCAGTCAATAAAGGGGTTCTGCAAGAACAGATAGAATTGTGTGTGCTAAGTAAAGTTTAAATACATGGATTTTAAAAATGTAATGTGTACAGACATGTTATGTCTCTCTTTACAAAACACAATTTTCTTATATCTAGAAAATGCGTTTAATAGGTATTTTAGTTAGGCATACCTCCTTGCTATTAAGTTAGAATGAAATGCCTCCCACAGCTGAAATGCTACCCCTGGATGTAAATAGCATGATTTGTTTGGTAAGCAAATGACCTTTGATAGATGACAGGGACTATGAGAGAAGCATCATTTCATTAATATCTGCATCTGTGTATTTCTACTCTGTATTTTTTTGTTTGTTTGTTTGGTTTGGTTTGGTTTGTTTTTTTTTAAACAAAGTATTAATTTGACAGCAACACAGGAACTGGTGTTAAACTTTCCTGCTTTCATGTACCCTAGCTAGGCACGTCCAACTTTAAGCAGCAAAAATTGTCTTTTGTCTTCCTGTTGCAGATGAGATGTCTGAGAGAAGAAGAAAAGAAAAAGCAGAAGGGTTCAGCAGCTGACCGGCCTCAGGCAGAGACCTGAGGAGCAAAACTGGAGCTAGGGGGCTGTCCAGGAAACACCCTCAAAGGAGGTGGATGGTGAAAAGATCAGTGCATGGATGACACTCTCAGGAAAGGGTGCTGCAGAATTTCTCTAGAGCTTAAGGGTTGCAAATTGCATTTGTGATTGCATTCATATCATAACATTCTGTCTCCAGTGGTGGAGGAAAAGAATCCCTTCGATGTGGTGAATCCTTACATGCTCTTTAATTCTACTGTCACATTCGTACAACTTCTCAATACCATAGTACTCAGATGCACACACAGATAGATACAGGGTCGTAATTGGTATTTGTATTTATAAAACACTAAATGTTTCCTAATTTTAAGTAAATGTTCCTGCATAGTTTTAAATCCTTACATGTGGATTTCTTGTACAGGCATGTAACTTGTATATGCAAATACTACAATGTAGCTGTCATTTAGGCACCTAAACTTCCTTCCTATCAGGCAACTGATGTGACAAGTAGATATTGTTTTTGCAGTGAAAATTTCCAGTATTTCTGTATGTAGTATTGGATAAGTTGCTGAACAGAGTAAAGTTGAGGCTGGGGCATTCCAACCTCGGTAAAATTGGCCCAGGCACTAGGTAAGGTAATTATGTAGAGTAGGGGAGAGTCTGGTACAGGACAGGAATAGTGTGTAATTTATTGAAAATATTGTCCTCTTATCATCACAAAAGGTTCAGAACATACCTGAAGAATATGGGATTGGTAACAGACATTGTGTGGAAATGTAATGTAGCAACAGCATTGGAAGATTGTGAACGTGAGATGCTCAACCAATGAGTGCCAGGAGAGGTTTTATCTGTGTCGGACCCAGGGTATATAATGGAATGGATTTCACCGACTAGGCGCGCGATTTCTCCCTTGTCAGTGGGGGGTGTGTGCCCATTATTGCAATAACAAATAAACTCATGCTATCACTGGGATCTTTGCCTAACCCAAAATTCTTGACTTAGAGCATTTCAAACACTGAGAAGAAAATAAATAAATAAATTTTAAAAAGACATTCATAATTGGTAGATTTAAAACATATGCACTAGTCCTGTAAAATCAGGCTATTAGGTTTAAGTGAGTAAACTTTGCTAGTTTGGTGGAGTTATCTGTACAGTTTGGACAGGAAGAAAAAGACTGCTTTTATGGAACTGGTAATTAGTCAACTGTCTATTTATCATTGGATATACAAGTTACTGAATTTTCCCATTCCTTACACTAACGAGAACTGACACAGAACAAAAGAATAAAAATAAATAGTCTTTGGCTAAAAATAATGCAATGATGCATTGTATGAAGGGGAACTTGTGCAATTTGCAGTTTTGAATCCTCCATACACACAAATGAGGCAGTGAAGCCAAGTGTGGTTCTATTCAGAGTGCAGGACAAACAAAGTGGCTAAATTGTACTGTTTGGAAGTTCAAAGCCCGCAGTATCTATCGTTTCATTTCCTCTTCTCCCCTGTGCTTCCAAGCACCTTTGCCCACACTCACGTTGTTAATCATAATTTTATTTCACCTCAATAGTTGCTGTAAATTGACTGCTGTTGGAATGGAGACTTCTAGATACCATTGAGCTAATCAGATTAAGGACACAAATATTGCTATGGCTAAGTATTCTGGGTGTGACAAGACAAATGGAAAAGTGCTCCCTTAACAGTGCCTGTAATGTGCTGTTATTGTAAATGTGTGGCTTGTCAAGACTCTGGTAAAAGACTGATCTTCATTTCTTGTCTCCAGCCACTCACCACGATACAGGGTTACAAAAGGATGTCAGTCATGGATAGGAATCACTACTTTGGGGTTACTACAAAAACTGTACATATAAAATACCTTGTCTGTTGTGTTGTTGCTGCTGATGGCTCATCAGAGGAAGGTTTTATTAGGAAAACTTAACAAAAGGGCATTATAAGACCAAAATATATTTAAATCCAGCATGTGCTCTTTCTTGAAAATTCAATTAATATAATGGAAGTGCTTCTACAACTACCAGAGAAGCCAGTTCATTCTGTAAAACAAGCTTTTATAACACTACTGAATTAAACTGGATGGATTGTTAGGGAGTAGGTGAGTGAAGTGGCAGTTTGGCAGTTTTTATACCCAAATCACTTATCTTACTAAAAAAGGAGGTGACTCCTGAGAAGAGATGTGGCACCAAGAGGAAAGAGCATTTCAGAGAGCACAGAAGCCATTTCAGATAATTTGTCATTTGCCACTCCACCATTTCAGCAATCTTACTATAGGAAGGGTGTGGAAGAGACGTGTTAGATTAACCTCCTCCAGCACCACGAGTGAAGTAGAAAGTGCTGACAAAGTTTTTGGTTGCTTCACAAGCAAATTAAACACTTTCATTATGTGCTTCCAAAATTGTTAACAGAACAGTTGTCAGTGATAAATGGAAAGGGACTCTGAAAAACTGGTCTTGAACCATTTTTCTATTTGAATTTTCACTTGAACCTTTTTACTTGACCTTGAGGTAGGTGTACTAGGAAATACGTGTGTGCAAATAGTAATACTGAAGAGAAACAGAAAGATTCCTTAGAAACATGTCAGCAGTGACATGCTAACTTGATGTGCTGTACAAGAAAACAGTTAATATTGCACTGGAAAGTTGTTCTATGTATTTTCAAACTCTTTCATGAGGGTCCCTGCCTTTATGCTGACAATGACTTTGTTCAGAAAACACAAGCCTGATTCATTCACTGCAAAGATCTGCAAAACAAACACAACTAGGTGCAAAAAGACTGCAATACAACATTGTATGACATCCAAATGAAGGAAAAATGCCTCTGCAGAAGCTGGCAGTGACCTTTTTCTTTTATCCTTGGAAGAAACTGTTCTTTTTGTGGACTATTGTTTTCATTTTCCCATGACAGTCTTATTAGATGAAGTACTAGTGCCTAACAGGTGATATCAAATCAAATTTTGCTTGGCATGATCTATTGAACACATGGTAATGGAAATGGTGAAGTTAACGACCCTGTAGGTGATGAAAAATGTGTATATGTGGCACTGAGAATTAGTGGGCATGGTGGTGATGGGTAGACGGTTGGACTTCACAGAATTACAGGTCTTGCAAGGGACCTCAAGAGATCGTTGAGTCCAACCCCACCCACCAAAGCAGGTACCCTAAAATGCATCTCTCAGTGAGGCATCCAGGTGAACCTTGGATATCTCCATAGAAAAAGACTTCACAGCCTCACTGGGCAAGCTATTCCTGTGCTCTGTCACCCTAACTGAAAAGAAATTCTCCTACATGTTTGTATGGAATTTCCTATGTTCAAGTTTTACGCCATTACTTCTTGTCCTATTGCCACACAACACCAAGAAGAGCTTGGTCTCATCCATTTGTTTCCATCCTCATTTCAAATATTTATAAACATTAATCAGATCCCCCCTCATTCTTCCACAGGTAGAACAGTCCCAGGTTACTCAGTCTTTCCTCATAACAGAGATGCCCCAGACCCTTTATCATATTTGTGGTCCTTTGCTGCCCTCCTCCTAGGAAATGCTTGTCTTTTTTGAACTGGGAAGCTCAGAACTGGACAAAGTATTCCAAATGTGGCCTCACCAGGGCAGAGTAGAGAGGAAGATCACCTCCTTTGACCTGCTGGCCACGCTCTTTTTAATGTATCCCAGGATGCCATTGGCATTAGTCACAGGGACACACTGCTGGCTCATGGTCAATCTATTGTCCACCAGTACACCCAGGGTGTGTGGTTCCTGAGGGCTAGTCTTAGCACTGAAGACGGAAGCAAATAAGGTGTTCAGTATCACTTACCTTCTCAGTGCTATCTGTTACCAGGTCACCCACATCATGTAGTAGGGGACCCTGCTCTATACGCCTTCTGCTTCTTGAGTTCTGGCTGGTAATCCACTCATATGTTTCCAGCCCCAGATCCTTGTACCTACCTGTTGTTGAGGGGGACAGATGGGAATAGGGGGAAGATAATTCCTTCTGCTCTGAGCATAGATGTGGGTCCATCCCCATTTGTTGCTATTGTGTGTTTTAACCTCCAGGTGGGAAGCTGGTTTAACTTATTCTCTAGACAGGAACTTAAGAGGGGACTGCTAGTCAGCTTGCATTGATTCAGATCTCCTCCTATCCACCACCCTCTTCAGTCCCCAGGTGCCTCTCAGCCTCGTGATTTCTTCCTGCAGCCTGGGAATCTGCTCAAGGAGATTCAGGACAGACCTGCACCCATCACACCCTCTCCCTCCTCCTCCTCCCTCAGGCTGTAGAAGGGCTTCCAGATTCTGGAGGAGAAAGTGTTTCTGTAGAATTAAGTCACAGGACATAAGAAATTAATTGGAGATTTTATTTATCAACAGGATTACTTTCATTTGATAGAAGTAGAAAGTAGATCACATTAGGTAACCATATCTTCTACCCTCATTCCATCTCAACTGCATCTGAGACTGTAACAGTCAAGTATGGCTTTCACTTAAAAAAATTACACTGGTTGTTCTATAAGTAATGCCTCTTATTTATTCCCATGGAAACTACAACATCTACAAAGAGCTCTCATTCTCCCCAGTTTCTGGTCCTTGTGTTCAGGAGCCCCTGAGACCACAGCCCTTCTGCTGCTGGTACAGGCAAGGGCCAAGCAGGATCCAGGTGGGTGTCTTCCCATTCGTTCAGCAGAAAAAATCATACACTTTCATCTTGATGAAGCCAAGAAATCCAACAGAGTAACTTGGCATGCCAGTGAATTATTTCAAGCAGGTATTCCCTTAATTACAGCTCTGGGTTCCTGGGGGTTTCCTCCACCGAACATGCACACCAAGGGAAAAAACAACTACATATTTAAATACATAACATATACATATTCATTACATTCCAAGAAAGTTCTTACATATGCGCTGGGTTTCTGAGAATAACTCGTTAAAATGTCCTGTCCCACTGAGCATACATCCTGAAATATGGGGAGGATCTCTGGGCTCCATCTGGTGGTCGTTGGATGAACACTAGTAGTCATCATCATGAAGGCTCAAAGGCTTCCTTGCTGCAAGCTCCTGAACTTTCAGGGGAGTGTCATCCAAAATCCATGAAGAAAACTCTCTACATCCAACATGGTGCTAGAATGAGGCATTCCTTCATTCCTCACAAATGCACTGGGCGACTTGCCAAGCAAGCACACCTTCTCAAGAGTTCAGGTTCTACATTTACGCGGTTAGGACACACATACACAGTATGTTGACAGACATATTCTTTTTCAAGGACTCATAGATAGATGCTAATGTCCCTTTGGGCATACTCAGTGGTAATCAGGGTGGTTGAGTGCCCACCTACTTCTTCCCCTTTTTTCACCATCAGCTTTATCACTGAAGCCTTTGACTCACTTTCATTCACTTTTCCCCAGTTTGGAAGATCCATTGCTTATTAAACCACAGTGAGACACTATCTAAAAACAACGTAAGTGGAACCCTGCAGCATCTGAGACATGGACTCAAATGTGGACGATCCAAATCATTTATTATAGGTTCTAACATCCCTTATATACATTCACAAGTTTTCCCTTCTAACTTTCACAGCCGCCTTTATATGTCAACATAATACTCCACAAATGTTCCTTAACTGCACATACTGGTGCTTATCCAGTCAGGGTCCTGCACCATTACAAGCCATGCATTTTTCCTCTAATTAGGGTCATCATCATGTGGCCATCACTCAGCTTACTTGATTTTTTTTTCCTTTTCTTCTGGAGTGACCTTGGTTCTCAGCTTTCCTTTCTCATGCGGTTTCTCTTGCTTTTGCTCTGAATATACTTTCTTGTACTCCCACAGAACTCAAAGAAAATGTCTTTAAATGTTTCAAGGCAAAAAAATAAAAGTATTCTGTTGTGACTCCAGTACTTCTCGTGAGGCAAAATCATTGAGACGAAAGTATTCTACTTTGTCTTCAGTGCAAAATTATTGAGGAAAACCAAGACTGTTCACCCACTAAAGCTGAAATGGAAAGTTTTAGATCTATCACTTGCAGATTCCATTTGCTAAACTAATATAGCGGTTCTTAAACTAATGTACTAATTCCTAAGCAAACCAACCTACATCAGGGGCTTGAGCCCAAACTGGCCTCTGCTAGTGCATTGCTGAGGCATCCATTTTTTTCCCTCATTGTACTTTCAAGATTCTATCCTTAAGCCTATATTTATACAATCGCTCTGAGCTTTTGTGTGTTAAGCCTGTACAGCATTCTGTCCTTTCAGTTGATGTCTGCACAATTCAGGTGATAACATTGTTCATCAGTCTTAATTCATCAAGAAGGAACAGTCCAGATTGGTGGGACACAAGAGCAGAATCTTCATTCTGGTTGATCTTGATGTCATCTTGAAATATCCAAGATTTTTCCTTGGACCTGGCCTGGGGGACTCAGGCATAGTAGTAGCAGCTGCTGCAACTTCCTCTCCCTTATGCAGATAGAGATAGGAACACTTCATTTGCCTCCCTTAGAGATTCTGCAGCCATGGGAGAGGCTTTCTCAGGCAGTGAGGCAAGGATAGGCACATGGTGCCACTCCAGCCCAGGACCTGAAGCCGCAGNCATGCCAGTGAATTATTTCAAGCAGGTATTCCCTTAATTACAGCTCTGGGTTCCTGGGGGTTTCCTCCACCGAACATGCACACCAAGGGAAAAAACAACTACATATTTAAATACATAACATATACATATTCATTACATTCCAAGAAAGTTCTTACATATGCGCTGGGTTTCTGAGAATAACTCGTTAAAATGTCCTGTCCCACTGAGCATACATCCTGAAATATGGGGAGGATCTCTGGGCTCCATCTGGTGGTCGTTGGATGAACACTAGTAGTCATCATCATGAAGGCTCAAAGGCTTCCTTGCTGCAAGCTCCTGAACTTTCAGGGGAGTGTCATCCAAAATCCATGAAGAAAACTCTCTACATCCAACATGGTGCTAGAATGAGGCATTCCTTCATTCCTCACAAATGCACTGGGCGACTTGCCAAGCAAGCACACCTTCTCAAGAGTTCAGGTTCTACATTTACGCGGTTAGGACACACATACACAGTATGTTGACAGACATATTCTTTTTCAAGGACTCATAGATAGATGCTAATGTCCCTTTGGGCATACTCAGTGGTAATCAGGGTGGTTGAGTGCCCACCTACTTCTTCCCCTTTTTTCACCATCAGCTTTATCACTGAAGCCTTTGACTCACTTTCATTCACTTTTCCCCAGTTTGGAAGATCCATTGCTTATTAAACCACAGTGAGACACTATCTAAAAACAACGTAAGTGGAACCCTGCAGCATCTGAGACATGGACTCAAATGTGGACGATCCAAATCATTTATTATAGGTTCTAACATCCCTTATATACATTCACAAGTTTTCCCTTCTAACTTTCACAGCCGCCTTTATATGTCAACATAATACTCCACAAATGTTCCTTAACTGCACATACTGGTGCTTATCCAGTCAGGGTCCTGCACCATTACAAGCCATGCATTTTTCCTCTAATTAGGGTCATCATCATGTGGCCATCACTCAGCTTACTTGATTTTTTTTTCCTTTTCTTCTGGAGTGACCTTGGTTCTCAGCTTTCCTTTCTCATGCGGTTTCTCTTGCTTTTGCTCTGAATATACTTTCTTGTACTCCCACAGAACTCAAAGAAAATGTCTTTAAATGTTTCAAGGCAAAAAAATAAAAGTATTCTGTTGTGACTCCAGTACTTCTCGTGAGGCAAAATCATTGAGACGAAAGTATTCTACTTTGTCTTCAGTGCAAAATTATTGAGGAAAACCAAGACTGTTCACCCACTAAAGCTGAAATGGAAAGTTTTAGATCTATCACTTGCAGATTCCATTTGCTAAACTAATATAGCGGTTCTTAAACTAATGTACTAATTCCTAAGCAAACCAACCTACATCAGGGGCTTGAGCCCAAACTGGCCTCTGCTAGTGCATTGCTGAGGCATCCATTTTTTTCCCTCATTGTACTTTCAAGATTCTATCCTTAAGCCTATATTTATACAATCGCTCTGAGCTTTTGTGTGTTAAGCCTGTACAGCATTCTGTCCTTTCAGTTGATGTCTGCACAATTCAGGTGATAACATTGTTCATCAGTCTTAATTCATCAAGAAGGAACAGTCCAGATTGGTGGGACACAAGAGCAGAATCTTCATTCTGGTTGATCTTGATGTCATCTTGAAATATCCAAGATTTTTCCTTGGACCTGGCCTGGGGGACTCAGGCATAGTAGTAGCAGCTGCTGCAACTTCCTCTCCCTTATGCAGATAGAGATAGGAACACTTCATTTGCCTCCCTTAGAGATTCTGCAGCCATGGGAGAGGCTTTCTCAGGCAGTGAGGCAAGGATAGGCACATGGTGCCACTCCAGCCCAGGACCTGAAGCCGCAGCAGAAGCTGAAGACTTGCCCTCTGCCTCACCAGATGGAGCTCAGGCACCTACTGAGGAATGAGTCTGGCCTCTGAGTACCCTGTAGTACAACTTGCTATGGCCTATGGTCCTTCTGTGACGAGAAAAAGATGTAAAGATTTTCATCAAGTTCAGATGGAACTTGCTGTGTTCCTGTTCCTGTTTCTGTTGCCATTGTCATGGCACTAAGCAGAGCCTGACCTCATGCTCTAGGCACCTACCCTTTAGATATTTACAATAATTATGGCAGAAACTGGGCTTCCTACCTGTATGCAATGGCTGCTGAGGATCTGTGAGCATTCCAGGCAACAGCGTGGTGACAGACAGACTTCGTGGTAGGATGTGTTTTTGCTTCAGAAACCTGGAGGCACAGCTTGCTTCTGTTTGCAATTCTGATTGCAGAAGGGGATGTGTGGGATGCAGGTGGCTGTGTTGCCAACAGTACTCCAGATGTCTCTTCCCCTGGGCAGAGTAGAGGGGCAGGATCACCTCCCTCGACCTGCCGTCCATGCTCTTTTTAATACACCCTGGGACACCGTTGCCATTGATGTCCACCACAAGGGTGCGCTGCTGGCTCATGGTCAGACTATTGTTCATCAGGACGCCTAGGTCCTTCTCTTCACAGCTCCTCTCCATCAGGTCAGCCCCTGTGCTGTACCTGGTGTGGGCAGTTACTCCATGCCAGGTATGTTAACCTACACTTACCCTTGTGGAGCCTCCCAAAGTTTCTTTCTTCCCAGTTCTGAATTCCATACAGTTATGCTGAAGGATATGCCCTGGCAGCTGGCTGGCCGCAGTGGGCCTCATCTTGCTGACAGCAGTCCTCTCCTCCTGCAGCTGTCACCTGCTTGCTGACAGCTCCCAGGACTCAGGAAGTTCAGCCCCATCTCCCATGGGCTCTCTACCTGTGTCTGGAGTTGTCTGAAGATGTTTGCAACCTCCAGCTGGGCTAGTGGTAGCAGATGGACTCCATGGTGGGATGCATTCTTGTTCCAGTTGCCTAGAAACACTGCTTGCTGCAGCCTGTGGCCCACCTGTGGGGAGAAGGAGGCATGGGATGCAAGTGGCTGCACTGCCACCAGTGTCCCCAGTAGAGGCCACAGCAAAAGGCAGCTGCTGGGCACATGCAGCCTGGCTGAGCTCAGACCTGCTGATCTGTGTCTCCGGGCAAAAAGCTGCTGGGCCTGAATGGGCCTGGACTTGCCTGGGAGTTGGCTCATCCCCCGTAAATGTCTTGGGACAGAAGGAATATTTCCCTGTCCAGATGAGCTTAGGGGGAGTCATGTTCACCCCACTGCTGTACCCCACAGTCAGGCACTTTTAATGTCATACCGTCCCTCGCCCTTGCAGTGCGTGCTGCACATTTTCTTTGCTGCATGCTCAGCAGCTCTTTGTTGGGCTGGGAGTGGGCCTTCTTCTGCTCATGCCGACATCTTTTGTCTGTTTCTAGAGAATGAGTTTTCGGAACTTCTGTGGGCAACCTGTTCCAGTGCCCTGGTCCAGTTCTCAAAGTAAATGTTTTCCTCATGTTCAGATGGAATCTCTCCTATTGCATTTACTGCCTGTTTCCCTTTGTCATGGAGCTGGACACCACTGAAAACAGTCTGGCACTATCTTGATGGTGCCTGTCATTCTTATTTTTAGAATTATAAAATCATAAAACCATTGTAGTTGGAAAAGAACTGTATGATCATGAAGTCCAACTGTCAACCCATTGCCACTGTGGCAAAAGATCAAAGTAAAATTTACAAATATATTACCAGTAAGAAAAGAGTCAAGGAAAATTTCTATCCTTTACTGGATGTGGAGAGGAATGAGGAACCACTGAGTATAAGTAAAAGACTGACATTCTCAGTGCTGTACTTACATCTGACTTTAGATGTCAAACCAGTTATTCTTCAGTTACTCCACAACTTGAGCTGGATGAATCACTAAGGCTGGAAAAGTCATCCAGGACCTTCAAGTCCATCCACTCCAACTGTTCACCTGCCACCAATATTTTCCTGCTGAACTATATCCCTTAGTACAAAATCTAAATGTCTCTTGAACACCTCCAGGGAGAGCAACTGTCACCTCCCTGGGCAATCCTTTCCAGCGCTTGACCACTCTTCTGGAGAAGAATTTTTTTCTAATATCACAGAATCACAGAATCATAGATGGGACCTCAGAGATGTCTCGTTTCAACCCCCTTGCTGTGGGCAGGGTCACCAACCACTAGACTAGAGCCCAGAGCCACCTCCAGCCTTGCCTTGAATGCCTCCAGGGATGGGGCTTTCACAACTTCCCTGGACAACCTGTTACAGTGCATCACCACCCTTGGAGTGAACAACGTCCTCCTAATATCTAACCTAATCGCCCCTATCTTAGTTTAAAATCATTTCCCTTTGTTCTGTCACTATCCACCTCTGTAAACAGCTATTCCCCCATCCTATTTATAGACTCCCTTCAAGTTCAGGAATACCAATGAGGTCTTCCCGAAGTCTTCTGTTCTCCAAGCTAAATAAACCCAGTTCCCTCAACCTCTTCTCCAACCCTCTGATCATTTATTTTAGTGGCCCTCCTCTGGACCTGTTCCAAGAACTTCACCAACCTGAATCTTCCCCAGCTCAGCTGGAGGCCATTGTCTCTCATCCTATTGCTACTACCTGAGAAAAGAGGCTGATCCCCACCTTGCCACAGCCTCCTTCCAGTTGAGAGCAATAAGGACTCTCCTGAGCCTCCTATTCTCCAAACTTAACAATCCTTGTTTCCTCAGCCACTCCTAGTAGGTTTTTGCTCCAGATCTCTCACCAGCTTCATCATTCTTCTCTGGACATGCTTCAAAGGCCTCAGTGTCTATCTTCTAGTGATGGGTGCAAAACTGAACACAGCACTAGGTGTGTTGCTTCACCAAGACTGAGTACATGGGGATGACCGCCTCCCTGCTCCTCCTGACATCATTTTTTATACAAGCAAGGATGCCCTTGGCCTTCTTTATCACACTGGCACACTGCTGCCTTGTGTTTAGATCAGCAATGAACAACATCTCCAGATCCATTTCTTCCACACAGTCTTCCAGCCATTCTGCCCTAAACCTGTAGCATTGCCTGAGATTGTTGTGGTCAAAGTGCAGGACTTGGCACTTGGTCTTGTTGAACTTCATTCTGTTGGCCTCAGCCCAGCAATCCAGCCTGTTCAGATCTCTCTGAAGGGCCTTCCTACCCTCAGGTAGATCGATTCTTCATCTCAGCTTGGTGTCATCTGCAGACTTACTGAGTGTACACTTTAATACTTTTCATCCAGATCGTTTAGATGAGGTGCTAAGGGATTTAGTTTAGTAGCTTAGTGGGTAGGGATGGTGATAGGATGATGGTTGGACTAGATGATCTTGTAAGTCCTTTCCAACCTAATGTATCTATGAATCTATGAATCAGTGAAAATGTTAAACAGGGCAGGCCCCTGGGGAGTTCCACCCATGACCAGTGGCCAGGCTGGATTTAACCTAATTCACCAACACACTCTGGGGCCAGCCATCCAGTCAATTCTTTACCCAGCTAAGAGTGTACCGGCCCAAGGCACAGGCTGCCAACTTCCCCAGGAGAATACTGTGGGG
>VXAB01009952.1:0-10653 GCA_013399175.1 Odontophorus gujanensis
TATATATATATATAATATAAATACATATATATGTTTAAAGTCACAATGTGGATTTTCCTCTGTGAGGCACAGGTGTTCTTGCAGGCAGTGCTTTAGGAATCCAAGAGATTGATAGCCTCTATCTGATCACTCACCAGAAAACTGGAGTCTGTATATATATATATATATAACGACGCGGCTGTTGGACATGCTCATGCGAATAAGGATTTGAATACTAGGCAAGAGCTAGCGCCGGCCAAGATGTCTTCTATGCACTTGTTACACTACAGTATCCTTGTGCTGTTGTGGAAAGAAAAACATTTTATCTCTTGCTTCAGGAAGAAAGGATGAACAACGGGCAGTCAACATTTTCAGGGTAAAGACTAGGGGAAGGTTTCTAACTGGAAGCTGACACATTGTATGTTTGCTCCCTTTAGCAAGTGGGAGGTTTTGTGGTACTAACAGCTGTCTCCCTGCAGAAGGCTGTCATTCTGTGTTTCTTTTTAAACAAGCCTCTCCATGCCCTGCCAGCAGACAATGAGACATTTAGGCGAATCAGTCCTGCGTGAAACATGACAAAGCATCTAAGGATGTACTAATATACTGCTACAAAAACTCTGCAGTTCTTCCTTATGTAGTCACTCTGCTTCTGTTATCGTTTGCTTTGAAAAAAATCTCTTTCCCATAGCTTTGTGTCCATTCTGGCGTGCAACCTGTTTGGTAAGCCTACATGGTTAAGAGAATATCTGTGTCTGGTGGCTGAATGTGTTACTTGAATTTTCTACTTATCTCAGCTATTCACACTCAAAATGGAGTTAGATATCTCCATTTACTTGGGCTTCTAGCATTTGTGCCTGTGTGGTTTTGTTACTGACATGGGGCTATACGAAAATGCCTAGTCAGTTCTTAGAGGCAGATGATGTCTGATGTCAGTTCTTAGATGTTACTTAATATCAACTTTTCTCCTGCAGGCAGACAGTCTGTGGAGTCTAGAATTTTAATATTGAATGAATAGTGAAGATAGAATGTAAACTCTGTCTTATGAGGCTTTTCTGCTTTGGATATGATGGATGGTTCATAAGGGTAAGACCTGAATGCTCTGAGAGTAAGTTTTGAGCTGGATCAGACATTTGTGGCTTGTATTTAGATGTCTGGCTAAAACTTACTTTTTCTTCTCTTCTTCTTGTTTGTGTTTATGTCTGAAATTATAGTTATTTGGCAGCCTCACTTTGAGTACTGTATGCAGTTTTGGATGTTGTGATATAAGAAGGACGTAACACTACGAGAGAGTATTCAAGGGAGGGCTTTGATGATGGGGAAGGGTCTGGAGAGCAAGATGTACGAGTAATGGCTGAGGTCCCTTGGTGTGCTCAACGCAGAGCAGAGGAGCTGAGGGGAGGCCTGATGGCTGCAGCTCTCACAGGGAGTGGAGGGGCAGCGCTGAGCTCCGCTCTGTGTGACAGCCACAGGGCCTGAGGGAACGGCATGGAGCTGTGTCAGGGGAGGGGCAGGCTGCATACTGGGAAAGTATTCTTCACCAGAGAGTGCTGGGACACTGGAACAGGCTTCCCAGGGCAGTGGTCCTGGCTCCAAGCTGCTGGAGTTCAGGGAGCATATGGATAACACCTTGAGACATAGAGTTTGAGTTTTGGGTGGTCCTGGTGGAGCCAGGAGTTGGTCTGGATGATCATTGTAATTCCCTTCAAGCTCAGTGTGCTATGATTCTACGAGTCTATGAAAAACATAGTTCCCATATTTGCAAGCTGTAGCTGGTGCTTTGCAACTCATGCTCTTATTATAAAGAAAATACCACTTTTAGAGCATTATCACTTTTCTCTTAAGACAAGTTATTTAAAGGTACAAAAATGAGCTGTCTGGGCTCACTCATTTTAAGCTGATAATCAAACACATCAGTAATGAAAATGACTGTACAAATTCTCATCTATCTCAATCTCAGTCCAAGATATTTCCCTGCCATTACCCTCAGCATATTTTATAACACTTTGTCCAGTCTGAAGGAGCTGAAGTGATGGCTCTTCTGCTGTGCGGTTTATTTTCCATCTGAAGAATTAACTTTCCCTTGTGGATTTTATTGGAGGCCTGTCTAAAGACCATGGATCAAGTCTTTATTCTTTCAAGGGACCAGCTGTTGCTAAGACTCTTTAGTTGATCATGTTAAGTGTGTGTTAACCCCTTGGACCTGAGTAAATCCACTGACAGAAATCTCTGATCCTCACAAGGTCATAGAGCTTTAGGATTTCTAAAAACACTGAAATGAATGTGCTTACCCTCAAGTTTAGGTGTGTGTCCTTTGAAACATCTGCACTGCAGTGTTCAGTGCACCTCTCAGTTAGAGATCTGCAGTGTGAAGGAATGTGCTTACTGCCTGTCAGCTTGATTAGTAACGAAGATGTTAAATAAAACTGAATACCCCTCTTAGGAATCTCTGCACACAGTTCCTCATACCTGTATCCCTATTGCCAGATCAATACCATCTTGTACTACTTTTTTGTTATTTTCTAATCATCAAACCCTTGTCTCTTTTCCTTGCTGTTTCTTTTTTGTGCAAATGTTGTCATTCCTCGTAAAGTGGGGTCATCCTTGTTGTGGCATCTTCCCTGTAAAATGCTGGATGCACAGCTTCAACTAATGAAGACAGCTTATCCTTTTCAAAAATATTCTAGCAAACAAAGCCATGGTAAGGGCATGGGAAAGCATCAGAACAGTTTTTTTTTTTCCTGTAGTGCACCATTGCATTGTATAAGGTGATGATCAAAAATCTGTTTTATGAAGTATGATAGGAGAAAGCAGAGAGCTAGCTTCATTCATCTTAACAAATTTTCTGCGCAACATTGCTTGAAGATAGACCTTGAGGATTTATTTGGTGTCATTTGGAGGTGAATGAAGGTAGTACAGGGAGATGAGCTGTGATGGCCAGCTACAGCAGCCTGGGTCACGGGGAAACCAGGATCTACTGAAATACTCAGACCAACTGACTGGTTGCTCATTTTTGTTGTTGTTGGGGGATTGGTTAATCCTCTATGAATCCTCAGTATTTCTTTAGGAGAAAGTGTAGGGGAAATTCACTGTGATCTCTTATTCAGCGATCTTATAGCTTCTCACTTCTGACTTCTGAGTTTTACTCTAGATGCAGGATGCACATCCTGATTTAAAGGCAGACATACGAGAGCAGCCAACTTGTGCTCACTGACGTGCATGAAGCTGGTCTGGCTCAGAGGCTGCTGGATGTACCCAGTTCCTGTGGAGGTTCAAGAGAACATTCTGAGTAGAGGCTGAAAAACAAGTTTGACAGGGTGTAGAAGGGGACACTGAGAACAAAGGCTGTCTCCAGGACTTGAGCAGAGGACAAATGAGGTGCGTAATCCTCGTGTGGTGATGACCCTGACTGGAGAAGAAGCTCGTGAATAGAAGCAACCCGTGGTTCTGACTGGATGAGCACGTGTGTGGGTAGTTAGTGCCTAGGCGTAAGGGAGACTTAAGTGTTCTGTTGACATTTTGGGGTGGGTGGAAAGTTACAGGAGAGAGCTTGTGGATGTATATAAGGGATGTTAGAACCTGAAGTGAAGGATTTGGATTGTTCACACATCTGAGTCCATGCCTTCAGATGCTGCAAGCTCCACCCTCTAATGAAATGCTGGGGCCACTGCAAAATTGCTGTTTGCTCCTATCATTGCCCTGCTTCAGAGCTGAGCCAGGCTCAGAACTGTAGTTCCTGTTGGATCTTCTTGTTGTTAGGAGTTTTAATTGAGTCTTGTGAAGACTGTGGTGGGCACCTCATAGGATCATACTGGAAGAAGAGCTCCTTGAGAGCAGCCCTGCGGAGGGGGACTTGGGGAGTTCTGATGGACAAAAGTCTGGTCATGAGCCAGCGGTGTTCTTTTGCAGCCCAAAAGGCCAAGAGTACGCTGAGCTGCATCAAAATATAGATGGCCGGGAGGGAGAGGGAAGTGGTTGCCTTCCTCTACTCTGCACTCATGAGGCCCCATCTGGAGTATGGCATCCAAGCCTGGGGCTCCAGGTATAGGAAGGATGTGGAGCTGTTGGAGTGGGTCCAGAGAAGAGGCACAAAGATGATCGAAGGGCTGGAGCATCTCTCTATCAATAAAGGTTAAGGGAGTCGGGCTTCTTTTGCTTGGAGAATAGAAGGTTCTGGTGACACTTCATTTCAGTCTTCCTGTACTCAAAGGGAGCTTACAAGGGGGAGGGGGACCAACTTTTTACATGGTATGATAGTGATAGGACAAGGGGAATGGCTTTAAATGTCAGGAGGAAATTTTTTACTCAGAGTATGGTGAGTCACTGGAACAGGTTTCTCAGAGAAGTTTTAGATGCCCCATCCCTGGAGGTATTTGAGGCCAGGTTGGATGGGATCCTGACAGCCCGATCTAGTGATTAGCAGCTTTGCCTCTGTCAGGGGGTTGGAACCAAATGATCTTTAAGGTTCCTTCCAACTTAAGCTGTTCTATGATTCTGTGGTTCTATGATTCTATGATCAGTCTTCTGCTACATCTATACCAGGAATAGTGCGTGAACAGTTGAATTCAATTGGCCTGTGGCATGTCTGGAGGTAGACCTGAGCTGTTGTGCAGAACCAGGCCTTGGAGATAAATTCAGTTACTACAAAAGGCTACTTCAGATTATTGAGCTTGCAAATGAAAAAGTTTAAATGTAGTTGAAGCTGACTGTCTGCAATTGAGATGCCTGTGTCCAGGCTCATAGTAGCAAGAAACTGTGTGTAGTTGCTACCTGAAGTATGGAGGCATCTAAACTCAGTAGTTTAAGTCCTTATGTCCTTGTTCAGAGCTACTGTATGTGGGTCATGGAAGCATTTTTGTCTTCTTTAAGATGAAGAAACCATGTATTTCTCTGGCTAAGTCCTTTAAAGGGGCCTTATTCTGGGTGAGGTGACACCTTTTCTTTCCTCTGTTTTGTATTTTTCAGTCCAGTCTCCTATTTCCTTGGATAGATTTCTAATTTTTAGAGTGGAATTAGATGACAGTAGCTAAAGTCTTGGTTGGGAGAACTCTCTCTCAATGAATAGGAGCTGCTGTGCAGCCCATGACCATGTCACTAGAGAGTAGAGGCAAAAGTGAGCCTGATTCCTAGTTGTGGGCAGAGTTGAAATCCAAGGTTTCATTCCTGCAAGTTTCTGGGAGAAGAAACTGAATCTGTTAAGAATGACTTATAAGTGCTAGACATCAAACTGACTTGTTCCTCTTAAAAAAGGATCTAGTTAAAAGCATTTTCACCATTTCAGTGTTACAAGATGCTTGTGATGTCTTCCCTCTTTAACTTATTAACTCACTGCCTTTCATCTTCTAATGCTGATTGTTGTATTTGATGATGATGTTTGTAGTTTTACCAAACTATGTCAAATGGCTATGTGCAGAACGGAAGCTGTGCAAGATCTTGCTTTTTACAGAAATTCTTGCATGGACTTACTCATTGTTCTGAAAATACAGATGGAGGTTGTGTGAAAGGTAGCCTCCAGTGTTTCTAGAGACTCCAGCCAAGACCAGAATCACTCTGCATTTCATGCAGTTTGCAGTCACAGAATAAAGCATAACCCTTCATAAATGTATGAGATGCCAGACGCATTTGTGATATCACGGAAGCACTGTGATCATCCCAGTTTCACAGCAAGACATTGAGCTGACTGTGCAGGAAGTTCTCTGGAAGAGAATCATGACTCTGGAATCATGACTGGCCTGCCCGTTTTTAAGTCCCTGTCCATGCTGTAGTACATCATTCTTCCTCTCTTCCCTGTAAAAACAAACTAGATAGCCCAAAAGCCAGCAGATTCTCTGGGAGCTGTAGACAGAGTGTGAGGTGAACTTTGGCAGTTGGGAGTCATCTAGCAGAGTTTCTTGGTGTACTGCAAAATCCATGGGATGTCAGCAAAATCTCCAGTTGTACAAATTGAGACCGGTGCTTACCTGCTGTAATGTGCAGCCAGGTGCTCTAGAGACTTGTGAATTCAAAATGGCTTACCTGCATGCATGGACAACAGCATGTGAAGTTATCCAGTGCCGCTGTGTTAGTGGCTGAAAGTTTGGTCTCCTGCAGGAAGAAATTAAGCTTTAATAAATTCTGAGAAATAACTGGATATGATAAATCATGCAAGCTAGTGTGCTGCTGCCTTGAACAAGGTTAGGCTTAAAGAATACTATGGAAATAATGTTTGTAATTTTTATGGAAAAGATACCCAATTAAATGACCTAAAGGGGAACTGAAGAAAGGTGTACTTTTGTAACTGAGATGCTGCACTGTTGTGGTAATGTCTGCTTCTCTCTCTGCCTAAATGCTGAGGAAAGGCACTTTTCTGTGATTCTCAGAGTAGTCTCTAAAATAACAGCCTCTAAATATAAGAGTAACTGTTTTCTTTAGATTATTGTTCCTCTGTGACACATAGCAAATGGTACTTTGTTCCTTCTATTTGAAATGTAATTTAGGGTTAGTGATGCTAGTGGTGGTGTGATATTACAGGAGATTCCTCTGCTGTAAATTTTGATCCTGTAGTGGTTCCCTCTTTTGGGCTCGCTTTGGACTTTCTCATTTTTGTGAACTTTGGAAGTTATGCAATCCCCACCACAGAAAGGCTCGACTCCCAAGTCATGTAACAGTACTCAAAGGAGGTTAAGTGACTCTATACTTCTGAGTTAAGAAGAATTGGTGGGCAGCATCTTTAGAAATAAAACCATTGACAACTAGAAGGTCATCACAGTCCAAGTAACTACTGCTACTCCTTAGAGAATCTTACCCAGTGCTCTGTCAGTGTTGGAATGGAGATTAGAGGGTTGGTGTAGACATATCTGCTAGTTCCCAGCTCAACCTAAGATGTGAATTGTATAGGGAAGAAAAGGCCAGAGCTGATGAACTTTACCTCTCCATTCTACCTGTCTTTCTATATTGCTAATGAAAATCCATGCTTCAGCCATTTTAAGTCCAGACTGTTCTTTCAGAGTGGAGGACCAAAGGATATAGTCTGAGTTGTAGCAAAGGGGAGCCATGGTTGCCTTATAGCTTCTGTTCCTCAGATCCTTTAAAATTGGTTTGAATTAAATGTTTTTTGTTGAAGAAAGCAAGAAGGCTATGATTTTAAGAAGGGACAGAGTATACTTCATCTGCTCTTCTGAAGACTCTTTAAAGTCAAGATTAGGTCTGGGTAAATGCTGGTACAGTGTGAGGTTTGGGCCCTGTTCATCTTTTCTCACCAGCCAGGTGAACTGGCTGAGCATGGGGCTGAGCACATAATTTTCTCTGGGATCCTTCTTCATGTCAGGGCCAGGAGATGTTGTGTGTAAGCATTTTCTCAGCAATTGTGCTGAAGTTACAGTTCCCGGAGCACAGGCATTGCGTAGATGCTGGATGTGTAAGGGGGGAAGACAGACAACATGGATGATTACGGGAGAAGTAAAAAGCTTTATTCTCCTATATGACTTAGAAAATAATTGTCCAGATCTCAATACGGCTTGCTTTCAAATCCAAAATTAAAACAAAACCTGTTTTTTTTTTTTCTTTCTCTATTGCTATTTCTGCTGCCTCCATGATTAGCGAGAGGCACTTAAAAAAGGCTCATATTAGCATTCATGTATTACTTTTTTGCCCCCTGTTGTGACAGTTTCACAAGATAATAACTTGTCTATGATGTTCAGAGTGACTTCTTTGGGGAGGTTTGCACAAAAATGCATTACTGTTGTGGAAGGTGAGTTCTTTGTATTGAGTAATATATTCAGGGAAGTTCTTCCTAGGTCAGAGACTGAACTAAATTTTATAAAGTTTTAGGCTGTTTTCTTTCACATCATCCCTTTAAGGATCAATTACCAATTAAAAAATTCCCATACTTCCAATATCTGGACCAGGAGAGCAATCTGTGCCAGATATTGTCATCTTATCTGTGCAAAAGGTAGTGTGGGTGAAGTCACAGGTCACACTTACAGGTGCTGTGAAGAAGAAAGAAAAGTAAAAACAAAAAATCCAAACCCCAGCTTCTCTGTTACCTTTTACCATGAAGCACAACTGAAACTGGGCAGTGTCTCTGGGCACAGTTTCTCCAGGCCCTGACTTATTAGCTTGTTTTATTTTTGAGGATTTGAAATCAACCCTGAAGAAATGTAGCCCCTTGCCTTTGGATAGCCCATGAATCTTAATTTTGGCTCCATGCCAGGGGCTAGAGCATAGCTAGAAGTGTCTGATGATGCATGCTGAAACTCCAGGCTTCAGTGGTTCTGTAAGGATGTCAAATAAGTAACTTGATTGAGAATGGTCTCTTAATCAGCATTTAAAGACTGAGATATCGAAGGCTGTTTCTTGGATAGTTTATTGGGCTCTGTGTTTTATCCAGCCTACACTGGTGGGTTATAGTCAGCTTACAAACTGTCCCATTTCTGTCTTCTTACCACGCCATAGTGGTTGCCTTAAGTATGAAGATATAACAGAAGTGAGCCAGAGGGTTTGTTCACTTCTAGTTATTGTTGTCTATTTGACTTGGAGTTCCTGTTCCTTTGGAGCTGCATCCCAGAACTTTCAAGAATTTTTGTAATATTATCAGCTTTTATTTTCTCTTTGGATAAACTCCTTTTCATGGTGACAAACAAATGATTGTATTGTGTTTTAAAGGAAAGACGGATAATACAGAAACTAATCTAATTTTATTATGTATGTGAGAAAGTACCTTTATGGTGTATGCAAATTGCAATTTTAAGAAAAAGGAAAGCTCCATGATTTTCATCATTGACATTTAAATATATGTTGGGTGAATTTTTTGTAGTCAGCATTAAATACATGGTGAACTTGGGCTAAATTCATTTCTACAACTTTAAAAATCTCTGAGTAGTTACCAGGAGGCACTCTGACTCACTTCTTTGTGACGATCATATCTTAATTTTCAATTTTAACTCGTCCCCGTGTCATTCTTTGTAAGGGAGAAATACATTCAATTTGTGTCAGTCTGTGTTAAAAGGAAGTTCACAGGACCTCCATAGCCTATATGTCAGGAAAATAGACAGAAATCCTGGTGTCGCACTACATCAAGCAGTTGGTTTCTTTACCCAGCAGTGGCTTTTCGACCACTGTAGACTGGCTATGGTATTTATATGGCCTTTCTGCATCTCTGTAACTTCTCACAAGTAGCCAGAATGAAGACAGTAGTAAATTGCAGGGTATATATCCTAGAATCGTAGAATAGCTTGAGCTGGAAGGGATCTTAAAGATTGTTTAGTTCCAACCTCCCTGCCATGGGCAGGGTTCCAGCTGTTGGATCATGCTGAGTAAAAAATGTCCTCCTAACATCTAACCTATATCTTCCCTTTTGTTCTGTCGTTATCACACTGCATTAATAGCACACTTCTGCTTATAATCTCCCCTCAAGTACTAGGAGGCTGCAGTGAGGGTCAGGATACTGTTGACCTTCTGGGCTGCAAGAGCAAACTGCTGGCTCATGTCCTATCTTTTATCCATCTGTACCCCGACAAGTCCTTCTCCTCAGGGCTTCTCTCAATGAACTCTTCTCCCACTCTGTAGACATACTTGGGTTTGCCGCAACCCAAGTGCAATACCTTGCACTTGGCCTTGTTGAACCTCATTAGGTTCATGTGGACCCACTTCAAGCCTGTCCAGATCTCTTTGGATGACATCTCTTTCTTGTATTGTATGAGCTGTACTACTAAGCTTGGTGTAATTTGCAAACTTGCTGAGGAGGCAATTGATCCCATAATTTAAGTCATTGATAAAGATGTTGAAGTGCATCAGTCCCAAGACAGACCCCTTGGGTAACCACTGATGACCAGCCTGCACCTGGACATCTGGACATAGAGCCATGGGCCACAATCCTTTGGCTGCAACTATCCAACCCATTCCTTATCCATCAAATAGTCCATTCTTCAAATCCATCTCTGTTAGAAATGAGGACGTAATGGGGAACCATATCAAAGGTCTTGCAGAAGTCCAGGTAGATGACATCAGTTACACTTTGTGAAAATGTTTGCCCTTTCCAGTCACTGCGGACTTTGCCTGATAGCCATGAATTTCTGTCAAATGATGGAGAGTGGCTTGCCAACCACATCAGGTAGTTCCTTCAAGATCCTGAAATGAATGTTGTCCAGTTTCATGGAGTTGCACACATTCAGTCTCATGAAGTGCTCTCAAACTTGCTCCACCCTTCAGATGGTAGAGATTTTGCTCCCCTGACTCCCTCCTGAACATTCAGAGACATTAGAGGCAGGAGTAGCCTGGCTGCCAATGAAGACTGAGGTAAAGAACTCATTGAGTAACTCAGCTTTCTCTGTGTATGTTGAAGCTGGTTTTCCCTTCTCATGTATTCAAGCAGGTACACGCTCCTTGGCCTGTCTCTTCTGAACCTATGGAATCCCTTCTTTTTCACATCCCTCACCATATTCAGTTTTATCTGAACCAGTGTGATATTGACCATTCTTACCTTGGTTGTAGTAACTTGGAGGTTTGGCCAAGGGCTGTGACATCAAGTATGTCTTGTAAGATATTTCTAACATCAAAAAGAAGCAGCCTTTGAATATACATATACATTTATTAATTTGTTTGTTTGTTTGTTCATTTTATTTATTTATTTATTCATTCATTCATTCTTTTAAAAAAAACCTATTTTTCTAACCTCAGCCAAACATTTGCTGGGTGTGA
>VXAB01009952.1:11110-124907 GCA_013399175.1 Odontophorus gujanensis
TATATCTTCCCTTTTGTTCTGTCGTTATCACACTGCATTAATAGCACACTTCTGCTTATAATCTCCCCTCAAGTACTAGGAGGCTGCAGTGAGGGTCAGGATACTGTTGACCTTCTGGGCTGCAAGAGCAAACTGCTGGCTCATGTCCTATCTTTTATCCATCTGTACCCCGACAAGTCCTTCTCCTCAGGGCTTCTCTCAATGAACTCTTCTCCCACTCTGTAGACATACTTGGGTTTGCCGCAACCCAAGTGCAATACCTTGCACTTGGCCTTGTTGAACCTCATTAGGTTCATGTGGACCCACTTCAAGCCTGTCCAGATCTCTTTGGATGACATCTCTTTCTTGTATTGTATGAGCTGTACTACTAAGCTTGGTGTAATTTGCAAACTTGCTGAGGAGGCAATTGATCCCATAATTTAAGTCATTGATAAAGATGTTGAAGTGCATCAGTCCCAAGACAGACCCCTTGGGTAACCACTGATGACCAGCCTGCACCTGGACATCTGGACATAGAGCCATGGGCCACAATCCTTTGGCTGCAACTATCCAACCCATTCCTTATCCATCAAATAGTCCATTCTTCAAATCCATCTCTGTTAGAAATGAGGACGTAATGGGGAACCATATCAAAGGTCTTGCAGAAGTCCAGGTAGATGACATCAGTTACACTTTGTGAAAATGTTTGCCCTTTCCAGTCACTGCGGACTTTGCCTGATAGCCATGAATTTCTGTCAAATGATGGAGAGTGGCTTGCCAACCACATCAGGTAGTTCCTTCAAGATCCTGAAATGAATGTTGTCCAGTTTCATGGAGTTGCACACATTCAGTCTCATGAAGTGCTCTCAAACTTGCTCCACCCTTCAGATGGTAGAGATTTTGCTCCCCTGACTCCCTCCTGAACATTCAGAGACATTAGAGGCAGGAGTAGCCTGGCTGCCAATGAAGACTGAGGTAAAGAACTCATTGAGTAACTCAGCTTTCTCTGTGTATGTTGAAGCTGGTTTTCCCTTCTCATGTATTCAAGCAGGTACACGCTCCTTGGCCTGTCTCTTCTGAACCTATGGAATCCCTTCTTTTTCACATCCCTCACCATATTCAGTTTTATCTGAACCAGTGTGATATTGACCATTCTTACCTTGGTTGTAGTAACTTGGAGGTTTGGCCAAGGGCTGTGACATCAAGTATGTCTTGTAAGATATTTCTAACATCAAAAAGAAGCAGCCTTTGAATATACATATACATTTATTAATTTGTTTGTTTGTTTGTTCATTTTATTTATTTATTTATTCATTCATTCATTCTTTTAAAAAAAACCTATTTTTCTAACCTCAGCCAAACATTTGCTGGGTGTGACTGGTGTCAAAGAGCTTGAAGGTGACTTTCCAAGGGGAGGCTGTTATTGACTTAATGGATTTTGTCATGGGAAATAAGGAGATTTCCTTAGCTGGATTCTGACAGTACTAAGTAGTTTTTTGAGTAGCTTAATTAACTGTAATTTATTGTAGTTTGTAAAATGTAAGGAAGGATCTGTCACAGCTTGAAAATGTTAGCCAGATTTGAATATAGAGCTGATTCTCAGGGGTGATGTTGGTAGCTAGAATCCACTCTGTTGGCACAGTGAGAGCACGTGATGCTGAGAAATGATAAGTGTGTGATGGCATTATAAAAGACATGCATCAGAGAAGGATGACTATTAAGTGGTCAGAAGAGATTCTGAACTAAGCCTGGGAAAACAGAACCATTTTTCACTCTCTGCTTATAGCACTTATGAGTAAATGACCTTTTCGAAAGATGAGCAAATGTCTTGAAAATACTTTGTGGTTTCAGCGATTACAAATATAAAAGTGTTTAGAGGATAAAAAGAATTTCCATGACTTGCATGACCAAATAATATTTTTCTGGGGGGGAGCATTGTTGAGGTTGTTTGTTTTATTTTGTGTCATTCTTTTATCACAATTATCTTTCGGATATATGCTGCTTCCTGGCAAGGTTTCTGGTAGTATCTTTAGAGGTCTGCACTCTCATAATTCAGAGTGAATAAATATTTCAGAAGATACTAAGGACAATCTTAGAGCAAAGGCAATGGATTGGTGATTAAATGACAAGTGCAGGATATCAAATTAGCATGGTGTGCATGGATGCTATGTTCAGTTCACCACAGATGAAGTAAGTGTAATAATGCACATTTCCCTTTTCTGTCTTTTTCAGTTAAGCATTTCTGAGCAGATGTTTTCTCTGAGTGGTTTTGTAACTCCTACTTTGGGGTCCAAATCCTAGCTACTGCTTCTGGATGTCACTGCTGTTTTCTGCTTTAGAATTTAGGAGTCTGAGATTATCACAATCTGATTAAATCTGAAGGGAAATGTTTCCATTTTTCTGCAGCCATTTATCATTCCTAAGCTCGATCTTAAAATACAACTACTGGTAGAGAAAATGCAAAAGTTGCTTAACGAATAAGTTTGGATACTTTTTGCCGAAAGGAGACTCTTTGATGTCTGTATGCTTAATGAATGCTTTAGAGTTTCATTCCTTATAGCTATTCATAATAAATTAATAAGTAATTTAAAAATGTTATGAGGAAAAAAACACAGAGTTTTAGCCTTTGGAAAAATCAGTGCTCATTTTACCTTCTGCTAGAATGGATCTGATTCCCTATTTCATTGCATCACTTCCTAGCTAATGCCATTGGTACAATTCTCTAGGTGGCTGTAAAACTGGTGTGGCATAGTGAGTAAAACTGGCCACTAAGATTCAGTGCATGTTGGTGCCTTTTTATAGCCACATACTATTTGAACCGTTTGTTTTCCATATTGTTTGAAGTTCCCTAACTGGCTATTCTGCTGTTTAACAGGAACTTAGGAAAATGCATTTGCATATGTTTTATCAAATGTTATTTTGGATGTAATTTTTTAAAAAATGCCTTATCAAGCAGGTCTCAAAGATGTCTGTTAATGTTAGAATTTACAGTAAGCATGTTGTGCTTACGTTTTGATGCTTTGTTGAAAAAATCTTCATCATACATTCACTACAGAGGACAGAATCCTGTGAACTGGTTGTGTGATCTGTGTAATGCTTTGATTAAAACTTCCAATTAGAAAATGTATTTGAAACCTTTTCTGAAATAGCAAAACCACTGAGGTAATGTGCTTGAGGTAGTCTTTGCTATATCTGAAATTCCACTAAGGTTTACTTCAAAATTGAACTTTTAAAATTGATTTAACCTCTGAAGTAGACAAGCTGCTGCATGGTTCTGCAGTGCTGTCTTGTTCACTTCTAAAATCCTTTCCACCGTGAAACCTGCATAAGACCTAAGGATCATATTTTCACACAAAAAACACGATGTTGGCTGGAAGAATTGCTAGATGTAGTGAGATGTGTCAATCAGTCAAGGTAAAACACTCAAAGCGTTCTGTGATGGGAAAACTGACTCAAAATTCATGCAATGTGCATTGCTTTATCTTTTAAGTTTCCATAAATATAATCTTACTTAAGTTATTCTTTTCCTTAAAAAGGATGAAATGCAGAGCAAATCTTCCAGCACCCAAAATCATAGAATGTCCCAATGTCTACCAATTCCCTCAAGTTACACACTAACAGATAATGTTGGTTGTGTTACAACCACATGTATAATGTCATTGTCTTCTGCAGTTTTATTCATACAGTTTAGTACACACTTCAATTTGCGGAATTGGAACAGTTAAACCTTTGGTTTTGGTCAGGTCATTTTCACCTCTGCTAGTTGCATAGAGTTTGTGCCAGCATGTTTCTAAGTGATTTCTGATCCCAGTGAACACTAACAGAAGACAGTGAAAGAGACATGCAAAGTCCCAGATAATATTTTGGTACCTGAATTATAATTAGGAACAAGTTTGCTGGATGGAATGAACAGTCTTTGAACGACAAGTTATCATCTTGAATGTGTGACTTAAGAGAGTAGTAACTTAAGGAAACCAATGCTCAGGCAGATAAAAGTGAACCTTTATATAACAATGTAAATATCCTCATGCCTTCCATGATACAGAATTCCCATAAAATTATCTTAAAACTTAAAAAATTATCTCCTTCCCCATTCAAACAAAAGTGATCAAAAAGGGGAAATTAGTACAGCAACAGGTAGGTGAAGACTAGAGTGTGTGGAAAGATAACTCTATTTGTTGGCATAGATCCTGTTTCTCGGAATACTTCTCTACTAATACATACTTGGTGATGATTATTCATGATTTTTATATAATCTTAGGAGTAAATGTAACATTCCAAACTGCTTGTTAAACAAATGCTTAGTCAATGTTTATTCATTTATTTTGGAAATAATATAAAAAAAAACTTTAGCATGAGAATTACCTGGAGAGAAATACTTCCACTTTGTTTGCTCATCAGCAGAATTTGCCTAACATTTTTCTTGATTTAGAATATGATTCATAGTCTACTCATGGTTCATTGGATTCACTTCTTTGGTATTTCACTTCAAAACTGCAAAGCCAGCTATTGGTTCCTGAGAGGACTTTGGATTTTTGTGCATTAAGCATAAAATTCAAATATGCCTGATAGAAAACATACTGCTTAGCTGCGTTCCTTTTGTGATGATTATTTTTGATGGATGACTGTGCTTATATGCCACAATATAGAAACAGAAAAAACAGCATGGGGGAAAATAACCGAGGGATTGGAGAAGGGGTGAGGTAAACCAACAGTCAGCTGAAAATGATAGGTTTATAATGAAGTTTTGCTAGTTACAGAAGCAGCAGTGAATTTCTCGGTTACTTCCTTTTTGTGTGGCTGAAGAGAACACAACTGTGATTTCTTTATTTATTGATTTATTTATTGATTTTTGAACATCAGTCTTCAAGTTAAATCTGATGGATGGAATTCTGCTAGGGAATTACTTTGGCATCTAAATTAGTGCATGTAAATTATGCATGCATGAGCACAAGAAATAATTTTGTGTTCATAACGGCCAATTGTACATTCAGACAAATGTTTGCATGCATAGTCACCCATTTGGAATCAGGCCCAAACTAAATTAGAATTAATACCATGAGCTAGTTCCAGAATTTAGCTTTCAGTCTATTTATAATAATGTAATATGCGTTAAAAATACCCCCCTCTGCAGAGTGCATTCTACAGAGGCTGTTGTAGTCAAAAACCCCATGTAGCTGCAACAATCACACCCATCAGGTAAATATGTACCTTGGAGATTAGAGGCTGGTACATCAAGTAGGGCTGACATCAGCATAAATTTGGTGCATGTGTAATGTCAGGAAACAGGCTGGGCTGCGTAGCAGGGAATAGATGCAGATGCCCCAAGCACCTCTTCATCTCAGTCTCCTCCACTCCTGCCTGTGTGAGGAAGGACTGTGCAAATAAGGAGATGAACTGCTTCCAGGAGACAGCCACTTCTGTTCAGAGCCCCCAGGATGACAGCGTACACTTTAAGAGTCATAATAGCTGCCAGCCACTGTGAGCCCCAGGGGTGAGATCCTGACGTTCTTCAAAGCATTCCACAAGCATGCCTGATGTCTTGTGTCAAGTTGAGTGGCCAGACTTGAAGAGAAGTGCTGGAGGAACAGGGGGCAAAACACTGCCTTCTGGTTTTAAAACCTCACAGGCATTGCATCCCTTTCATACTAAGCATCTTCCACTACTTGGGATCCCAGTCTGTTTGCTGGACAAAAATTATGACTGAGTTGTTCATCAGCAATGTGCATCTGCAGGGCACATGTGTAGTCCCTCGGTCCCATCCGTCCTCACTGCTCATGATGATGCAGGGTACATGTTCTCTAGGGATGAAACTCACCTTGGTTCTAACAGATTTGGTGTTTGGAATCAGACCAGTTGCACAAGGCAGAGACCTAACAATATTTTCTGTGGCTGGAGGACAATTCCAACCATGCTTTTAAGTCACACCACAGACTTTCAGACCTTTTTAATGTCAGAAGAGGAAAGAGCACTCAGTTGTCCTAAAAAGATGATTTGATGCGGTAAAAAATGTACCAAAAGAACAGAAGAGTACACCAAAACAAGGAAGTGATCTTATATAATGAGTTTTATTACGAACAGGGAGGTTAACTCTGCTTGTGTCAATGCAAAGAAGTTAGAATTTTGAATCTGATCTTTATTTTCTATCATGAAGTAGTTAATGTTCTAACAGGATCAAGTGATTCTGCATGAAATCTTGGCATCAGATGGAATACTGATCCTGTTACCTTAGCCACTAATGTAACCCAAAACTGAGTATACAGAAAGGTTTTTAAATCACATTTTTAAATGCTTTTGTTAATTTGCAAAACCAAACTATGTGTTTATAAGAAACTTCTACAGGGTTCCTGATGGCTCTGCAGATGTGTTATATATTGAAGTGACCTTAAGCAGGGTAAGGGACAGGAAAAGTGGAAATTGATTAGTTCCTCCACATAACAATAAAAATAAATTCATTAGTATTTGCATATTGTATTGGGGTAAGAGCAACCTTTAAATTCCCAGGGTTGCAGAAATGATTATTTGTAGTCAATTATGTAACTTGCTTTAGAAAAGATTATTTATCCTTGAATGGTTTTGTGACTTAGCCCCTCATTCTTCCATTGTATTTCCCATTCCAGGATGGGAAATAGGGATATGGAGAGCAGAGACAGAAACATTCTCTCACATATATCTTTCTCTAATATTGGTCTACATGTCTAAAAGAGTTTGTCTCTTAATTTCAATTTTTAAAAGAGAAAGAAAATCGACATCGTTGATGGTTGTGGCATTAAGACTTGGCTTTGATTTTTACTTTTTTAAAATTTAATCTACTGTCCCTTTTTATAGGGCAAAACTAATGGGGAAGTGAGGTGTAATTAATGGGGCCAGTGTTTCACCTAAGAAGTTAATATGCAACTTGAGCAGTAGAGAAATTTCACACTATTACTTCCTAGGTCTTATTAAAAACAAGAGGACATAATCAATTGGAAGTAACCATTTCTCATCCAGTTCGTGTATTTAAGACCTTATTAAATACCTTGTGAACGTGAAGCATTGGCAATCTAACCCTGTTTGGATGGGAATTATCCAAGTGACCCTTTTTTTCAAATTGTACTTCATCTTGCTCTTTCCATTAAAAAATGTTGCATGGTAAAGAGTGTGAGGTTCATGGTCTAGGTAGGTCATGCTGGGTTGTTCCCTTTTTTCCTTGTGGCCAGATTTCAATGAAAATAAGCTCTTTTTCCTCTGATGAATGTTTCCTCTATTCCAACTCTGTCTGCTAGTGTCTTCTGCTATCTTCCTGTCTGCTTCATTATCCTATTTATCACTTTTACTTGGTATAAAAATCTCTTCCACCTGTAGTAAACTTGAAATGCTGTGGAAGTGAACTGCTACATAACTTAGTGATTATTTGTGTCCTGTAATCATTATGGAGTTGCCTTTTATTTGTGTAGGAAATACCAACTTGTTGAGATGCTGAACTTCCTTGTAACTGCAGAGCTGGCACCAGTTACCTGCTTGTCCCCAGGATGAGGTCTCTACCCCAGGCATTTACACAGATCAAGCTGAAGCCAACCAGTGACTAAAAGTAATGCTTCTCATTTAGTACTTTCTGTTTCTCCAAGGAAGAAATAAATTTTTCAATCTTTTCCTTTTTGTATTTTCTATTAACAACTTGGACCATGGTCTGTGGATATCACTTTGGAGAAGTGAATGGTATGATTCTCAATATGATCTTGGGAGATGCTGTTGTGTTAACTTTCACCAGTATGTTTATACAGAACAAATAAAAGTCTAGCATATCATATCCTGGCCCAGAACTTTCAAAATCCTGTTATATAGTGTATCCTACCCACAAACATCATATCTTTACCGTAAATTCCATGTTTTGCAGTGAACTATACAAAAAAAACTCATTTAATTCAGAATAAATTCATTTCTTTGGCATACTAAGTACCAGTTTGCTATTGTGGCTTGTTTTATCTTTATTGAAAATAGGATGAAATGGAAGCACATTAATTCCACTGAAATAATAGGGGTGCTGAGCCTTCATCAGTGATTAGGAGAGCACAGCATTAAGATTTACAGTGGTTTAGAAATGAGCCAAAGGGTGTAGCATATTTATCTGTTAAGAGCAGAAGCTTGTTATTGCCGGGCTTGCTTTCTTTTTTCCTCTTTTTTTGACAATTAAATGTAAGCTGTAGTCTGCAGATAGTAGTCATTGCACTGAGCAATTGGGAGAAGATATTTCTGGTGCTAGTAATAGATAGTTGGATGTTTCTGTGTCACAATTCATCAGATCAGTTGAGGAGGTTGCCAGCTCCAGAGATGTACAACAGCAATTTGTTACACTCAAACCATGCTGCTTTGCAGACATGAGCTTTAGTGGCTTGTTGTAGTCAGCGAGGAATAATGGCATTTAGGCAGTACTAAATAAAGTTTTCTGTCTTGTACCTTTTCTTGCTGCAAGTCTAATAGATTTAAGGTCCTACTCGTACAAAATACCATAATATTTACTGCGTGGCTGTCACGTGTGCTGCTTTTTTCAGCTCTCTTTGTTCCCTCATCTCCACACTCTTGCAAAAAAAAAAACGCTTCTAGACAGACCCTAACATTGAGTTTGCAAATACAGGGTTTTAAAGGCATCAGGATAAAGGATGCAACTCTTTACTCATGTTTGATTCTTTGGAAAATGAGTCTGGTTTCCTTGTGTATGATATCATGTTTGTTTCTTTGAGAAATGAGTCAGGTTTCCTTGTGTATGATATTTACAGTGTGTTCAGTGGTAAACTCCATTTAGCAAGCATTAATCTATCTGCCGACATTAGTATTCCACTGATCCTCTAGGATGGCAGTTCAGATCCAACTTCATTTCACAAGTGGCTGACAGACTGTGTTAAATTGTTTTTCTGTTTAAGTCAGTGTACTGCCAAGTATCCACATCACTGGGAAAATTGTGATTGTCAGAGGGAGACTGACGACTTGAGGCAAGGCCCTTCAACCAGTTGTTAATTATAAGATATTGGAGCCAGTGGAGCGAGAAGAAATTACTCTATCTGTCTAAAGATGTGGTGTTGTGCAAATTTCAGCCTCATCGAGTAAAATGTTTTCTGTTAGGGCCAGCACTGAGGCCCAGTGGCAATGCTCTGGGAGGGGGTTGACTGCTACTGCAGAGGTATTTGTGTCTGGTTATTGGACCGTTGACTCCTGCCATCAGCATGAAATTTCCTTAATAACAGAAAGAAAATGCCACTGCTAACCAAAATACTAGGTACAAGTGAGTATATGCCTTATTTCACCACACATGAGAAGAGGATAACTAAGATTGAGGATAACCCTAACTTAGACATATCCTATTGCTGCAATAATAACATCTTGCTTTAGTTTTCATTTTCAATAGCCACAGTGTCATATATATTGCAAAGAAGTTTTGTGAGTAGCCTGGCAAAATCTGGAAAAGGAAGGATAAGTTGCTGAGGAGACCCATTTTCCAGAAGCTCACTAAAGCAAGATGGATTTTGTGCTTTTTAGGAACTGGATCCTTGTGGGGAATGGAAATGAGGCTGGAACTAGAGTGACAGAAATTGGTTTTGTAGGAAAAGAGGCTTTCTGGAGCTCATTCATGGTTCAGTGTTTCATTCCCTGGGACTTTGACTGTTGCAATGGACTTTGGTAGACTAGATAATCCTCACTTTTTATATATTCACAACACTACTGGAAGGATCCTCTAGCTACAGAACGCATTTCATCAGTGTTATATTCTCTCACTCTTTCTCCCTCCTGTTTTTGCTTTGCTGGCTCCCATTTCTGCAGAGTATATCACACAACAAATGTACATCATCAGAGTAATTCACGACCAGAGAACACTGTTCCTGCCCTCTTCCCATCCACAACAGGAGCTTAGCATCACTGCTGATCAGACTTCATTACCAACATACCTGCAATGCGTGCCCCATCTTCAGTAAATCTTAACAGCCTCCTCCTTGCAGTCCTACCTTGGCAAATAAATGGAATGCTTCATCATTCAGGTTTCATTGCCTCCTTTTAAAAACTCTTCCTTCCCACAATATCTGTACAAAATTGGACTAACAGTTGGACTCAGTTGTCATGTGACCATGGTTTACTACTGCAGTACATACTGTCTCTTCTTCAGTCTTTCTTCCTCTCAAGCGTTTGATGGATGGCTGTCTCCAAGATTTCACCATGTTGGCGGCAGAAATCATGTTCTTTGTTCCACACTTATGCATCTCCTTGCTACAAGGATGGTCTTGGTTCAGGACCTGCTTCTAAACAACATTTTCATGTATCAGCATTTTGAATAATATCAGCTATTTGTTGGTACAGCTATCTGATGCATTCCAAGACATGGTTACAAACTGAGAAGAGTGTTGTAGATGAACAGAGTAGTAGATGGAAGATCTCCCCTGAATATGGCATGAGGTTGTTGTTACTTCATTAATTTTTGCGATGTGGAACAGTCAGATATTTTATTTTACATTAATATGTACAGATCTTTTGTCTTACTTTGCTTTAGAAAGCTAGAGTTCTTTCTGCAACAGATGTAACTGATTTTCAGCCAGATTTCAGGCAACTGAGGTTCATATCCATGCAATTTAAATCCTCAATTAGCATATTAATTCTTTTTCCTAATGACATTACTTTTTTTTTTTTTTTTGTCTACAGAAAATGACTGATTTTTGTACTGTTTTGTGAGACAGTTGGTAATTTGTTAAGATTTGGCTTGCAGTCATGAGACTAAGCGTTTCTTCTGAGGGATTTCATATTTTTCCTCCTGTAACTAGATGTGTGAAAATAGTGGCTTCAGCAAAATTGGAAAATACAAGAATTTTTTTTTTACATGCTTTTATTTCTTGAGACAGAAAGAGCAAACACTTCCAGTATAAATACCGCTTCTTTTTTATTGTTTGATCTCTATAGAAAAACCTTTCTAATATCCAGCTATCTGAGGAGGTCTAAAAAACTCACTCTGATCTCTTAACTGTCATTCTGATCCCTTCAAGGGAAAGATGATGCATAAAGCATGCAGCAAGCAACTGTTAATTAATGACATACTGAAACTGATGCAGGGGACCGAGGCAAACAAAGTATCAGAGAAACAGAAGAGCATATCTATATCTGTATGGGGGAAAAAAAAAAAAAGAAAAAAAAAGAAAAAAGAAAAGCATATCTGCTTTTTTGTTACTGTTAACACAGTTGTTAATGTTGTTGGTAACATGGCTGCAGTGTTTCAGTGCTTGAGTTGCTGTCTGCAATGCCAAGTCAGCCCCATGGTAGAGGCATATCAAGCCCACAGGGAGCTGAGCACAAGCACTCCCTGACTCTAACAACAAAGCGCTGACCACTGGTGAAATAATTTTTTTGTCTTGGATGGGTTTTCATGCACAGACTGTGTTGTCATTAACCAGTACAGCACACTGTGCTTGCAGGTTGCCTGGGCTAATTACTGTACTGGCTGCCCCAAGGCACTAACCTGTTCAGAAGCTAAGTGCAAGCAATACAGAAATATATTAAAAATAAATAAGAGCAGAGGATAAGAGGGACAAGGATAGTGTGGAAATGTAATTGTGTATGGGTAGTTGTGTGCACATGTAAAATAAAGAGTGATTTTAGTTGTTTGCATGTCAACTTCACCATGATCAAGGGTATATATTTTTATTTACTAAAAAAAAAGATGATTCTGAGTAGGCATTTGAAGATGCTAGGTAGCAGCAGGATATAAGCCTAAGGACCACTTCAGGCAAGGCTTGGTTTGCATTAAAGAAGATGCTAATAATCTTGGATGATGAGCAGAGCATCCAGAAGCTGTTCTGATAAAGCTTAAGGGGCAGGGGTGAGGGTCGAACATTAGCTACAGGGACTGGCAACTGCTTCTGTGCAGAAAGGTACAAGGCAGTTGGAAATGAGAAGTGGAGGAAGAAAAAGGGAGATACTCTAACAGCAGAGACAAAGGAGATAAAGCTGGGAGGGAGAGAGTGGTGTTGAGGCACAGCTGGGCTTGTCTGATCTGGATAGCAAACAAGAAACTGTAATGTTAAGTGATAGGTGATGAAGGAGAAGGTGTTAGAAGAGGTGAGGGAGATAAAAACAGAAATGATAAGAGAGGGAGTAAATACTGACTGAATGAACTTGAACTCCCCAGGGTTCCCAGGAGAAATAGGTTAGGAAAACTCTGCTGCCTAGGGCACTCTCCTCTCTACTTGTTACTTTACTCTCATCTCGTTTGGAGAGCTCAGAAGGATATTCTCAGGATACAGGAGTGGCTTTGTTGAAGACCTGCGTTGTTCTCAGCCAGGAAATGAATGATTGCTCAGGCTGCGAGTAGTCCTGCCACTCACACAGTGCAACTCTTTTGTTCTTCAGTGTCTGTTCCTCCTGCATCTTTGTCCTGGCTGAGATACTTAGGTCCACTATTTGGAAACATTCAGGTCCTGCTGCTTTTCCAGACCCTTGAGATTCGGTGTCTGTGTGTGCATTTACTGAAATAAGTGTTTTGTTTTGTTTATTACAGTAGCACCTGGCAGAGCCCATGATGAGCTAAGAAGGGGAGAGTAAATGCTGAACTGAGTGCCAAATGAAAACTGAGCAGAAGCACCAGAGAATTTGCAATCTGAATGTAAAGACAGGAACTCATGGGTGAACAAGGACAGTCAGCAAGGAAATCCAGAAAGTAGTGTTTTGTCTGAATGGTTATGTTCTGTGTGGTCACAAGGCTCTTCAATTCATCCAACCCTAGTTATAGGCCTGAAGCACTTATTTAACAGAAGTGTAGTCCTGAGTAAATCTACTCATAGGTCAGATAGCACTTTTGCTGTCCATTGCTACTGAAGCTGGAGCACACAGATATGTGTGCATCTCGCACACCCACGGCTGGGCAGTGTCCTGGCTGCAGTGTGACACTGGGGCATGTTCTGCTGCCCACAGAGTGTGTGTGAGCATGAGCAGTGACAAGGGCTGGAGCTTTCCTTGGTGCGTGGCCAAGGAAAGTCAAGCCCTGAGTGAGATTTTTATTCTGGATTCAGTGTGTGAAGGCATCACAACATAGGCTGCCTCAATAAGTGCAAGAATTGCTTTCTGTGACTCTTCAGCTATTCTTGCCTTCCCATACACAAATTCAGCAACTTGAGGTATGCAATGCTGAGATGCTTTGAGGACAAGGATAGAAAACTAATTCATTGCAACATGTCTGGGCTGTATTGTCTGCTGTAACCAAGTCAGGGCTGGGATCTCTGCCTCCCTCCAGAGCTTTGGGGTGCCTGGGTCATGCAGCATCCCCAGTCTGCATTACCTGATGGAGTGCTCTGGCTGGCTTTGAGGTGGTTGTTTGTTTTTTTTTTTTTTTCTCATTACCTGTGTTTAATGAAATGCTTTATGTAAGATGAATGAAAATCTGAGTAGAAAGGGAAGTGTGTTTTTTTTCCCAAGTAACTGTTAGGTCTAAATTGAGCTTCTGTGTGGCTGAAAAAAAAAAATAGCGACTATGGTGGTAAGAGGTGGTGCACTGTTCTTGGTTGTTTGGAAGGGTTGTTACATCACATCTACTCCTCGTAGGCCACTGAAAGCAGTGTGCATGTGGACAAAGGTCTCTGAGGTCCTCTCCAAAGACTTCATGCAACTGTGGGGTCAACCTGTTTTATGTAGGTTGCTCTGAAAGTAATGTCTTTCATTTATTTGAAATGAAAACTACAAAATCTACAAAGAACATAAGTTCTTAAGGACGCTGTTTGATAGCGAAAATTCACGGCTACGAAACACTTTTTTTTCCAACGTTGTCACAACCCCTTAGCTTGGTTTCTTTGCTATTGGTGAGCAAGAGCCTGCATGCTGAGCTTGTAAAACTCAGCAGCAGTGATGATCTGCTGTCAATGTTGCCACTGCTGAAACGTACCACCCCTTACCTCACTCTGTTCGGTCTCCATAAAATGTTCAGCAAATGTCCATGAATGTCAATGGGGGTAATTTTTTCTGCATTGAGGAATTCACTGACATGCCTTTGTTTCATACACACTTCCATGTCAGATGTTATTTTGTCAGACTGCCCCTCTGCTGCCATCTGTCACACAGCAACAAAATGTAATGGAGTATTGGTGGGAAGCTTCAACTCCCTACTGCCTTACCACAACATCCACCTCTGACGTCAAAGGCTGACATAATAAAATAGAAGGCACTACTTTCAGAGCAACCCTTCTATCTCCAATGTAAATACACTTTTTCAGTAAACATAAAAGTGACTGAATTGTAGGTAGTTTGTAAGCATGGAAATAAAATGGATTATGTTGATGAGATTTATTGTCTTTTGAAGAGTAAAGGGAGATGAAAACACAACATGCACTTTTACTTTGCTTAATTTCATGGCTACTGTGTGTTTTGAAAATCTAATCTAATCAAGTGGCATTTTTTTATTTTATGAATCTTTTTGGAACAGAATGTTTCCACATAGTGGACCTAAGTATCCTACTGTTCCTTTCACTTTTCATTGCCTTGTTCGTTTTCATACTGTTGTTGAATTAACAGTTTTAGTGGTTTTCATCACATTGTTGCAAGATTTCTGTCTTTTCTGTCTTCTTAGCTGTTGTTGAGTACATAGTGGATACTGCTGATGAAAATGAATTTTAGAGTGGGATGATAGAGTGTTAGTCTCTTTTCTCATGTGATAAGTGATAAGGCAACGGTCTCAGGTTGTATCAGAGGAGGTTTAAATGGACTTTGGGAAGAATTTCTTCATAGACGTGAGGGTCGAGTGTTGGGATGGGCTGCCCAGGGCAGTGCTGGAGTCCTCATCCCTGCAGGTATTTAAGAGATGTGTGGACATGGCACTGAGGGACATGATTTGTGATAGGACTTGTCAGGTCAGGTTGATGGTTGGACCTAGAAGGTCTTTTCCAACTTATGTGATTCCTTATTTCTCTGAAACATGGAGTATTTGACCATCTTGTTGCTGAGGAGCTTTCTCTGCTAGTGCAGCTACTAAGTTATAAAATGTTAGAGTACTCAGTCACGGAAGATAAGCAGAGAGAATTAACTAAAAGTACAGACTGTAAATGCTCCTGGAGATGAATCGTGGACAACTTTCACATTTTTTGTATTGAAAATTTGTATTATTGCATGTTTCAAAAGCCTTCTGTCCTTGCTGATTAGCTTCCCTGATTCAGACTGGAGTTTCCTTCCTTGTTCTATCACTTCTCGCTGTACGATTTTATATTATATAGGGTTTTGAAGCGGTAATTGAGGTTAATTAGAGAAGTAGAGATTCACTTGCTATTTTGTGGTCCGATCTTGAACTACTAAAATTATTGGATCCCACATCTGCTCAAGTACGTCACATTGAAATTAACTTCCTTTGCAGATATACAAGAATATTAGTGAATGATGGGAAACAGAAATGCTAGTTGGCTGCCACCTATCTAAGCTCCTTCAATGTGACAATGTTATGATGAACCTGAAAATCCAATGATGGTGTCTTTTGTTGTACCCAGGCTGCTACTTCTTGTTCTCTTTCAGGTGCTTCTTGAGTTAAATTAATATGATAACTAATTCTGTACAGTCTGCAAAATTTACTGTAGTTAATCCCGTTCTTATTTTTTAACCACGTAAATTTTAGTGTTGAAGTGCATGACAACATCCTGGTGCATCAAAGAATAATACTGTCCAATGTTACCGTGGTTAAGAGTAGTTAACTGAGTGGTTAACTGAGTGCTGAACAGTGAATAAAGACAATTAATACAGTGTTGGCAAAGACAGTTTGGGTAGTAGAACAGTGTTTTTAAATGTCTCTTATGTTGGTTATGGGATACATGCTGAGTTAACCTCATTGAACTTTTCCCCAGGAATTGATGCGCTTACAATTGGCGGGTCATTATGCTGCTCCACCTGTGTAGTGTTAAGGTCAGTGTGTTTTTCTGATTATAAAACCCATCCATACCATTCCATTATAAATTCACTATCATTCATAATGGAATGTGCCAAAGCTCAGAGCTCATTGCAGCTGCCCCTGGTCCATGTTTAAGATAAAACAAAGCAGTTCAGGTAATTTGAGCATCTTTTCAACATGTCCAACCAAACTTCATTTGGAGTGATCTTTTCTCTTGTTTCTGTTTTGTTTCTGAACTTAAGTAACCATCTGATATCAGTGTTGTTTTAGTTTTGTGTTTAACATGACCTGTCCAGTATCCGCTTAAGACATGGTAATTGTCATAAGATCCTAGCAAGGAGGTCCTGGGAGCAGCAGGCAACTGTAATGTTTCAGCTGCACGTGTTTATGCATAGGCAAAGCACAGAATGCATCAACCACTCACCTTCACAAGGCATTTCCTGAAAGCTGCAGCTTTTAACCATGAATTAATTTGGAATCGTCAAGACACCAATCAGCCATCACAGTAGACAATAATGTGTGAGCTGCGGGAATGTCTGACTGTCACTAACCACTTCTAGGGGACCTGTGAGATGATCTGCATGCATAAAACACTGCTGCCGTATGCATCTTCCTGCACAGCTTAGTTCTCTAAATTGCCATGCATTATCAAAGAGAGCCAGAATGTGCATTAAAGCTTATCGAGTATTATTTCTGTCACTGAAATGTCGTTATGGTTGGGGTTTTTGTTTGTGTTATTTGTTTTTACATTTTTCTTCGTTACTAATCCACCAAATAACCTTAATTCTATGAAGAACAGGAATTCTGTGAACAGCCATGTATGTAATAGGTTGTTATGTTCTTCCAGATTCATAAGGATGTATCCTTTTTATATTGAATTTTGCACTGTGTAGCAGCTAGTGAGAATTTCTGTCACTGGCTGTTTTGCCTGTGTGCAACTTAAGTGGTACTGTTATTGCTGGGAAAATTTGTGCAACAAGACAACAACAACTGTGAATTTTTATGACAGTGTTCAACAGCACTCCTCCTTTTACCTCTCCATAGCTGTAAGCCCAGTGATATTGTACACATGTACATGTAAGTTTTCCCAGAAGTATATGCTGTACATCTCAAAACACGTTGGAGAGTCATGGAAAGAATGCTACTTTTGGTGAAAAGTAATACTTGAACGTTCTAGCTTGTGAAAACTGTTTACCATCTGAAGCTCCACGTGCCAACAGTATGAAGTTTGAAATTACTGCATGATGTAATCCAGAGGATTTAGTAGGGATTTTTTTTTTTTTTTCGATTACTCTGAGGAGAAAAAACGAAAGAAAAGAAAAAAGGATTTCAATTTGGCTGCTGTCCAAAACTTAAATAAAATAAATATCCCCCTGAAAGAGAAGTTTCTGTTCATTGTAGGAAAGCATGTTCTTTCCTAAGTAAAGGGCGTTACTTGAAAAGGGCAAAGAAATTTAGCAGAAAATAACCCCCCTTGCATTCCATCTTGTCCTTGGATGTCACAGGGGTTGGGGGTGACTGTGCTTGGATTCTGGTGATGCCCAAGGTGGCACTGTAAATCTGGTCATGTTCAATATATGAACTGCCACGATTATGCGTTCACCAACAGCACACTGCCCAATTCATCTAGCAGCATTCAGATGGACCCTCGTGACCGCCCTTTAGAAATTTGTCTGGGCCCAACAAGAACTCTCATGGCTAGATTAGTAAACAGTGTGGTTTATTAAAGCAGCAGATTACAGATTCTTTTGAATTGTTGGTGCATGCAAGATTAACCAGGATCATGAATAATACAGCTAACTGCAACTGCATTAAATCATGGAACAAATCTATAGAGATTTCTAAATTTCCCAGGGAAGCACTTGGTGTAACTGGGTGTGCAAATCTTATCTAGTTGGCATTCTAATGAGGGTAGAAGATAGACTCAGCCTGCTGAATGACCCCAGAAGTCAGCACTGTCTTGCAATTTTATCTTCTCTCCCATTTCCTCACTCTTAAGCCATTTTTACACTATTTTCTTAGTTTCAGGTGGAGCTTGAGTGACTCTAGTCAAACATAGCTTTATTTTGGAAAGTTTACTTAGGGAACGTACTGTTTTTGACAGGAAGTTGGAAAACTGCTGGCTCTGGACCAACTCAGGGCAACAACAAGAAGGTAGTTTATCAGTCCCAGCAGCATCATCAAGTCCCCAGCCCTGGTTTGGCCATGGGGCTTCCACCCCACTCCATGTTCTGTGTCGTTTTCCTCTTAGCATTGGCATTGCAGGCTCCCCTGGTGTTTGTTAACAGCTAAGGTCACAGGTCATGTTGCTTTGGGAGCTAACATGGATTATCTACCACATTCCACCCTGGAGGGTTATCTTCCCTCAAGAGGTGGACGTTGCAGTAAGTCACCTCCAGTAAATATCCATGAAGTTGCAATTGAAGGACACCTGTAATAGCAGAAAGAATAGAAAAGTAGTTCTGTTAATAAAACAGATTGTGTTATACCTTTGAAAAGTGTAAGAGCAAAATGTGTTTCTCACGTGGGTACCAGAAGGATCTATGTTGCAGTATTTCGAAGTTCACCTGCAGTGATGAACTTTCCCAAGTTTTGAACAAGTGCAGCTCTCAGTGCTACTTACATATCATAGCAAATGTGGGGCCTTACATGCAGCACAGAGGAAATCCTGGAGGTTGTATTAGCTCCTACCAAGATTCCTGTTGGAAGTAGGTAGCTGAAGATATTGCAGTAACTCACAACAGTAGGAAGAAGACACTTTGACTACTTGCTACAGTGCATCCATCTGGCTGGGGTGCTTTCTCTGTCCAGTTCCCAGTCTGCGGACAGCTGTACTCAGCCTTGTTTGAGTGATGCAGCTCACAGGCACTTATCACAAAGGGCTGGCTGTATGTTAGACGCATCACAGAACTTTTTAAGGAACAACATTCATTAACTGAACCTGCAGCTTGGTCAGTTTCTACCACTCTCCGCTGTATCTAGAGGGGAAAAAAATACTTAAAAAAAAAACAAAAACAAAAGTGGAAGAGTCATTCCCCAGTTCCTTGCCCTACCTCCTCAGTTCTTTCACCCTGCATGGAAAACACATTGAACCAAACTTACAACAGTATTTCCCGCCATTCTTTTTTCTTCTTTCTTGTCACAATTGGGAAGAAAAGTTTGTTCTCATCTCCGCATGGAGTACTTTAGGAAAACTAAAAAAAAAATGCTCAATGTGGTCTATAGCAATTGAACAGTATGTACCTGCATAGTACATAGCTGACCTTATGGATGATCCCTTGTTTGAGTTGCACATAGATATTTAAGCTAAATGCCAGTTATTTGTTAACAGCTTGAAGTCTTGCCAGGTGCAGGACCATTCCAAACCTCTAGAGGAGCCTCAGCATTAGCACAGGTCTGTGTTCAAGCACCAAATTTAGTTCCATATGTTATCTTCCCAGTGTACACAGTCAGCAGAGCACAGTTAAGCTCCTCTTGGTGTTTCAGAGTGCTCTTTTCTTTCCCTTAACCATGTAAGCAGTACAGAGAAGTTAATCTCCTAATGTAAGTGCCCAAATCTCCTCAGAAGCTACAGAAGACTGAAGATGGTGAAAATGCAATTGAAAAATTGCTGTGGCACAAGCAAAATAAGGTCTCAGAAAGAAGTTGGTGCTCTCATAGATGGCTGGCACTAGCTCCTGCAAGACATTCCTTGTTTTTAGAAAAGATCTTCTCTAAATGAGACAAGAAACAGTATGTTGGCCTTTTGAATGGAACTTAATTCTTCATTAGGGAAGGATGTTTACATTGATATGTTTCTTAAAAAATAAGCTTTTGTACACATCTTATATTCAGTCTAATTGTGACTACTATAGCATGTCCTTTTTATAATCTTTTGTTTTTATTAAAATGCAAAGCAATGGTTTATTAAAATTAAAAAGAAACAATAATAACAATAATAATAATGACATGGGGAGGTCATGCTTTTAATCAGGTAAGTTAGCTGTAGTAAAGAGATATATTAGTATTCCTAAGTGAAACACTGTTGGTGTAGAATTGCTCCCTGGGGTTCTCAACATGGAGAAACTCTTCAAAATGTTCTTCTGCAGTGTAGTTCTTAAGCAACACAAATAAATAATTAAAAAGCCAACATCAGTCACATGAATCTTTCTTTATTATAAAAAAGCAGATGTAGGTGAAGCCATACCTGAATGCTATTTTCATGCCATAAGCCTTCCCATAGATCAAAAGTAAGGCATTTTGCAGCTGCGTAATTTTATGCTGTAAAAACATACACAGTATTTCTAATGATAGCTTTTCATAACTTTGTCTGATTGGCAGTAGAGATAGCAGATCCATTAAAATCTAAACATTTAGCAGATTTAGCTACCTGCATGTGTGAAGGAAAGCACTAGGCTTTCTCCCAAGCCCTCAGCTGGGTGGTAGGGTGCAGACAGAGACAGCAGCTGGGCAAAACTGCAGGGGGATGAGGAGAGGTGGGTGGGGAGCCCAAGCTCTTGCTCTCATAATGTCTTTAATTAGAGTAGCATAAATATTGGCTAGGATGAGAGTTGTGTCTTGATGGAAAAATTTAAGAAATAGATTAATTTCTGGCACAATTCCCTCTTCTTGTTTACGTCAGATCCTATTTCCAGCACTAGTTTAATTGAAGGAAGGATTCTCTCTTATTTGCTTATTATCTGCCAGTCTTGCAAGGGGGGATGAGGGGCACCAGCAGACAGCAAGACATGCATTAAAAAACAGCACAACCAGACACCACTAGCATTTGACTGTTGAGAAGGGGAGTACTTGCAGTGAAATTTGGTGATAAGTTTTCCTTTCCCTTATACCACTCAGCTGGAGGGCTGTGAAGATGAAGAGCTTCCTAACCTCATGTACTGAGGAACAGAAAAGTGTCCTAAACGGCTTAGTGGGTCAGGATCTGATGCAAAGTCTCAAAGAAACATTCAGGGAATATTTCAATGCAAAACAACTAAAATGTTTGGTGTGGATCTGTGCACATGTGCATGAGCTGCTGTCTGTACCAAAGAATGGTACCCTGACAACATCAGAAATGAACTATGTCTGTGAAGTTGTGATGCTGCCTTAAAATCTCGTGTGAAATCATCTGTTGTCAGCTGGAAGCTCATGGGCCTTCTAAAAATCTGAAATAAAAGGCTTCATAATTGTGGGTTGGTTTTGTTTTTATATTTATTTATTTATGTATTTATTTGTAAAAGGTAAATATGATGTTAATTTGCATTCAGAATTTCCAAAGTGGACACCTACATTGGATCCATAGTATTTTGCAGCTCTGCCTTGTGTGACATATCCCAGTGTTATTTTTTTGGTGTGTGCAAGTATTTTAATTGTGAATTTAAGTCTCTTCTCAATATATGGTCCATCTCTTCAAAGCCAACAGAGAAACTGTCTGAAAAATTCCATTAGCTTGTGAGATTCTGTGTGATAGAACTAATTAAAATCAGTGAATGTTTGTTTAATTTTAAACAATTTACAGCATTTTGAAAAGCATTATTCTACAATACACAGAGAAAGCTTTGTCAAATACATAATCTCTGACTCTTACGTGATTATGTTCTACAATTGAATTGGGATTTAAAAAATAAAAATGTAAATGAGTTTTTTTTTTTTACCTTGTAATGTGAGTTCATTCTTCATGACACTAAGTTTTCATTTCTATGTGTTTCTTTACTTCTTAAAGAAAAATTGCAAGCTCGATGCCCCCTTTATCACTGGATAAAAAAAATCACAACAGATTTACTCCGAAGCTGGAAGTTTATCATACATATGCGCTTCATTTCATTCGTAATTAAAGTTTCCCACCTGCGTGAGAATAATCATTGAACTCTGTATGTGAAAAACTAATTAGGAAGAATGGAGCTGGAAAGGATGTAGCGCTGTGTTAGATTTTAGGTCAAATCCTGCTCCTACAAAGTCACTTTGATTTGGCTTCTGTTGCATTTTTATAACGGCTCGTAACCAACCCCAGCACCTATTTCTGCAGACATGCACACATGAGTAAATTCCCTTGTGTGAGTAATCAGTTAAACTTGTGAGCCTGACTACAATTTGTATAGCCTGGTTTCCCAGGCTGATAAGGCTCCTATGATTGCACTCCCTGTCTGTCTGTCACTCCCATAACTAATCATTTCTGAAGCTGTTGGCTAATTTCAAACAGCAGAGAGAGGAGTAGCAGTCTGAGATAAATTAGATTCTTCAAGGTCTGAGTGGCTGGGGAGACATGGTAGAACCATGTAGGGCCAGGCAAGGCAGGCAGAGCCCTCCTACTACCAGCTTCAACTGCTGGGGTTATCTGGATCTTTCTTGAGGTGTTGTGGGATTTTTATTTTTTTTATGCAGAGGAATGGACAGGAAAATACGGGATTTTGGTAGAGATTTGGTGGTGAAGATAACAGCGCTGCAGGAAAACAGCTTCATTAATTCCTCTGTTGGTTTGTTTTTGTTTCTATGAATGCTCTCCAAATGACACCAGAATGTCTTCAATACAAATAATCTGCTTCTAGTTAGAGGTTAGAAAAACACAGTAGTGAACTACTTATCACTAGTACTGAAGAACTCCTACTGGAGACTTTAGTATGTGGTCTATGCTAATGCATTACAAGTGATAAACTTCTCAAATTAGTGTATTTTCTGTTCACAGGTCTTCAACAAAAATGAATTTTTGTAGTGTTTGAGAACTGCTTACCTGATCAAAAGCCAAATTTTAACCTCTCTGACATTCCAGTTTTACTAAGTCTAGGTTGAATGTCAACTTCAGTGAATTCTAGGACAAGAACCACTATTAATTTTAAAGGATGAGCCACGAACCAAACAGTTCTCAATTGATTTGTGCGCAAAATTGGACACTAGACAATTTTCAGGGTCTGATCAGACTGGAACCAGGTCCTACAGCAAGAAATTCAGTGAGATGTAATTGTTAGTGTGACTGCTATGATGGGCTGTATGATTGTCAGTCTTTCTTTCAGAACTCAGGTTTATGACTGGTAGAGCTGAATAGTTTTCCAATTTGGCTAATTCCACAGGTTTTTATGAATGCTGTTTAAAATCTAGCCTTTCATTGCATTGCAATGGAAGGTAATCCTCTATGGATTTAGAACACTTCATTGACAGAGAAGTTGTTACCAGAAAAGTAAATTAATTTTTTTTTTTTTTTTTCAGTTTTATAAGTGCAGTCTTACAAACTGTACTTCTGCTAGGAGCCAAAAAAGCTGTTAGCTCTAACTATGGAGCTCATTGAAGTGAAATGAAGCTGTGGCTTGAACCTTCTTCAGGAACATCCATGTATTTTTGTCTGTGAGTGAGTAAAATAGGACTTTTGTGGTCTCTCTCACCAATGTTCTTCTTATCTGAAAACTCTCCTGAGATCTTAAGGACATAGGACCACAAACTATTTGTATTAGAGTAAAATGAAAAAGGAAATTAGAACCTACCACGATAATTTGAACAGACATATGACCATAGACAAGATTTTGTGATACAGTATATTAATATCTAATTACTGTGTTAGAGGTATACCAGCAGCAGATTAAGGGTGGCTGAAGTTCATAACTCGACCTTGTGACAACCCTTGCACTTTCTCATAGTCCAGTTTCTCTTTGTGACGGCAGTGGCTGGCATGTAGTTTGGGGCTGTCCTTTTAGAGGAAAGCAGGCTCCTCAAACACAGCTGCTGTTCCCTCATATAACATAATTTTTGAGCCCTTTTTGAAGACCTCACATTTTCTCTTTGTAAAATTTGAATCTTATTATCAGGCTAGACTGTAATACCAGAATGACTTGCTTCCTCTTGGGATCGTTTGCCCCATTTATTTTCTTTCTCAGGAATACAATTATAAGAACAATTTATTATGATTTATACAATCAAAACATAAGCAACCTTTAATTGAGATGAAGCAGTAAGTAGGTATCTGGGTTGGAAATAAATATCTAGACTAGTTCCACCTGTCCAGAAGCAGAGAAATCTCACCCTTTAAACTTTGCTTTGTGGTTTGTCAGTAATATTAAAAATTCTCAGTGGAATCAGGATTATTTTTAGGAACAAAATACTGGATCTGAGGAATTACTAGGCATACATATATTTTCCTTTAGAGTTTTTCAGTGCAAGATTAGAAGTCCTGATCAGCTCAAAACATCTCTTAGGATAGATTTTTCTTTTTTAAAAAACCTGTAATATCAAGTAACTTAGGTAGAACAGGCTCCCTGGGCCCCAAGCCTGCCAGAACTTGAGAAGCACTTGGACAGCACTCTCAGACAAAGGATTTGATTCTGTGATCTGTGTCCTAAAAGGCAACTTTTTGCTTTGTGTGCTTGGTGCATTTTCCAGCAGACTAGGTGATGGCGTGGTTGGTAACATTTGAAGTGCTTTAGTTAAAATGTGAAGATAATCCAGTTGTGGAGCTGCCCTTAAAGTTGTGAAACTGTTTGCTGCAGCTGTTGAGAACTATGTGGATGTTGCTTTGTTTTGCAAAGTCACTTTGTTCCACACTGACAACAGAGGGAGTTTTGCCTTTAATTTCATTGGATGCAACTGCAGGCACACTCAGCAATGGCATTTCTTCATTTGTCTGGAGATAGCATAACATGGAATCTCTGTGGACAGTTAATTTCCACTGAAAGGTGGAAGACGGAGCTGAGGGCATGCCCAGCAAGCTGGTGCCTGGTTTGTTGTTGTCTGTGGATCAAAGAAGTGGTTGATGTAGGCATTAATACCCAGCAGCCTGCTCAGACCTACCTGCCTCCACCCTGCCTCTCAGCTTTAGGGGATTAAGAAGCTGACACTTCAAATCACTTTCCTCTTAAAAAGAAATGAATATGGGGGTTAGAAGCATAACAGAGTTTAGAGGCAATGAATGAACTGAGATTTAAAATGTTCTCTTTGCTGTGGAGTGGGGAGTCTGCAACCATGGTCACCTGGAAAGAACCAGGAATGAAGAGAGCTGCTTGTCATCCCTCCTGGTTATTGAATTCATTGTCCCCACATGGAAACCAGTGCCTGTCTTATGGCTGTACAGCAGCTAGTACCTTATTCACTGTCCCTTCCTGTCTAGGAGTGAGAAAACGATGGTCATATTACCAAGTGAGGAAGAGATGTTTTGAGAATTACAAGAGAAGAAAGGGAAGAATACAAGAAAGACACACAGTCATTTATGGACATGGCAGAGGAGGGGGGGACCTTGCTGGCAGCCTAGAGTCAAGGGAGGGAGGAGGAAAGCCCTTCACCCTTTTTACAGGGAATGGTGCTCATGATGTGTGTGGGGATTTTGCAACTAATGGCAGTGATGGATACCTTGAGACACATGAATGGATCTGTTCCTTTGTGTTGTGCAGAGTGGGCAGAGAGAGAAGTGTCACTGGTGGAAATAGTACATGCTAGGTACAAGCTTTGCAAGATAAATCCTTCTTCAGTATGCACCTTCACAAACCTTTGGTGTGCAGAGATTCATGCTTGTGTCTGAAGGGGGGATAATCAATATTATAAACATACAGTACCTGGGCTTAGTTGGTTTTTGTTGCCTTTTTGTGTGTGTGTGAATTTTACAAACAATACGTCGTGCTTAAGATTGATATAATACGTTTGACTTGCTTCTTTTTTCCTTTGCTCTGGTAGCAGTATGCAGTACAGAAATAACACAAGCTTTATTTTTTAGTAAACACTTAAACACTTTGGGTGAAAGGTATACTACAGCCCTGATGTCAGAGAATGTTGGGATTTTTAAAACTCACACACCATAAGAAATTAAGGCTTTTTTCAGCAAAAAGTTTTCAGAAGAGTCTTTGGACTCGAGTTGGGAAATGTGGGGCCACTTCTAAGCAGAGAGATGACTGTAGCTGACATTTCTGGGAAATATGATACGTTACTGGATATCCTTCCACATCTTACATTTACTCTGCATCATTTCCTTCATATTCTCCTAAATTTTGCAACATTTCTTCACGGCTTTTCCTGTAAACCTATATTTACTAGTATTACATTTTTGAGGAGATCTATACAAGCAGCATTTGTGATATGCTGAGAAATTTTTTTTATTATGTCATTTTTTTCTTTCCCCAAAAGTACCATCTACATTGCAGTAATTTTATACTGTTGCCTAGAAAGCCAAAGTATTCTTAAATAATCTGATAGTAGAGCTTGCTTATAATGTGCCTTATGATGTGTTTCTATTTCACCTGCCTATATGTACTTAGAAGACACACTCAGGAATGCTTTGCCCATTTATGTCTTTCTTTATGAAGTCTTACATGAAGCTCAGAATGTTTATACATGGATATTACTCTGTCCCATCTGACTTAATGTGGGATCCCACCAGTCACAGGCTCTCTGAACAGGTGAAGAGAGGCGGAGCTGGATAATCCTAGGGAAAACCTTATCTGGTCTCAGTCTTTTCTAGGAGGAGACCTGTCTCTTGCCTCTGCCTATGTGGAAAGTCTTGGGAATTGGCATCCCTAAATTAGTGACTTAGGTGCTTAGTTGGAATTGGGTGAATCTCTGAGTGCCATTAATGACAGTGGTATTTTGAGCAGGGTATATACTGGAAGAGATGCAGCCACCGGTTACAAAAGTCCTTCAGGTAAGTGGTTGTTATTGTATTGTGTGGAACTGAAGCAGTGTGGTTAGGGCTTCTCGGCACTCTCAGTACGAATACCAGTTGCTCACTCCATAGAAGGGCAGCAATTTCAGCCTGCAAAGAGTGCCATCTCCCTGTTCTTACCTCTTTCCTCTTGAACCCCTTTAGAGTATACAGAGTTCCTTGGATACCAGAGAAATCCAGCTAGATCTGATGGGTAGAGTGATTGGACAAAAAAATAATCAGCTCTTATGAGGCACACAGAGTCTTTTGGACAACTCTGCTGAGGCTGTGCTTCTTTACTTCAAATAACAGATCAAACAAACTACTCGGTACTGAACAATAATCGTGTGTTTTTTACTTGAAGTGATTACTGTTTACAAATATTCTCCTTGTGTTTGAAAAGATGAGAAACAGTGATATTTTGTCTTTGGCATTGCAGTCACTAGGGCTGTGGCTGTGAAGCTGGAGTTGATGGACATGGGGATAGCTGTTAGGCAGGGGCTGCATTCCCCTACCAGGTGAGTGCTTCATCTCTCTCTGAAGAGAGACAGTCCCTGTGCTGCATCTGTCTTATCCATTAGCAGTGTAGTGGCACTTCCCTGCCTGCCGCTGGTATTTAAAACCAAGCCAAAATACAGATTTCATGTTCTGTGTGTCATAAAGCAACAGCAAAATGTACCACTGTCTGTGGACTTCAGAGTATTTGATAGTAGCATGTGAGCAGATTCTAATGTTCCTTCTTTCATCTTGTAGTGTGAAAGGAACAGTGAAGCTGCGCAGTGTTATCGCAGTTTAAAATGTTACCATATTGACACTTGTATTATTTCCTTGCAATTATCTTCTCGAGTTTCTATATTGAGGACATACTGTACATCTAGCTGTTGTTTCATACCCGAATATGTCTTTTACAAATGTTGGGAATATTTCAGATCCTTTTTTCTCTAATGCATGTCTGATGGCTGCTTCTCATTCCTTGCTGTGCCAATTTGCAAAAATGATACTGTTTTCATGCTAACAATTTGAGAGAAATTAATAAATTAATTTTCTTCTTCACTGCATTCTGCTGCAGAAACTTCCCAGTGCTACCTGCAGTGAACTGTGACTGGTCTATCACTGTGTCTGTATGAACTTGTTGAATGCAGTTGTTAATTGCTCCCAGTGTGACAGAAGTAGTTTACAATATAGAAGCTTGGAGTGGTCTCGTAAAAAAAGCCCAAAACAGCAAAATGCCATTTTCACACAGAAGATTGTTTGGTTATACAATGCAGATCTTAATTCTTAGAATCAATTACTTGGAAATGCAGTATGTGTTCCTTTCAGCATGCTCTCCTGAGTTCACTGAACAGCGCTCCTTTCTTCTTCCAGACAGAGAAGAGAAAAAGCATTTTTAACTTTTTTCCTTCTCCTGAACTCCAATTTTCTGCCTTAATTTATATTGCCCTGTAGTCCCACTTCCATCTACTTGTGCCCAGGAGATTGCTTAAGTGCTCTCAGAAAATGTGGACTGCTCTTAATTGTTGAGTGTAGTTACTGGATGCATTCTGTAGATGCTGAGTACCTCTGACTCTGTGTTTTCAAATCTTGCTGCAGTGACTAATATGCCTGCATGGAGAATCAATCCCACACACCAGCACCGAACCTTGCCTGTCTGACCTCGGGGCCAGCTCTTTCATTTTGATTCAGATTTTCACAATGATTTGCACATCACTGAAGCAGAGTTAAATGGAAGAGGATGCATTAACATAGCAGTAAAGCTAGACTGGAAATGCACAAAGGTCAGGAAATGGAAAAATGAACTACTTATTAATGCCCATTTGACCCACTGCAGATGTATAATGGCTTTGATTTCCGATTAGTGTTTATTATAGACATAAATATATATACAATGTGCCATAGATGTGCAATATTAAGACAAATGTTCTTTGATGTTATTACAGCATGCATCCCTTTGTAACATTTGCAACCTCCTTCATTTCAGTCTTCCCAAGAGCAGCGAATTCATCTGTACACTCTAATACCTTGCAGGATAAAGGCTTTTTTCATTAGACTTGTGGGAGCCTGTAACACTGTCATGCTATTAAATGATTCCTTTGGAGCTCTGAGAAATCATTCCTGTGCCTCTCAAGTAAAGGGTCTGATCCTGTACAGTTCTCTGGGCTGTCCAAATCCTTTTGTTTCACAGTAGTATCCAATCTCAGGGTTGATTGTACTGTGTCCTCAGTAATGGGAAATGTCAGTGTTCTTCATAAGGAGGGATTCATTCTCAATGTTTTTGCTTTCACACAGCCTTTTTCCTCTTCCACCCAACAGAGCTGGGTTTCTCATTTTACAGAAGTTGCCTGTAAAAAAGCTTTCTATGCAGAATGCCCTTTTGATAGGCTCAACTTGATGTTAAAGATTTGCACCTCTTTGTAGGCAGCGCTGTTTTGCTGCTTGACTTTGTGGCCTGGTCTTGAGGTGTTGCTCTGTGTTCACACCTGAGCCACGACTTGAGTTTTAAAATCGTTTTTAAAATTGACCACCCAACTGAATCTTTAATAGAGGCTGATACTACCTTATATTTCTGTGCAATATCCTTCTTGATACAAGTGATCTTAATTTACTGTCATAATTTCTGTCTTTCACCAGCCTGCTCTAACTTTTGTGTCTTGACTCCTCTGTCTATCGTACACAACACAAAACCTTTTACTTGTCATTTGCAAACCATATCAGAAGAATCTTCATCTCCAGAGGAGAAACGAGGAAATGGGCAACTGCATGTCCAGTTTGCTCATGATGTCAGACTTGGCTACAGTCTTGTTAAACTTTCTGACTGGCGAATGTGCTGTGTCCCAGGCTTCCCATCATACAGAGTTACCTCACTATCTTTCTTAGTACTTGACCATGGAATCCTGGTTTCAGTGTTGCTTGCAGACATCTGAATGTCTTCATACCCCTTAGTTAGAGCTCTTTGTTTTGCTGACTAATAGAGTCTCCTGTAGTTTCCTCTTCTACTGTTACTCCAGTGGCCAGCTGTATTTCAGTCATATCAGACAATATCTTTTTTATGGGCATTAAAAGACTAATTAAATACCAATTAAATTAATTAAATACCACCATCCTGACCTGCAGAGATGCAGCTGCTCTGTCAAAGCATTTGTAGCAAGTAACTAGCTGTCAGTCTGAGTATCTGAAAGACAGTTCTGAAATTTCTGGAAAGCAAACAGAGGTGGCTCCTTGCAGAACCTATCTCAGTATTGCTAAGGCATCGTGTACCCTTCTGACATGATAACCCCAAATAATATCCTCACCTCCTCAGGCAGGAGGCACTCTAGCTCTCCAGTAGAAGCTGCTGTATGGCACCTCTGAATCCTTTTCAGAGAAATTTGCTGTAAAGATTATTATGATATTCAGGAGAGGGAGTTGGTACTGTTTTCTGGGGCAGCAAAGGAAAGGCAGCGCTTGCAACAGTTCTGCTGCACAGTGCCAAACAGCAGTGGAGCACAGGGAGCTATGAGTATGAAAGTGAGGGAACGTGGAAGTAAAATTTGTGAAATGTTTTTTTCAGTGTTTACTAAGTTTTCTATTCATTCATTTTTTGAGATCAGTTTTCTTTACAGATCTTGCCTGTCATTTCCTTTGCATGCACCTTTCTTCTTTCCCTTGCTGCAGTTGCATTTCTATGAAAGAACAATACCCTAAAATTTGGTTTTATCTGACATTTGTCAGATGGAGCAAGTAATGTAAATAAGAGACAGGTTCTGCCTACAGATAATACTCCAAAAATCTCATTTTCAGTAGGACTTTACAGAGCTAGTTCTATTCGGCACATGGATATTTTTGGCTAAATACTTGTTGCTGAGCTGTTTGTACACAAAAAGACTCTTTCTGATATGAAAAAGGCATTTAATTAGTGAATTAATTGGAGGAAACTCTAATTTACCCTAGCATAGCTGATAGCAGTGGAGAACCTGTGTGTTTTCCAACAGTGATTATATTAATTCTGTGCCTTGACTAGATATTAATTTAAAAAATCTCTATAACCCAGTTTTTCATAATCTTAGTTGTGATTGTGAACAAAATTAAATCCAGCTGGTGACTGCTCACAAGTACTGCTGTCCAGCAGTCAGTACTGTGGCCTGTCCCGTTGAATATCTTTACTGATGACCTGGACTAGGGGATTGAGTTCGCTCTCAGTAAACTGGTAGATGACACTAAAATAGGAGGAAGTAATCACCTGTTTGGGGGTAGGAAAGCCCTTCAAAGGGATCTGGGCAAGCTGGATCTCTGGCCTGAGGCCAGTGGGATGAAATTCAACAGGACCAAATGTCAGGTCCTCACACTTGGTCACAGCAACCAGTGTTGTGCCAGCAGTGTGCTCAGTTAACCAAGAAAGCCAAGAAAACCTCTTCTCCTGTGTAACTAGTGATAGGACTAGAGGGAATGGTCTCAAGAGGCACCAAGGGAGGTTCACATGTGACATGAAATTTTTTTTTCTCTGAAAGAGTGATCAGGCACTGGAACGGGCTTCTTGGGGAGATGGCTGAGTCACTGACCCTGGAGGTGTTCAGGAGACCTTCAGATGTTGTGAGAGGGATGCTTTTGATGTTGATGTGTTTAGTGGGGAAATACTGGTGACAGGTGGACAATTGGACTACATGATCTTAGAGGTCTTTTCTAACCTTGGTGATTCTGTGATGTTATTGTGTATGTCCAAATGAGAGATGTCAAAGGAAAGACCTTTATATCTTTTACTTCAGGTGCTGAACACAAAAATAACTGAACGCTGTTGATAGAACTGGAACTTTATTCCTGTCACTTTTGCTTTCTGTCTTAGGCGAACTCAGACATAGGAAATAGTCAAGCAGAGCAGTAGTTTGGTCACCAAGGTAATACTGACACCCTCAGCTTAAGACAAGTTCATAGTGGGCATATCATAGGCACAATATATCTAAATGTGATAATACGAGCACTTTTAAGACAAAATCTGAAAAACTGTTCTGTTGTGCTGTTGGATCATGGTTTGACCATTCACTATTCTCACTTTATAATTTACACTGTACACTGTATAATAAAAATCAGTCTATAGCTAAGTGTGTTTGATATGCTTAATGTTAGACACACCACTAAGGGATAAAGGGAATAAATACAAATTTCAACCCCCTGAAAAAAAGTAGGCTCTTTTTTATTTTTTTTTGGTCATACCAGGTATATATGATGGATCATAGTGCTTCCGCAAGGAATAGAGAGGATCTTTCTTTAATTTTTTAAGGCTTTTTTCTATGGTTGGTATTCAGTCACCAGGGCTTTGGGGATGCTTGCACATTTTGCAGACACGAATGCTGTTAGAGTTGCCTGGGAAAGCTGCAAAACTGGTAATCACATGTGGAATTTGTCCTGATCTTTGTTCTGTTTACTCATACTCACAAAGCAATGCATGTATGGCATTATTTATGATATATGCATGACATCTAGTCCAGATAATTATGTGTCACTATATTGTCCTAATTATGTGACTTTTTTTTTTTCAGTTTGGGGATTTTCTTTCTTCTAGATTATTTGTACTGAATCAATGTTGGAAATAAGGGAGACTCAGGTTTCTGGAGACCATAGCCTTGTGGGTTGTTTTCAGGTTTCGCTACTCATACCACTCATACCAGTATACGATAAAATCCATTCTTACAGAATTAGAACATATCGATGAATATGCCATTTTCATTAAAACAGATTTAATTCATGGTGAAGCTGAAATAACTAGATGTTTGTTAATTATGATTTAATTTCAAGATATGCAGTTAATTAATACTGTGCACCATTAACATTCAAAAATGGAAATATTTGTCACCAGAAATAATGTGTCTGCCTTGTAGATGGGTGGTGCTCTGTGAGCAAAGGAGATCATATTAGTGATACAGACCAATCCATAAGACAGGGCTTGAAGTTCTTCCTCTTGCTATCTCGCTGTTATAAAATCAGCGATTATTGTCTCAGCTGCTGTTGTGACAGCACATGCATTCTTCACAATGTGACAGAAAATTGCATGAATTTAAATGATTGTTGAGAGCCCAGTATTTGTTCATACACAACTTCTACTGCTTCTAGTGCTTCTCAGGTTAGAATTTGTTCACAGCATGCAAGAATCTTCTAGGGTTTTTTTATTTAATGTAAAGATGGTGTGTTTCCTGTTTGCAGAGCATACTGTTTTTTGTACCATGAGGCGAGCTATCTTTTCCATTTCAAACATGAATAAATGTAACTTAGTAAAGAAAAAGAAAAGGTAGCACCAGGTGTGTGACAAATGCTATCCAGTGTAACACGATGCACTTCATTCTCCCACAGACTTCCTTCCTAATTTTCCTGTATTTCTCATATAGCCTTCTGCATTGTTTGCTTCAGTCTTGCCAGCACTCACACTAAGATGTGGCATCCTCGCCTGAGCTATTTTTCCTATAAACCCAGTTTAATGTAGTAAGTGAGGGTTTGGGTGGTTGGACTGTGAGCATTGTAAGGCAATTTCTGCAAAGTGACAGCATATTCTGAAAAGAAAAACATGCTGGGTAATTTTTTTTCCTGTTGGTACACATTTTGTGCAGTGGAATTCTATGACATAATAATAGGCCTCTTAATTATTCCTCAAAAATTTGTATTATTAAATATATAGATGTATATTTTGCTTTTGTGAGCTTATTGTTCTTCTGTGCTACCATAACCGTAGAAGATAGCAGGGTTAAATAACTGCTTGGCTGGACAAAGGAGCTATGATTTTTCTTCCACTTAATTTGTTCGAGTTCAAAAGGATTATTTGACTTCTGGTCATGTGAAAAAGCATTTCATAGCATACTGGAAAGTTGTCTGGTTTTGTATCTACCGAACTTGACAGCATGGTTGGCAACAGATGGATAATAGAAAGCTAATGAATAATGAAAAGCTGAGTGATTGAAATAGCAGAGCTGCAGGGAGATAAGAGAGAAGGCAGGGAAGCCAAGTAAAGAAACAAACAGCACAGAAGTAAGCAATAACCAGTATTTTGATCAGTATCAGGGCATGTCTTCATATCAAAAGTAACCTGTCATAATTTAAACATTCTCCATCCACCAACTCTCAAGAACTCTTAACTTATGTACCATGACGCACTTTGTGCAAGTCACTTGACTTGCCTCGAGGAAAGAGGATAGGTTGGAATTTAAATAATTTTTCGACTGCTAACACAATGACTACTTGGCAACAACCTCCTCCACTCCCATTATTTGACTGGTACATTCCTAAATCCCTGCCAGAGAGGATGGACATTGTACTTCACAGTCTATTGAAAAAGAAAAACGAGAAGAGAATAGCATGTGAAGCCATCAGCACAACTGAAAGACACTGCAACACATAGTTTGTATTTACACTTCAGTAAAGGCATCTGTATTTTGGTATGAGGGATAACTCCTTTTTAGGATGCTAACTCCTCCAGTCTGAAGCTGGGAGGAAAAGTTCTTACTTAACTAATCTAACCCAAATAGCCAAATGAGTGACTGTGCTTTAAAAAAGATTGCTCTGCAAATGTAACAAGAATTACTGAGAAGAAGACCTGACTCCAGGAGTCAGAAGTAGAAAGCCTCCTGCTACTGAAGAGAATGACTCTAGCAGACTGATAGTCACAATGTCTGTGTCTAGATGTGTGCAGTAACTTAGAGGAAGCCAGCTGCTATTGGTGTCCTCACACATAGCCAATTTCAGCTGGGCTTGGTGGTGTATGGCTTACTTCTGCACTTGTTTTCATGGTAAGAATTAAAGAATATAATTTGGAGTAGCAGTATCTGTTTTCTGCTGGACCATTTTGTGCCTCATGTCAGTGCCAGGTGCTCCCTTCTTACTTTCTGATGTGCTACTTTCCATAAACTTCGACACAACTGACATATTAATCATACTGTAAATACTTCCTTCTCTTTTTTTTCTCTACAGAATCTGTACCAAAACAGGTTCCTGGGCCTGGCAGCCATGGCGTCTCCATCTAGGAACTCACAAAATCGGCGCCGCTGCAAAGAGCCGCTCAGATACAGCTATAATCCTGACCAGTTCCATAACATGGACATTAGGAACAGTTCCCATGAGACAGTCACCATTCCTAGGTCTACCAGTGACACGGACCTTGTCACTTCAGATAGCCGATCTACCCTGATGGTCAGCAGCTCCTACTATTCCATTGGGCACTCACAGGACCTAGTGATATACTGGGATATAAAGGAGGAAGTGGATGCAGGGGACTGGATTGGCATGTATCTCATAGGTAAGTTGCTCTTACACCTTCCATTTGCTTTTCTTGCTACCTTTATTGATTGTAAACATTAAAGTATTATGGGGTAATGGTTATGATGAACTAATACAGCTCCACTGAACGTAATCTCAAAGTGGGTTTGAGATTACTGCATGTCATGGTTTTATGATTNAAGATTTCTTTGGCTCCTGAGTTTCAGTTTCAGTCCTGACTCTGACTTTCTCCTCAATCCTTTCTATTGGCAGTTTCTTGAAATTTCAAGGCACTTTAGTTTTAAAGCCATTTGAATTTTGTGAAAATGCCTCCTGTACAAAGAATGCATTGTACTTTCAGGGTTTCCTCTTGCAAGTCCGTGAGTAATCTGAGACAGATGAGACATTTTATAAGTCAAGAATATAAATCATTGAATAACCCCAGTGATGCAGTATGCCTTTTCCTGTATAGCCAAAAGATATTTTGATATGAACAATAATAATTATAAACTAAGGCAGTCTGGAGTTGTTTCCCAGAGGACTTTTTCTTTTTTTTTCTTTCACACTTTGGAATCTATTCAGCCGTTGGCATATTTCTGGCATCTCCATCTGTTTAAAGTCCAGCCCCACATAAGAGTAATAAGAAATGGTTTTAATTCATCTAATTGTTTCAGTTTGATATAAAATAAGTATTTTGACCTAACTTGATTCCTATGAAAATAGTCAGTCCTGCTGCCTAGAATGAAGTCTGCGTTAATTCTTTGCCATCTGGTAAGTCTTAAACATGGTGGATCAGTTTCAGACACGTTCCCCTATGGATTAGACGTCTTAATGTGAACTTCTAAATGTTTGTGCATTTGGAAATTTGTGGAAATTTGAAAATTGTGCACTCCACAAATGGAAATGTTGATCAAGTGCTTCCCTTACCTCTTTGGATAAGTCTGCCGAACACTAAGCAGGTGTTTTACTTCCAATAACAATGTTGTATCTTGCCTAGACAGCAAGCTAAACAGATAAAGCATACAAGGTTGTGAGTTGGGCAATCGTGTTACTCGAATCCTTTAGTGGATAAGATCAAAAGGGTTGGCGTCTTGCACGGAGGATACTGGTAACAATGATGCTGGCAGTGTATGAGATGTGAGAAGGAAATAGTTGTGAGACTGGAGCAGATCTGGTGGCATGGTGGTGGATATTGGAAAAGGGGTTCTCTGTATTGGTGGGACTAGGAGACAGGGAATGAAGATGGCCTAGGACATGGAGGGAAAGGAGTGAGGTATGCAGGAAGCCAGGCTGTAGTACTTCTTCCCCTGTGTAATCTCATAAAATAACCTGTTTTGGAAGTAGGCTTCTGGAATATATGTATTTCAGGGAAAGAACAAAACAAATCAAAACAGCAAAGGCAGACTGAATTACAAACAGGTGCATTGAAAGCAGTTTGGTTTGTTTGCCTTAGCCATTACTTGTGTTTACAGTTACGACTGCAGATGAGAAGGTGCAGCAACTCCCATTTCTAGGCACTATGACTATTCTGCAGTACTGCAGACAACTCATGAAGGATTGTATTGCTCCTGTAAAAAAGAGGCAAAGAGCAACTTCTGGTGGTCTGGAGTCAACAGAAAGTCCACAGAGCTGTTGCACATTGGATGAACTCATTAAGCCAGGTTTTATAGTTCAAATGATTGTTTCAAGGGCTGAAGGTACATCCTTTTGATGAACCCAAATTTTTTGATAGGTAACCTGAATACACAGGGGGTTAACTGTAAATAAAATACTCTCCCTGATACTTCTCCATAATTTAACGTATCATCCATGATGTTGCCCAAAGCACCCTAATAAACTAGAAGTACAAGTTGTGAAATGCATCCTTGCTCCTACTGGCAGAGTGCCTGATGTTAATGGAAAGAATCAGTGGTTCATTCTGATGAATGCTGCTGCCAAATGAAAGATGTTTACTGTTTTTAGTCCCCAAGAAATGAACCATTAACCCTCAGTGTCTTTGGAGGTGTTTTGTCTCCATCCTCTCAGGTTCCCAATCTAAATAATCAAGGAAGTAGAAGGCAGGAGCACCCTAATTTATTTTATTTTTTCCACTCATTCCTCTCCCTCCTTTCCAAAACCTAATGTGAGGTGGTATTTATTTTTTTGGTTACTATAAAGAATGTGGGATCCTGTGAAAATCACCTGAGTTTTTTGTTACTGGTAAGCTGTGGAAAAATCTTGGAGTGTTGGAAAATGACTGTTGTAATGACTGTAATGTATACATTACTTATGTAAAGCAAATCTAGAGAAATGGATCTCCAGAAACAATCAGCTGTTGAATGCATTTCAAGGGTCTTGTCTTTAGAGCAGCTTCAGTCTAGTCAGCTAAATGCCCATTAGTAGTTACAGTGCATATTTCCATTTAGATCCACCAAGAATAGAGTTTATGTGCCTGAAGATCACCACACATGTGAACTAAAGGAAGGACAATGGGAAGTGTCATTACAAAAACATGCTTCTGTCCTGAAATAAAGCACTGATGCATGCTACATTCAACATTTGTGATAAATCCACAGGAGTGGGAGATCCAGACATCTGTTGCTTGGATCTGTGTTGTGCACTTGCACAGATTTCCCACATCAGCACTCCTGTTAGGGAGGAAGTGATCATGGCTTTTCAGATATGACTTTCAGGATGTAAACTGATATATAAATATATTTTGAATTAGCAGCCAGCCAGACTGGATCAGGAGAACCAAAGAAAGTATGAGCTCTTCTCAGTTTGGAGTAGTGTTATTACCTAGTGTTGTTACAGGTCCAAAGATGGGCAACAAGGCTTGTGAAGGGCTTGGAGAATATGCCCTACAAGGAGAGACTGAAGGAACTGGGGCTGTTTAGTCTGGGGAAAAGGAGGCTGAGGGGAGACCTTATTGTTCTCTTCCAGTATCTGAAAGGTGCTTACAGTGAGAGTGGGGTTGGTATCTCACTGGTGACAGGTGACAGGACAAGGGGAAATGGCCTTAAGTTGTGCCAGAGTAATTTTAGGTTGGATATCAGGAAACACTTCTTCACAGAAAGGGTTGTTAAGTACTGGAATAGGCTCCCCAGGAAGGTGGTTGAGTCACCATCCCTTGATGTGTTTAAAACCCGTTTGGATGTGGTGCTCAGGGACATGATTTAGCGGAAGATTATTAGAGTTAGGGTAGTGTGGTTAGGTCGTGGTTGGACTCGCTGATCTTAAAGGTCTCCTCCAACCTGATTCTGAGTCTATGATTCTTTATTATTACCACTTGTGCAGCAGCACTGTTAACTATTGGATTGCTTTTGGACAAATACAGTCACTGGGCTGCCACAGCCTGATCCTTTTTGTGATTGTGAAATTTAAGCTGAAATGTTTGAGTGTAGCAATACTTTTGTACTGTGGTGAGTCATGAGGGCAATGCAAAATTATTTGTGTCCTTGAGGTATCAAGCAGCACAGTGTCAATTTTCAATAAATATCTGTTGGAGCATTAGAGTTATTGTTGTTGCTTGTCTTATGGGAGCTGCTGGTCAGTCCGGGAAGAGGGTATACCAAAAGCAGAACAAAACACAGTTCCCATCTCAGAGGAGTTTAATCATTCCCATTACAGTTTTCTAGGAAATTTCTCAAAATAATATTATGTGAGTGTTGGTTTTAACTCCTTTTAATGATACCCAATAAACTGCGTGCTTCAGAACAAAAATGTTCTAAGTCTGGCAAAATGTAGCTGATAAAGAAGATTTTCAGAAAAATAAAAAAAGCAAAAATGGTGTGGTTCTGTAGATCATATGTTTTAATAAAGAAACCATGGTGCATTTTGAGATGGTATTAAAAGGTTAAAGCATCATGAAACAGGAGCAAGGGAGTCATTCCTTTAGAGAAATTCTGGCGCCTTGTGCCAAGGTTACTTTTATCAAAAAATGAAGGTGTCCGTTCTTTTCCCCTTCAATCCATTTGCGGATTTGTAAGGATGTCCAACTGTGAAACAGGCTTAAAGAAGCAGGTGAAAGCTGAATTTAGAACTGATTCTTGGAGCTAACTTGCTTGCACTCTTAGGAAATTGACTAGGCAGCCAATCTCATGTAAAACAGTGTAAAATATGGTGACTATGTATCTCATGCCAAAAAATAATATTTTTGATATCTGCCCTGTAACTGCATGAAAACATTCATACACACCTACCTGATTTTGTTGGAGGGTCAATAGAAAAACTCTTCAGTTGAAAGTAGACTAGTAAATGTTGACTGTTAAAATATAGGTCTTATTACTTTAATGCAATTTAAGATTAGCCATGGTAACATGAAAGAAAATATGCAACTTCGAAGAACAAACCTTTCTGGGTGCCTAAGACACATAGTGCCCTCAGGAGTAGGAATTACGTTTCATCCCTGCTAGGCTAGACCTCTAGATGTGGTCTAACTTCCCATTGTAGCATATATCAGCTCAAAGCTAGACAGGAACATCTCAATTCTGTGACAGCTTGCCTGAGATTTGCATGTGTTTTCCCTCAAGGGAACTATAGCATTTTGAATATCAGCAGTCTTTCAGAAACATGTCCACAATCAAAAATACATGTAAATAATGAAAAAGAGTTCTCTGAGAAATTAGAACATGATAACACAGCTTTGTTTCTATTTAGAAATCTCTGGAATTTATGAGCTTTCTTTGCAGAAAAACCACGAGTAAAGAAAACAAAAACTGGGAAAAAAAGATGAAGCCAAAACAAAGTTATGAATAATTAAGATCGTGTGAATTATTTATTTATTTATTTATTGTATTTTTAAAGATCTGTCATGTAGTAGATACTGTGAGACAGATGGAATACTTGCACTTATTTATCTCAGTTTTCTCTTCCTCTGTTACCTCTTTTACTGTTACTATTTGCTACAGCATGGAGTCTCTTAGTTAAATTAATATGGGTTTCTGGCAGCTCCTTGAAAGGGCTATCTTATGATTACTGCAGTAGCATTTTAGCTGCTTCTGGGTTTCACTTCTGTCATCATCTCCATATCTGATGCAGAGCACCTAATGATAAGTGTTTAAATCAAACTTTGAAGAACAGTTTGCTCCAGTGTGTGTGCACACTGACTTTAGGAAATGATCAGTGCTAATATTACCTATATTAAGTCATTTTTCTTTTGACAGTTCCTTGTGGGAAAGTAAAGCATTATTAAAGGCTATTCATTACATTTCTTTTCTTTCACAAATATTGTAGGGTTTGATTTTGTGACTGTATTTGTTTTTTTGACAAAGTAGTAGTTCTCAAATGTATATAAGTAAATTAGGTCAAATATCTTAACCTAATTAATGACAGAAGTTTAGCTTTAAAGTATTATGTTGCTCCTCTGTTTTAGCTTTTGATGTTATTTCTCTCCCAGAAAGGCAAATTGCACCATAACCCAAGAAGTCTCATTAACATCATTTAAACATATATTTAAACATTTTTCAGATTGATTTTAAGCTTGGAGGGCCTTGTTTGCCAGTATTGCCTACTGAATCAAATGGAAAGAGCCATGTATTTTTCCTACAGGGCTTGGATCAGAATTTGTTTGTATAGCTATTTTATCAAACATTCAGCACATATAAACAGTGTCACAAGTGGCTAGCAGAGATGGAGAATGTTATAGAAGTGGTAATGTACATATAAGACTGGGAATTGTGGGTCTCTGCATTACAGCTCTAATCCCTGACTTCATCTTACTCTGTGCATTTACATGCTGGTTGCTTCACCTCTCTGAGATATAGGCATTGCTAAAACAAAGCACTTCACAATATGCCTGCTTCTAAGCAGTTAATTTTGTTGTTGCTTGGATGATGTTGGTGTTGCTTGTCCAGGGGTTACCAGCTTTCTGATCCTTTTACAGCCTAATATCAGATCACACTCTTCCTTATTACTTCTCCTTGGTGGCTCATCTTATGGTTGGTCTCTCTGGGATGGGGCTAGCGGCCATGACTTGCTGTGAGCACATCAGCAAGTTTAGTTTTGTTCGACACCTGCAGTTCTGTTCTCTGTAGAACAGCAAAGTCCAGTGGCTACACAGCTTTCACAAAGCACAGCACTTTATTTCAGGAAATTAAAAAAAAAAGCGTTAGAGGAGCAAACCTGTCTTAACAAACAATAGAAGACCTACACAAATGCTGAACAGAGGAGGTAAGAGTACATTCCATATCTGTTCTTTGTTTCCACCTGGCTCACACTCCTCTGGTTGCTCTTGGATCTTGTGGGAGTGACTTGTCTTTTCAGGCTGAATCAGTTCTTTGTGTATCGCAGTTCTGTATCTAGTGGACTGCTTTGCCCCACAAAATCAACATGTGTCATTTCCAGACCCACTGTGTATGTCACTAACAGTTAGCATTTGATTCAGTTTCACCTCTTATGGATAGATGCAGTCAAGGATTTCTGCATATTAACTACATGTACAGCTTGGGATCCATTATCCCTTCTCTGTGCTTCCAAGGTTTGCGTCTATATTTGTCTACTGTTAACAATGTTAGTAGCAACATATTAAAAAGTTTCTGTAAATGTAATAGTACAGTGGCATTGTATTTTGTGGCACAGTCATCAAGTCACGGCAGTCATGGTAAAGAAGACTGTAGGTTTCCAGTTCTTTTCCTTTCTGTATCTTGAATATGTGATAGAGAGGTGTATACTATGTGCCAAAAGATTCCCATTTTCCTTTAGTGTTTCTGCATGAAATGACAGCTGTGGTATTACAAAACTTTGCAGGTAGATTTGCAGAAGAGTCTTTCACTTCAGCTGTCATCTTGAATATCTGGAGAGGGAAATAATACAGGCAAGGAGTATACCAGCATCAAGCTTCCTCTGTGATTTCTGGCATCCTTATACTCATGGATAAAACTGCTTCTGTGCTCTGGGACCCACAGTGCTATACAGACCACACTGATAATTAAGACAGTAATGACCACTCACTGAAACATTTTTGAAGAAATCAGGCAGTCAGGGAATACTGGTACACAAGAAGTCAGTTTATGGCCTCAGTCCTTGAAAATACTTGATCCACGGAGCAAATTCAGACTATTGATTGAGTAGACTCAATCACAGCATAAACAGTGGGATGCACAAATGTTACTCTTAACAAGATAAAGCTTAAACCAAAGAGAGTTCTGTGCAGGTTGTCAAACTAACTGTGTGCTTTTTGAAGGTTCAACATGTGTATGTCATCTTAGTTTTCTAGACCAAACTAAATCATTCTCCTCACTCCTTAGTGTTTGTAACACTTAAATGAACTGTTAAATGCACTGATATTTGAATATCCTCCTAGTCCTTCCTGACTACTCTAATGACTACATTAGCTTTCGTAATCTTCTCTCATCTATTGATCTTGTCAGCCCTAAAGACATTTTTTTCCTCACTGAATTTCTGCTTCATAATAAGCTTATAATTGAATGCTATTTTTCAAATAAAATTACTCCAGATTCTCAAGAGATTCTTTACAACGTGGCACTTCAATGCACATGTCTGAATTATGCGGAGCTTTTCCTTTTTATTTGCTGCCATATCAGATCATAATCTCCAATTTAATCTGTTTTCTGCCATTATGTCTTTCAACATTGCTGTAAGTCCATTTTTTTAAGTACTGCAAATTATTTCTCCCATTATTTAATGAACATAGTTACCCTGGACAAGTGCCATTGTTGTTCACATTTTAGATATTCTTATGTCTCTTTATATAATGTCTTTATATTGCTTTGGGCTTGCAACATCCCTTATTTTATTATCCTTAAGCAATTTCATGGGTTCACCATTTTTTCCTAATACACATTTTCCTAATTGTTCTGGCAAGGCTTCCACTGATTGCAAGAACTTTGGACTGGTCAGTATATTAAAAACAGAACAAAAAGAAACACAAAATCAACAACAAAAAGCTCTTTTATGTTGTATCTCATGTTGCATATCTTCTGATTTCAGTATGCTCTGAGGCAGACATGATCATTTTCGTTTGGAATCCTCTCTCCCATTTTCACTTTGGTGTGAAAGCTGAATGCCATTAACTGTAGAGAAAATTGTGCAATGCGTAGCTGAAGTACAGTTGCTGCTGTACATAAATCTAGAACTCCGGGAGCATTACATTGGAAATCTGTATTTGGGACAGGCATAGAATCATGGAATGACTTGGGTTGGATGGGTCCTTAAACATCATCTAGTTCCAACTCCCTGCCATGATTGTTAAGCTCTATAACAGGCACAAGATCAGGCTGCGCAGGGCTCCATCCAGTCTGGCCTTGAACACCTTCAGGGTTGGGGCATTACAATTTTTTTGGGTATCCTGTTTCAGCACCTCAACAACCTCTGGATGAAAGATTTCCCCTCACCTCTAATCTACATCTCTCCTCTTTTAGTTTTAAATAATTCTCCCTTGTCCTACCACTATCAGAGTGTATAAAAATTGTGTCCCCCCTCCTGATTATAAGCTCCTTTAGGTATTAGAAGGCCACAGTGATGTCTCCTCTGTACTTTCTCTTATCCAGGTTGAATAAGCCCCCAGTCTTTCTTCACAGGAATCCCATCCCAATAGTTCTAAGTTTTTCTTGTCCTGGAGTACCCAGATCTGGAATGCAGTACTTCAGATGGGGCCTCTCAAGGCCTGATCACCCTTCTGTTGATGCAACCAAGCATACAATTGCTTGTCCAGGGCTGCAAATGCACACTGTTTACTCATGTCCAACTTCTACCAGGAACCTCGAGTCCTTCTTTGCAAGGCTGCTTTCAATGAGTTCTTGTCCCATTCTGTACATGTACCTTGCCGTGATCCAAGTGCAACACCTTGCACTTGGCCTTGTTGAACCTCACTAGGCTCTCATAGGCCCACTCTTCGAGCCTGTCCAGGTCCCACTGGATGGTGTCCCTTCTTCCTATTGTATCAACTATACCACTCAGCTTTGTGTCATCCAGAAACTTGCTGAAGCTGCACTCAATCCCACTATCTGATAAAGATGTTAAATAGCACCTGTTTGAATACTCACCCTAAGGGACAACAATTGTGACTGGCCTCCACCTGAACACAGATCCATTGACAACAACACTCTGCGACCAACTAACCAATTCTTTATCCGTCAAGTAGTCCAGTCTAAAAATTCATCTTTCTCCAATTTAGAGATAAGGATGCGGTGTGGGGCCATATCAAAGGCCTTGCAGAAGTCTGGGTAGTTGACATCAGTTGCCCTTCCTTCCTTAAGTGATATTGGACTTACTTTTCTCTTACACTGGGAGAGTCTCTGCTCTCCTGACCTCCACTCAAAGGTTCAGAGACACGAGAGACTTCAGAAATTTGAGTGCCAGTGAAAACTGGGGTGATGAACTTGAGTAACTCAGCCTTTTCCATGTCAGTTCAAGCCAGTTCTCCCTTTTCATTTATTAGAGGGGATACACTCTCCATTGCCTCCTGTCTCTTTGACCAGTGTACCTACAGCATCTCTTCTTGTTATTTTTCACATCTCTTGCCAAATTCCATTCCAGACGTAGCTGAAATGGCACTGAAAGTGTACTTCAAATCCTGTCCTTGGTGAGCAAGAATTCTTGCAATTTTGCCAACTCTTTTCATTTTAGTATAATCATTTCTCTTCCTACCTTGGCTTTCCTCTTGTTTCTTTCTCTTGTTGTGTCTTCCACTCATTTCTACTCTCCACTCACTGTTCACATTTTTTACCCCCTACCCAGTTACAGAAAAGTAATTTTTGTGGAATTAAAATGGAACTACTCCTGTAGTTAAGGCACATACATAGCTCTTAGATAAAGGACTGAGCTTTCAATACCACTGAAGAATTAGGTCTTTGTTTTCTAGAACTCTTCTCTCTAAGAAATTGTAGGAGATTGGTTGCTAACTGTAACTTGCTGTGTGGTCAATGTCCTTATGTCATGTTAATATGCCATCACCAAAAAAGCTATGAATTGAGACACAATAAGGCAATGCATAGTTTGAAACGAAAGGAACAATTCCATCAGGCTGAATTTTGCACAAGCTCTGCATTTACCAAAACAGTGTTTTATTTTCACCTTATACACACATAAAAAGGCATAAGAAATTGGCAAGTGAATTAACAGTGATTTTTTGATCCAGATTTAAAGCCAGATTCATGGCTGTTGAAGTCAATGGATACATTCCTACCGACTCCTATAATTATAGCCATTATTTGTGAATTTCTATTGTGGTATCTCAGTAAATAAGAAACTTATCATCATTTTACATTCTTCTTCAAATGATAAATTGGGTGGTAAGAGGAGAAACAGAAGAAATAGAAAGCTTATCCACAGCTTACACTTGTATTATCTTGCAAAATAGTTTGAGTTTATTGATATTCTGTGCTTCACAATGTCCCTTTCCAGCAGCTTTCTATGCAAATTGCAAAACATATCAACCAGAGTTAGACTTCTTTGTACAGAAAACATTTTTAAAAGCATTTTTCTAAGTATATTCATATATGATTATAGTAAGACATACTTATTGACCAGAAGCACTTTTAAATTTTGAACTAAAGAAAATTTGTTCAACTAGGGATGATAAATCCTTCTGTAATTTCAGCAGTACAACATTTCTTATTCATAAAGGACCAAGACATGAAGTGTACTTTCTATTTTTATGCAATAATTGCATTAAGTGTATGGAAAGCAAGTGTTGTAATATGCAGTGTTAAATCAAATTAGTGATTGATAAGAGACTGTACCAAGTTTGGGAACCTGTCTGACATTGTGTTCCTCTCTAGTGTTAGGTGTTGTGTTTTTTTTAATGTAGCCCAGGTTATTCTGTAGTTATTGTCCTTGGAGAATGTAGAAAGGTAGAATAATCATATTTATCAGCAGAATACTGTTTGGGATGGTGCATTGTTTTTTCATTTCCCCCCTTAACCCAAGCTGACCAAAAGGATCAATCTGCTGTTTGTACTTTGTACTACCTCAGTTCTTCTGAAGAAGATGTATCAGCTCTGTTTGTTTCTCTGTGGGAATTTCAGACAAGCTTTCAAATACCAAGGTCCTGTTGACAGCATATGTAGTTTCCGTGGCATTTTTTACAGAGCTTTTTGAGGGGTGGCTTTTATCAGTTTTTCCTAATTCCTCTGAAGAACAGCATGCTTTTTGTCAATTGGTTGCTGTCTTTCATCTGAAAGATAGCTTTCTTTGGTGATAACTCTTTATCTCGCTACAGATAGAACTTGTAAAGTATGTTGAGATATCTAAGCGTGGAAGTGATAGTGCAGAATATTTTTAGCAGTAAAAGCTGTGCTTGTAGGTATTTGTTTCAGTAAGGACAAGCGGTTTGTCAGAATTGCTGCAGTCCCAAAGCACTTGGTAACGTTTGCCTCTGGAGTGCCTTGGTCCTTCTGTCTCCTTCTCAGGCCTCTGCAGCCCAGCACCTACTCATTCATCACCTTCCCCTTTTCATCGGGGATATGTGAGGTGCTGGAGGCTTGGCTATTTCTGCTCCAGCCCTGACACAGCTTTGGAGGTCTGCAGCCACTTCCCTTTCAAGGCGTATTGGCTGGCTGGCACCTGTGTGCTCAAGAGCAGGGCAGGCAGAGAGCACCTTCTGCCAGCATTCCCTCCAGCCCACCTCAACTGCCTGCACAGTCACCGTCTCCAGGTGATGTTCAAAGGGCAGTGCATCCTGAGTGCTCCTTCACGTGGCAGTTTTCTAAACGAGCCCCCCATTTTCCATCTGGACAAATGAAACTACAGATCCGACGGTTGTTGCAAAGCATTTGCTTTTAGTCAGTTGGGCCCCAAACCTTCAAATAGTAGGGACTGCCAGCTAGGCAGAGAGCTAGTGTAAAGGTTAATCTTATTTCAGAAATAGAGGGAGGGAGATGCATTACAGTGCTTCATTGGAAAAATGTCAAAAGCCATTAGCTGCTGGCTGAAATATATGAGAGGGAGCAGCATTAGCTCTGCTCTTTGTTCTGTCTACAGGTGAAATGAGGCATTTCACCATTTACCTTTGGGAATTAAGATGTAACATGTTTTGAAGCTCCATTCCTTTGTCATAGGAATTACTGGTAGAAATACAAAGTATACTTTTTTACTTTGCACATACCTATTTCTATTTTTGTGTTGTATCATCTCCACACTTACATATGGTGTGTTACGATTGCTATATACGTGTGTATATAAATACACACATACACAAGTATATGCATATATATGTAGTGTACTAGACAACTGTGTATTTTACATACACAATTTTATTTCTCTGTGTGAGACATACGAAATGTTCGCATCTGAGGAGTAGCATGCCTGGAGTAGTATCACCTGCCAACTAAACCTGATTGATAGGAGGTATTCATACACTGCAGTCTCCTGAACAGTTTCAACTACTGTTATTTTCTTACTGGTAGGAGATATTTCTTTATCTTTCACCTTTCAAAAATACATCCATTCAAAAAATGAAAGATTTGCCATTTGGACCTTCACATATTTTTCTAGAGGTAAATTTTGCTTGGCTCAAAAACCCCAGATATCTTAAATTTCTACTGGACTGAAAATATGGATTTCTTTCTCTGGAAGAGGGAGTTTAGTTTTTCCAAGCACACAAACAAGGCTTGCATCAGGCTGGAAGAAGGATGTACATACTAGATTTCTAAGTCATGAAATTCATAAATATGTGTTACTGTCATTATAAATTTAATACAAATTTCTTTCATCCTTGCCCTGATCATTTACTGTTCAGACAGCAAGCTTCTTCATTTTGTAGGAGCTAAATAAACAGTACCACCATGCTGGTATTTTTTGCTGAAGCACAAAATGTATGGTGTTTCAGGGAGGGACCTAAAGGGTCTGTTGCTCCTGCTTGGGATGACCTGCATATTGCAGAATGCTGGAAATTCATCTTTAGGCATCTTTTCTACTGCCCAAGCCTGTATTTCATCAGTGGTTGCTGCCCGTGAGTGAATGTCTGTATCTCTTCCCTTCACGCTGTGCTATCTGACCTTCCTTTGGACACTGTCCTTTCTGAACATTCCTTCTTCCTGGCAGGAGGCAGTGTGGAGACATTAGTTTGCTGATGAGAACAGCTGGTTTCTTCTTTCTCATATTCTCACCTGTTAGCTGTAACTGTAGAGCAGCCTGCTTCTTCTTTTCCTTTGTTCTCCTTCGTTCTGTAGTCACCCTCCCTGTTTCAACTTGCAATACAAATGTGATTTGGTTTGGGTATGGGCACATGCTGCCATCTCTGTCAAATTAGAGAGATTGTGTGACACAGAGCTTGTGTTGCCATTATGCCAGCTGTGGGAAGCAGACAACAACCCATCCAATGTATGAGCCAGCTGGCCTCAACAGACAGTATGTGTGAATACAGAATTTTAAACCAGATTCTGGGATCTCCTGTGCCACTAAACTCTGGCCTAAAATGTCTGTGATTTATTAAGCAAAGCCACCCAGTTTAGCTCAGCTAAGCCTTCTTAACCAAGAATGATATTTTAGAAACAGTATATCTTGAAAAACAGTAATTACCCATGCATCTTAATAACGTGGCAGGCGTTGGAGCCTCTCCAGCAGCTTCCAGAATCTAAATATGACAAATAAACATCACAAGAGATGAAGCTAGAGAGCAGCAAGCCTGAGATGAAGGATGTCCTCTGTATGTAGTCAGGGTTCCCAGGCTCCAACTCAGCACAATATTTTGATATATGGTCACCTTTACATATTAAGCATTTTCCCTGACCAAAGAGGACAGCTCACACATTTAAATCTTCTCAGGTGCTCCTGCTTCCCAGAAAAATGTGTGTAATAATGGATAATCTGTATCCAGGGTGGTCCTTGCTGAAGTAGTCAAATGAAAATATTTATCTGCCCTATTTATATGTAATTTCATATTTAAAAGTAGACAAAAGCATCTATAAATACAAATGAAGAAGAGAAGTTGTACCAAAGTTTGAAAGGTTACCACAGGAGAGTACTTTATAAATGTGATGAAAAATTTCCACTTCTGCAGAGAACAAGAGACTCAGTTAGCGAAATAATTATTGACAATTAGCAAGTCAGCAAAGAGAAAATGTATTGCAGAAAACACTGCTGTTCGTAATTATCCATTGCAATCATTAACAACCTCTTTAAAAGGTTTTCTTTTGTAAATCCCTCAAGAGAGTAACACCCAAGAGTTCAGTATTGGTAGCCCACTTGTCTTCCTCTTTCGATAGCACAGCTATGTAAAAATGAAGTAATAACGTTGGTGTATCTGCCTGCTGTTTTACTCTTTCAGTGAAAGTGAAGTTTTTTTCAATTTAAAAGCCCACTCTGTTTAACTTTTATATACAGTTGAATAATATGTCGCTTTTTGCATACGTATACTTGAATAATACCGCACTCTTGAAGTGTCTTGACTTTGTACGCCCATCAGCAACTGCCTGAAAGTGCTGTGCTTGGTTCTATATGACAAACAAACCTCTCTGGTGATGTGTTTATTACTTTGCACTGCTTGTCTTGTTTCTGGAGGTTTTTTTCAGTGTCCATATCAGTGTGGCAAACTCAGCATTCTTGGTAATGCCTGGAGTGCAGGAACAGGAAGCCCTGTGGCTGTGGTAGCTCTGGGCACTGCTTTCATGTCTCCACACCTCCTCATTCTGCTCCATGCATCCAAGCAGCCTGATTAGAGCTACTTCAAATGGTCTGAGGAGCTCCACAGCTTGTCACATCATCACCACAGACACAGTGTCCTTCATTATGGTGGCATCTTTTTCAGTTTTTCATTGATCTATATGATAATGAAGTGATTCATGCCATGTTTATTGTTGATATATTTTAATACTGGATTGAGGGGATTGTATTTTTTCTTAGGTTTTTGTGTGACCAATAATTAATGTAATTGTTTTTGGAACAGAATTACAGCACCCACCTAGGGCTTTCTCAGCTGCGAGGCTGACTTGATTAGAGGATCTTTCTACAAGTCTGTCAAAATTAGAGCTGCCTTCATTGTGTGCTACTTTAGCTGTTGAATGAAAGACTGTCAGGAAGCACACCCTCACCTTGAGGACAGAGTATGTTTGCTGCCTTCTCTACTAGGTAGGGTTTGCAGATTTATCTTGAAAAGAGTTGGCTGACACAGTCTGAATTGAGACTAAAAATTAATCAGTGTGTGCAGTCAGAAGGTTGCTTTTCAGACTCACTGCCTGCCCTACTGTTGTTTACACACAGCCCTTCGCATGCAAAGCAGTTGCTTTCTCAGCCTTCAGTCTGAAAGCTGTCAGCAACTTTTTATAGCTTACTTGTTGATACAGACGTCTTGGAAAATCAGTCTGACAACCTCAAAGTGTCCCAAAAAGCTTCAAGTGAACAGCACTTTGTTATCACTCATGGTTTTAAAGAAGGACCTGTGCGTTTTGGTGGACTACAGGTTGGCTGTGAGCCAGCAGTGTGCCCTTGTGGCCATGAAGGCCAGTGGTACCTGGCAGTGTGTAAAAATGAGCATGGCCAGCAGATCAAGGGATGTGACCCTCCCGCTCTACTCTTCCCTTGCGAGGCCACATTTAGAGTACTGTGTCCAGTTCTGGGCTCCCCAGTTAAAAAAAGACAGGGTTCTCCTGGAAGCAGTCCAGTGGGGGGCCACAAATATGATTAGGGGCCAGGAACATCTCCCATATGAGGAAAGGCTGAGTAACCCATGTTGGAAACTGAAGACTGAAGGGATATCTGATTAATATTTATAAATATCTAAAGGCACATGAATGAGGCCAGGCTCTTCTTGGTGGTGTGTAGTTATAGGACAAGGAGTAGCGTCTAGACAATTATTTTTAATTAGATAGGGATTGATCTATGTTAAGAGAGATGTTTTTTTCTGTTTGAGAATTTTATAGTGATGTAACTTTCAAAATTACATCCACAGAAAGCTGCGATTTTAAGAAGAGCTGCAATGATTTAAAATATAAATGAGTAAGAAAGTGAATTTCTTAACATGTGGTGCCACACTGTCTAGCAGCTGTAGTATGTTCTGCAAAGCCAAAGGCATATTTTTAGCCCGACTCTCTGCTATGCATATTGTCACAACAGTTGATGATACTGTTTCCTTTGTTCATAGATGAAGTCTTGTCTGAAAACTTTTTGGACTACAAGAACCGTGGAGTCAATGGATCTCATCGTGGTCAGATTGTCTGGAAGATTGATGCCAGTTCTTACTTTGTGGAGCGTAAGTATTTTTTCAGTTTTAGTATAGTAAAATTCAGCCACTGCATAAAGATAATTGCATTCCTTGTCAAGTTGTTCTTATGATAGTAGTATGCCCAATATATTTAGGAAAGGCCAAAAGTGTTACCATTACTTTGAACACACTAAGAGGAACTCGGAAGTTCCTATTAGAAAATTTTTATTAGAAAATAATAGAATTAGAAAAACATAGCTTCTACAAGAAAATAAAATAAATTTTGTGGATACGGACTTACTTACATGTTTTAACTTTAAAAAAAAATTAATTGGTTTGCTGTTATTTGGACATTATCATTAGCAGTGAGTGGCATTTACTTTAATATAGTGTTAAGAAAAAGAACTCTGGAGCATAATCTCATTTCTGGAAGATTAACACAGTCTTTATTAGGAAAACCTCATGGTGGGTCCACCAGGTTAGAACAGATTCAGAAATCAAAAAAGGATTCAGTTCTGGTCATTGTCTAGCTTGCTGTAAATGCTTGTTGTTACAGTTTGATAAAAGTACAGTGATATCAAATTAATTGTTCCTCACTTTATTCCTGTATTACTCAGGGTGTCTGATGCAATGCAGTGTAACACTTTTCCACCCCTCAATCCTCCCTTAATGGTCAAAATACACAGACATTGAACTCACTTGTCCAAAGAACTATGTACTCTCTACAGCAAGTTAACAACATTTCCAGACTTTGTCATCCCATGTCCCTGACTGAAAGACAGCTCGATCGTTGGAGTTACTCTGCACTAGTGTGAATGGAATTTGTGGTCTCTAATTTCCTCCAAAAAATGCATGCTTTTCTTTGGTGAGCAGAAATAAGCCACTCAAAAGACTGGATTGAGATTTATAGAAAATATCCATGGGAAATGGCTATAGTTATCCTTAAGGAGTCAAATGTGAAGAAGTCTAACGTTAAACAGTAGCACTCTTTCAGTTGTGCTGAATGTTTTCAGAGATCCACCTTAGCCTGATGAGCAAAATTTGGAGTCACGTGAGCATATCTAAATTGCATGGTAGTCAGGTGTAACTGTCAAGACTGCCTGAATTAAAGGGCCATCAATGGAATCTTTGATTTAGCCTAAATTCTAAAAGAGTTAGAAAGGATATGAATTATACTTGATTAGATTCATCTCTGACTTTGACCTCAAGCATAAAGAAAGATGCAACATGCACACATTTTACAGAAATTCGGTATTAGAAACAGATTCTCTCTTCTCAGTATGAAGCTATTGCTAATGGTCTGTAATTCACAGTTTTAAGTTAAATTGAGAATATTCTTAAAGAACCAAAGGAAACTACTTAAATTGTATGTCTGGATACAAGGCATGATATGAATGTTTTCATCCTATATTTTGAAAAATACATTCCTGGGAAATTGTTTAATATACAAGAACATTGATTTTAGTTACCCTAGTTTTAGAGCAGAAGTACTTCATAGGATCTAACCTTTAAAATAAGATTAATTTGCAACTGCTGCTTTGATCTTAACAGTTATCAATCTGTGAAACTGATCGTGTTTACTTTAAACTGTTAAAGAAGTGTGGGGAGGAGATGAAATATTGTAGAACAGGGTTTTGAAGAGGCCTTAGTGTCTCAGTTTATTGATAAAAGATGGAAGTGTTACTGGGCTGCTGATAGCTTTATTTCCTAATCCACAGCAGAGGAGAAAAGAGTCAGTGTGAGAAATACTTAAGAGAAAGTCTCTTCAGGTGGGTAAGGACTCAAGTACACAAGGAATTATGGCAGCATGATAAGTTGTCTTTGTTAACTAAGAAATAGTAACTGTTGTTAATTGATTTTGTGTACATTCCTCACCTGCTCTGAGATGAGAAAACACAGCTTAGCATAGCCCTCCCTCACTGACACTTAGAAGTAAGTCATACTACACTGTAGTCAGGGAGCTCACGCTTGATGAGTTGCTGCCCCTTAGTAATTTGTTATGCTGCCAACATTAAACTGTGAATCTCAGCCCTGAGATTATGTACCAGTCCAGCCATCAAGGACAAATTATTGCCCTGTCCAGAATTAAAATAGAAGAAACTGAAGGAGGAAGTAGTAAATAATAGCACATGTAGATACGCTTAGAGCTGCTTGACTACTGAAATGAGAAGTGAACGCAGTGAAAAATGTTGATGCATATGAATCATGTTTATATAAAGGCAAGTTTTAGAGTTCCTGCTCATTGTTGAGAATTATATGGGAAATTACATAGCTCTGGGGCTGATTAAACATTATGTTAAAAACTGCAGTGCCTGATGATTTTCCTGTACTTTCTATCCAAAGACAACTGTATAGACCACCTTCTTTCAGACTTTTCTTTTTTAGACTGAGATTGAATTTTACTTTTATGTTGGCACAGCACATGAATGTGGTGACATTTTCAGGAATCAGAAAGATACTGATCATCAAAGTCAATCTCCTCTTAGAAACCTGCCTTTTTTTTTCGGAAACAACCTTGGGAACAAAAATATGTTCAGTAGTGTAAGAATTGCCTTGTTGGTCAAAAGATAACCTGACATGGTATCCTGTCTCCAAAAATAGCCAGTGATGTTGATTTGGAAAGGCACATGAAGATAAGTAAGTAAGTGTTAATGAGTCCCCCAGCTGGAGTATTGTTAGTTTCTGTCGATATGCTGCTGAAGCACTTTCTGACTTAGTTTTATTATTTAATAGAGGTCAAAGGATATAACAAGTAGCTAAGACCCAGCAATTTATTGTCTGTGTTGTTTTTGTATGCATAATGTTATATTTAACTCAGTATTGATTGGAATGCTTAGTATTGCTTAGTATTCATTCACTATAAAACAGAGTAGCTCTCACTTACAAAGGTAGCCCTACATTTCTGAGTTTACTTTTGCCAGTAAATATCTGTACTTTGGTATCTGTTGTGAGTCAACCCTGGCAGTTTATCAACTACACAGTGCTTTAGAAAAGGTCACAGTATACACTGGAGTGTTTGGCCCATTGTAGCTGGCAGGTACAGTGATAAAGGGTAAATCATAACATGGCCAAATGAAGACTCGGTCCTACACAACTTTAAATTATAAGTTCCCAGAACCTTAAGACACACCAGTTTGGTATCTGTTCTTGGAATGTATGGAGATTTCACAGTGTTGGTAATGTTGCTGTCCTATTGAGGGATTATGGGAATCATTCTGTCCAACCTCAGAAGTCCAAGCTTTTCTTTTGCCAACAGTTAGTCTTTAGTATACCCCACTGGGTGCCTTTCAACAACATTTGAGAAAATTACCATTATGCAGTTTCCAGCCACTTGAAGTAAAGAGTTTAATGGACAATTCTGAATGATTTTTCTTACTGAAGAGGTATTTGAGTGAACTTGAAAATCAAGGGTATTAAAGATAGGCTGATTTGCAGAAGTGAAATTCCCATTAATATGAAAAACGAAGTTTTAGGAGTGAAGTCTAGTAAATACAAATAAATATTCTGTATTTTCAATCAGTAGGCATATATAATATATTTGGAAGTGTTTTGTTCAAAATGTTCCTCAGTAGAGTTATTGTTTCTTTCCTTCGTTCTTGAAAATTAACAAGCAAATGAAATACGGCATTGAAACTATGTAACTTGAAGACATTCAAATTAAAACCTCTATTGAGGTACTATTTCTAGTTGGCAGAAAACTGCCATCTAATCTGCATGCAATGATCTGGGACCTGGATTAGGGCTAAATTGGAGGTCCGAATGACTGGGAGGTGTTTTCTTTCTGGTGGTAGATTAACACAACAGAAATCTTCCTTCTTATGGTAAAATTTTTGACACAATTCAGAATTGCATTGAAGATAGTCAAATACCTGGAACATCTGTTAACCCACAGGACTTTCAGCAGGTCATTTTATCAGCCAAGAAAACAGTTTCCCAATGTGGAAGCTTACGCAGCACCTAATTGTTTACATTTATTACTGTTGTTGCTGCATTTTTATCAAAAACAGATGATAGGCCTTTCAAAGATCAGATTAATAATTGCTTATTCCTATTGGACTTGAGAATCAGTTTGGATTTCATGGTAAAAAAAAGGCATTCAACTAAATAAGTTTGAGTTCTGAGCGATTCTGGTATTGAGAATTCTGAGAGATTCTGGCAGGTAAATAAGTAGTCAAGGGAAAATAATGTACTGGGTTATGGTCCATATGTGCTACATATGTTTGCATTTATGGAATATGAACATAAAGATGAGCCACAAACTGGTATGTAATCAGCCCTTTTATCTGGGGCTCCTTCTAGAAAATCTCTTAGGCAGATGATTTACAGGCCATTTTAGAAGTACAAATAACTGAAGGATGTAGCAGCCTTAAAGGTTTCCAAATAAATGATATACAGTCATAGTAACAAATGCTGTAATGAAGCTGAAGCCTTTTTAGAATTTTTCTATCTCGAGTCATGTAAACTTCACTGGTGAAAGTATGTGTGAGTAAATTGGACTTTAAGCTGAAGGAGATCACAGATGATAAAACTGAAGCAACACAGAAGTATCACCTTCAGTGGTGTTAATAAAACTAAATAGCAGAATAGTTATATGTATCAGAGAAAAAAACAAAAAAACAAAAAAACCCCAACAACAGATACGAAGCAACAAAGGAGATTTGTATCCAAAAGGGTACATTTACTGTTTGTATCTCCCCTTGCACATATACTAGTCTTTTCAATACTTTATGGTTATTTTCCACCTTATATACACATATCACTCTTTATATTCCTCTTTCATATTTTCTCATCCCAATAGCCCTGTAGTGACTTAATACTTATCTTTGAGGCTTGGCTTTGGGAGAGGAGAATGATCTGATCCTGACTGAAGGCATTTCCCAGTTCAGAGCTACTGTGATTCCTCAAGAACCCTTTGCTTTGTGTCCTTTGATGAGCCCTTTCATCTTTACCATCATTTTCTTTTTTTTGTTTGTTTGTTTTTTTAAATCTTACAGTGTCTTTCTGTGCCGGGATTATAGCCAGCAACCTATCATGAATGGAAACACAGGTCAATCCCCATAAGATAGGAAGACAAGAGACAGCTATTTCTCAGCTTCCTACTTGATCAACCTGTGGTAGCTTAACTGTGCGACTTTACAAATCAGGTTTTCCTCCATCTTTCTCTCAGTTTCCACAGCGTTTTTTGACACTTAGACATATTTTGTTTGTACTGTGGAGATGGGGACTGTTTATTTGCGGAAGGGGAAGTGGATGCTTGTGTTGCAGCATGTGTGCTTGGTGACACTAGGCTGGGAAAACCTGTCTGGTCACATGCTGCCTGCTTTCTGCTTTCCATTGCAGTTCTTAGAGAAATTACAAAATCTCTACATGCTTAAAGCTGAGACTGAAGTGAGTGCTTGGTTATGCTGACACTAAGTTCTGCCAGGGTGAACTGGAAAGCTTTAAATTATAAAGAATGCTTCATCTTAGGCATGCTGAAGTCAGAGCAAAGTGTAGTTCCCAGTAACTGAGACCACAGCTTAATGTGTCAGCCGCTTTACCCTAAAGAAGCACAGCCATTCTACCAGTGCATACAAGACTGAACATCTTGTGTTTCTTGAGGCAATTGTGAAGAATGGCAGTGACATTTAATCACAATTCTAGTACTAATTACACTGAGTTGTGGAGCATTTGGATCCAACAGATTTATTCTTGTTTGTTAACTTTCAGGTGGCTTTTGTTGTTTTCAAATACAGTAATGTCTAGTGTCTCCTATGAAGAGCAGATCTTAATTCTTTCCTATTTGCTGAGGTAGTTCCTCTCCATAATAGCTTAGGCCAGGATTTTGAAGGCATTAAGTTCAATACAAATGTTTGAGGGCAAGGTTTCAAAGTTGAAAAAGTGAAGATTGATTTAAAGGTGAGAGGTGGAAGAAGAGGAATGGAGTGAAGAAGTGATTTGCCAGTGCAAGAGCTACAACCACAGATAAGACTTCAGTTTCCACACTCCCTGCGTAGTGTCTCGCCTGCTATTTGAGGCCATCTCTAGTCTGTTTGCAGTCTGCACTATTGGGAATTACATAAAACTTGTACTCTGAAAATAAATGTGCATGACTACATAGTGCATTTTTCTTCCCTTTGTTCTTTATAGATTGTAACTTCTGAAACCCATTCTGCTGTAAAGAGTGGAGAAGGTGTCTGGAGGGCTGTTATGGCTTTTTGTAATAAGCCTGGCAAAAGGCAGTACTGAAAGAGCTAGAATTTTTCCTTTCTTTTCTGTTTTCTCTTTTTTAAGACAGCTGTGGATATGTTGGATCTACTTGTTTTTTTTACCTTCCCAGATGTTGTGAGGGTGAGGGACAGCACTAATTTCCCTTGCAGTCTGACAGACCAACTTTTGCCTAGCTGATCCTCGGCCTATAGCAAAGACCCATCAGCTTGCTTCACCCACTGAGCATAAGACTGAACTGCTTTCCACCTTGTTATTTCCCTGCAGCTTGTCTTGTCTCATATGTAGGCAGAAGGGTACTGTTGTCCTGGTGCTGCCAGGTGACGCCACAGGCAGCAAGTTCCACCACTAGATCTACCTGATGTTGAACACCTGGAGCTCAGTGAACTTGGTAAAACAGAGTATGATGCCAACATTGTTGCTTCTCAATGACCTGATAAGCAGAAAGAGTGCAGCAAAGAGGCCTGGGCCCCAGTTGCAAGCTAGTGCAAGGTATCACCTGAGGCACTCCATGTACCTCCTGTTGGGAAGATGCAACACCCTATGATTTCAGACCTTGGGTAGAAGATAGTTAATAATAGGGCAGTAAGAGGGCACAGGTACAGGGTACAGCCTTTTCCTGTTCTCTTCTCCTTCATTTATAGTGTTATTTCTTTCATCGCCATAGTTCACTCTTTCCTAGTGGGTGTTTGTCTTGCTGTGAGCTTGTTGTTAGCACCCTTCACAAGAAACAGGTAGGGATGGGGATAGGCAGCAGTTCTGCTACTGACAGGAAATTGAAGAGACTGTGCATTCCTTGGAAGAATTCTCACTCAAATCTTGTCAGGAGCTGGGAATGCCCTGGGCTTTCCATGCCCCTGTGTTAAAATCTGTGGGCAGCTGTAACTTCTGATTTGCTCTGCTTCATTCTCTCTTCTCTAGTCCCACTGGAGATGTAAGTTAGGTGCTCGGCATAATGCCACAGGGAATAGCACATACTTATTTTGAGGCTTCAGGAGTCCAACTGTAGGTGCTCAAGTTTGAAAACAGTGTTTCACGTAAATGTTTATTTTGCTCTTCAAATCACATAAATCACATCAGTGATATCCTCAGACACACTGTACTTGCTTTAGCTTCAAAACTCATGCATATAATGCGTTTTTTTCCTTTAACTTCTGTGTTGTCTAGGAGTATACTTGAAGCAATGAAGAGGGTGTCTCGAAATGGAGCAGTGTGGTTAGCAAGTGTATCATTCTCATTTAGTATCTGAACAATGCCTAACAGATATTGCTTTGATTCTTTGAACTTTGCATGTTAGTATTCCACAGAATGGTTGCTGAAATAATCTCAAAGTTTATTTAAATGTATCCGTATAACTTAGGTAATGTTTTGTGATTGATAATCATTCTACTGCATATAGCAAGAGATTACAGTGTCATCTCTGATTCACAAATTAGTCTTTGCCAGTGTGAAATAATACTGGCAAGCCTCTGTTAGGTGGCGCCATATGGGAATTTGGTGAAATTGCCCTTGTTCAAAAGATAGATTCCCTCTCTTTTGTATAGGGCCCCTTGCTCTCCCTTTGAATACCTCCATTGGACATGTTTCTGAAGCTGCTACAAGCCAATAAATTCCCACTGAAATCAGTAAGAACTGCTCGCACATGGCAACTGTGTTCCATCAAGCTCAACACCTTTCATATGCAACCATATACGGAGAGCCCAGGTCCAGATGTTGACCCAAGTGGGGTAATTTTTGGTAGAAGAACAAAGATGAGATTCGTGTAGAAGATGAATGCAGAGTAAATGGGAAGCAGCTGTGATTGGAAGGGTTATCAGTACATGAATCTAAAGGTCATATTTTCTCCAGAACAGTACTAAGCTACTAAGCCTCATTTCAGTAATTTTCTTACTAATTATGAACAAACAAAAGGCAATGTATTTGTGTTTTTAAAATTTAGGATATAAATTCTGTCCGTGGATGCAAAATCTTCCAGGAGGCTTTTTTAGTGTAAGAACTCAGCACCACTGAACATTTAAGATTATGGTGGGCACAAGAACCCCAGAGATGGGGATCTCAGAGAGAAATGTAGGCTGCATCAAGGGCTTGCCTGAGGGAGCAAACTTAGCAGTCTACTTATTGACCAAGACAACATTCTTTAGAATAGATCAGTGTCAATAATTTACCATTTATAATTTTGGTGGATTTTATGGATATATATTTGTAATCCTGCTAAATTTAACCATTTAAATAATCAACCACAACAAAACTTAGAATTCTTTAATACTAAAAAAAAGCATTTTTTCTTATTTTATGGAAGTAATGAACTTTCTTCTCATCTGTTGAAAGGCTCTTCTATATCTTTCTGCAATGGTGTAACATCTGAAGGGCTCTTCTTAAATGACCATTGTGGCACAGTATAAAAGGGGATAAATCTCTTCACATATCAAAATTTGATTGTAGCCCTGCTGTGTCATTGTCTAGTTTCTACCAGCTGCAGAGTCTCTTGTGCCTTGTAGTGGTTACAGCAACATTTATCCAACTTACACATGGTATTTGGGCAATTTTAGTAGACTAAAAATCATCTCTGGCCTTCCATGAGGGTTTTACCTGCTGGAAGAAAGCAGAATTCTATCTATGAGGTAGTGCAGGGAGCCTTTTGGTATTTGCCTTTTTTTTTTTTGCTAACCACCTAGTGATTCTAGCCATATATTACTCCTAGCATCCAGGATTCCTGCTATAGGAATCCCAGATGCCGAGAGTACTTTTTTCTGTCCAGAATGACTTACTCAGAGAGCAGGAGGTCAGCATGGATGAGTTACTGTCTCCCTCCAGGGTTTGAACACTTTTACACAGCAGAACCATTTTTTGCAAGGTCTCTAATATTGGTTATAGGTTCTTGAGAAACTCAGAATAGTGTTTTGTACTTCTAAGCTATTCTCTGACCTTTGCAATTCTTTGGATGTTCACCTTACCCCATTAACAGCAAATGTAATTTCCTCCCATTTATCAGTGCTTAAAGTTTTTATTAGAAAAAATAATCTTGAAATAAATGCTTGTTTCTTAGAATGAATTTGTTTCCTAATTAAATCTCCGTAATGATGTTTTTTTCTATTCTTCCCCTTTCATTAAATTATCTATACTGATTTCATTATGTGTTCTCTCTTTAAAAGTTACCTATGGATTTTTTACAAGTCTCCTTTGCCAAAAGCAGCTGCTGCAGTGAGACCTCTTAAGAGTAGAAAGTGGTATTTATTCAAGACCCTTCTATCTGGTGGAGGGACCTGTGTACCTACCAGGTATTTCTTCATTTCTCAGATGGTAGGAAGCAGAGGCATAGGGAGGTGTTTACTTATGTGAGATGAGCTGTCACAGCTCACTTGCAGCTCTTGTCTAATCCCTGCGATAACAGCCACAAGTCTGAAGCCTTCTCACTCAGGGGCCATATTAAGGCAGCTTTATGTGATTAGGTTGCATATACTGATAATCTTGTTTCCTTCTACAGATCCCTTTACACTGTAAGGAAGCTGTGAATGCAGTCATAGAATAGCTTTGGGTGCAATGGGTCTCTGGAGGTTGTCTGTTCAAGGCAGGTCCAGTTAGAGCAGATTGTTCAAGAAATCTCCTAGTAAAGGTTTTGAATATCTTCAAGAATAAAGTTTCCCTTTGGGTGACCTTTTTTAGTGTAGACTGCCCTCACATTGGAACAAGTCTTACTTCATTTTCAAATATGGCCTTTTTTTGTCTCTAGCTTACATTTTCTCCTGACCCTTTCCTTTTGCATGGATAATGTTTGCCATCCCTTGGAGAACTCAAAAAAAGGAAAGAAAGAAATTATGAAAAGCAGTTACTATTTTACCTGGTATTTTAGAAAGAGTTGCAAATAAAACACAAAATCAGGAATAGAGTGTTTGTTGTTTTCTTAAAAGCTGTTTGCATTTTGAGAACCAAAATAGGTTTTGTTTATGAAGCAAATTGCAGCTGTGTTACAGAAAGGAGGTGGAGGTGGGGAGAGAAATAAATGGATGATGCGTATGTATCAGAATTTACCTGTGGATGTTGTAACTTGCCAGCAGTGTTCCCCCAGACAGAGACTTCCGATTAGCAGCAGTACAAGACATGGAAAGCAGGGGGCATGAAAATAAAGAGAACAGGCGCACATTTATACATTTGTATAAATGTATAATCTTTGTGCAGTAGAGGGGCACCCGAGAGTTTTCTCAGCAGCTCATGGCAAGCACTCTCAGTTCTAAATCCAGCAGGCAGAACATTTAGGGAAGTTGCTTTTGTGAAGAGAAGGTCTCATGCTCATCTCTTTCTCCTGCCTTTGCCTATAAGAGTCATTCTTTTAACACTGCGGTTGTCTAGCACAGGCCTCACAGGCTTATGGATTGTGACTACAGTTCTCCTTCTCTTTCTCAAATCCCTTAAAATATGTCTACAGGTGGGAGCACATCAGGGTGTTTCAGGGGCCTGTAGAGATTTCAGAGTCTTGGTTTGTCTCTTCACTAACTAGGTGTTTGTTCAAGCTACTGAACAGCCTTTAAGCACTACTGAAATCACTTTATAACCTGGATTACTCCAGAAAGCACTGGGAACTAGCACAAGCTGATACATCCCATGGAGAGATAGGACTATTTCCTTCCCATAGCTTACCTAAGATTTCTGCATTTACGTATGTAAATATGTAATATTCTGTACTTAGCACACTTCTGGATTCAGGTGCAGTTAAAGACAACCACAGCAGAGTCATTTGTGGTATTTAAGACCTTGCTACCCTTCCATTGTCCTTGCTGCCTCTGCCACAAGCAGCCTCTCATTACCACACCATTTCTGGAGGCACCATTTGATCCCTGGTCCTTGCTATCAATTTCAGCAATCTGGGTAGCTTAGTTCATTTTTGGGTGCTATTTCTGACAGCCTTTGCCTGTGAGGAGGTTGGCTGATGGCAAGTAAATACAGGGTTGCTTCAGGTCATGTTACCCAGAGATTTGAGAGGTGTGGGGCTCAGGTGTGGGACTGCACTTAGCTGAAAGATGACGTTTTTGACTAATGGTGTTCTAGTGCAGAGGGCATGTTCATATGTATTCATGCTGCTGTTTTGTGTGTTTCAGTGGGGTTTGAGCTATTTTGCATTATGTTACAACGAGAACAGCCTTAAGAAGGGCATACGTTAAATGGGAGAAGGCATTTGTCCTTGTAGAGCAGCCCTATGGAGAGCAGGATCTGAAATCCTTCAGTATTTAGAGATTGAAATTCCTTCTCTACTGAAGTCAGGAGAACTAGCTATTAATTTAAACAGGATAGGGATTTCACCAAAACGTATCAGAATTTGCTGATCAAAAATTATAAATTCCTCTAGTTGTACATTCATAGGAAAGTATGAAAATTTGATGATTCTCTTTTTCTCTTTGCACTTTAACAACAAGGAAAAATAACTAAACAAATTGAAATGAAATTTCAGAAATGAAATTTGAAATTAAAACCAGTACATGGGTGTTTCATGTCTGAGCTGTGAAACCCTGAAAACTGGGTTAATAATGACCTCCCAGCACAGCCTTTATACTGCAACCAGGAACCTCTGTATGTAATTTCTGCTACTCTATAGAATGTGCTGAACTACTATGATAGATATAAGATCTCATATTGTGCTTCTGTTAGAAAATGACTCAGTGGAAGCCTTATAATATACTGTAAGTAAATAATATGTGCAAAGATAAATGTTCTGCTTCTGAACTAGCCCATTTAGGTTTTGTACAGTTTGGAAAATAGAAGCTGATTTTGTTTTATAAGATTTCTTTTTCTAAAATTCATAAATTTGTTGCATTTGTGATACATGTAAGTGCTAAATAATACTTTGGCACATATAAATGATTTAGCTGACCTGTGTGTATTATGAACTGTGGAGCATGTAATCCGGTTGATAGTGCATGCAGGAGGTTTATTTCAAACAGAAATGCTACATGAAGTTTAGAAATATTTTGGAGAAGGACTGAGTGATGTATGGTTGTGAAATGAACAAATTACAGCTTGGGTGACTATTTTGGAAGGAAAATAAGAGGTATGGTCTCCATCTACTGAAATCAGTTGGAATTTTTCTGTTGTCTTTAACAAGAGATGAATCAGGTTGTTAGCAGCTAGCATGCAAGCAACCAATAGTTCAGATGCTATAATAAATTAAAAACAAATTTAGCAGGATTTTTGTTGTTGTTGTTTTGACACTGTGGACTATAAATACTTAGTCCTTGAAAAACCTTTTGTTTTGGAAACAGTGGCTTGTCAAGGCTGACAAAGATTGCTGTACTCTTGCAGCTGACTCAAACAAGTATCTACCAACAAAATATCTTCAAATAAGTCTCCAAGGCTGTAACAGTGACTCTGTGGTAGGTTTTATTTCACAAGGCAACAAGAAGGTGGAAAAATGAACTGGATAAACTTTAAAACAATACTGGAAATGCATTTGCCCGTTCTCGATTCCTAGTATATAGCAGCCAGCAGCTGGATGTCTGTGGCAGCATTACACAAGGGGACCGTGTGCATATGCTTTTTCTGAAGACCCCTGTGAAAATACACAGCTTATGTGCTCCTTAGCTGGGAGATGAATGTGTGCATCCTCACAGCCTGTTTGAGACTTCAGGTCTGGAATATATACATGCAAGTAGAGGACCTCTTTTTGAAACACAGTAGGTTACGTGCATGAACAAGTACGGATCCATTAGCAGGAAACGATGCCAGTTCACAGCAGCTGAGAGTTCAAGTATTTGCTTTTCAGACTGAAATTCCGGGAGGTAATACAGGAAAGAAAAACCTTTGTTTTACTATTCTCAATGCTGCTGAAAAGACATGTTTGATGATGATGGTTACTACGAAAAATACTTTCAATAAAACCCTAAACTTTACTGTATTTTTTTAATATAGATTCCTTTTGACCTGATGAGTGAACTAAAGCATGTTACCTGCAAATACATTTGTATGACTTCGGCAGCATGAGTTGTTTTTTATAATATTTAAGTTGCAGAATGTGACAACTGGATGGGCGATGGCACAGGCATGTGTTTGAGCACCTCAGCAAAGGGAATTCATTCCAAGAGGCAGTGTCCAACTTGCAAATTCTGCAGGTGGGAGACAGCTCCCCTGGGGCTGGTGAACCCACATCAGTAGATCAACAGAACTGTTTGGTTTATGAATCTGCAGTGCCTTCTGTGTTTCTGCCTGTTAATGCTGCAACTGCATTAATTTTCAATGATGCTTTGCATGCTGGAAGAGCTGTCCTCCCACAAAGAGAGTCCTTTACCTTCCGGTGTGTGCCAGTCGAGGCACCTCCAGACTGCCAGTTAGACCAGCACCTTTCAGTCTGGCTTCCCATTCCTTCCTTTGTGATTGCAGACTAAGGTGCCAAAGTGCAGGACTGAATGCCATGATGGCTTTTAATTATGGGAGGGGCAGGCTTACAGCCCAGGAGGCACAAAGCTGTTAAAAGAAAACTGGTGTAGGGAACATCTGAACAAACAAATGCTTTGAAAGAAATTTGTAATGCACTTTTCAATTTCAGTGTGACTTGACTGACAGCAGCTTAAGTAATAAGTAGAGCTAAATCCTCTGATGACCTGCTTGATTCAATCCCTTCAGGTCAGTACAGAAGCATGCATGTGGTGCCTTACCTCTGCAGAGACAGGTTCAGCAGCCTTAACATGCACCTGTTAGGAATTTAAGTGCTGCTGAGCTAGATACTCCTGGATGCTAATGAGCTTTGTTAGGGTTTGTACTGAGTGTCCTCTTAAACACTGCTTTACAGAAGACCACTCTTTTCTCCTGTGACCAAAGAACAGCCCCACTATTATGAAAACCACTTCATGAGAGGATTTGTCTCACTGACATTCTTATCTCCTTTGGACTGGGCTGCAGGTTCAAAGAAGTTCAGAGATAACCCAGATTTCCTTTCATCAGTGCATTCTGTCCCACATGCTGAATACTCCCTGCATTTCTGCTAGAGGTAGTAAAGCAGTGGCCCAGGTTCTGCAGGATGCCTGGGGTTTCCAGCCTTACCCCAGGTGTAGGCAGCAGATGGATTTCCTGTCTTCCAGACTGCAGGGAAGAGCCGCACTATTTTCCTTTTGCAATGTTGCATACAGACATGCAAAGGTTTAGAATCACTTTCATGTGGCTGTAGGAGATATGAATGCAAATGTCAACTTTTGATTAAGTGCCAAATTTGCATATATATAACTGTCAAAGTTTGGGGGGAGAGCTGATATACAGTATATACTTAGCCACAGATCATCAATAGTAGATGTTATGAATGTGCAGGTGATTTGAAGCACACTTACTCTAGAATCCTCCTCTGTTAATTCTTCCTTTTTTTTTTTTTTTCAGATGCCCTTTTCCTCTGCTTTTGATTTTTTATAGGTTCTCTCCAAGTTCTGAAAAAGTGTTTTAAAAATAGTCTAGGTTATCTGCAGTCTGGACTGTGTTGCTGTCCCACTGTGTGTTGTCACATAACATCTGTTAGATCTTGCTCGAGCTATTGAGGATTTGCGTTAGGGGTTCCTTTTCACAGTGCAGCAAACTCCGTGGGAGTTGAGTGTGCTGTGTTTTGAGACCTGAGTCTTTAACTGTAAAAAAATAAAACAGTGTTTCTTGTGTGTCACTTGTTTGTGTGACTGCAGGAATTTCAGCTTGGATAGGCTTGAGCAAGCTGGGAGTTACTGCTGTCAGAGCAGCAGCTCTGAAGGCTTGCAAATGTCAGTGCCAGCCAGTGAAGCAAACATCTGTGACGTGCACTGTGGGTCCAAGCATGAAAGTAAAAAGCCAGAGAGAAAGCAACAGCCACCTGGCAGATGTCTTCAAGTGACTGACATACTGCTGTCTGTATAGCAGTTTTTAATCAATAGGAACTAACAGTGATTTAAAGACCATTTCTTTCCAGCCCCCCCGTGTACATCTTGATGTATTTTGCTAGGGAGTAAACCTTTGTAATTCCACAGTCTCTCACTCATGCTACCTACAATTCTTTGTCCCCTTGAATGTTTAAACGTAGTGTTGCTATTATATCATATTATGTTAATTTTTATTTTACCTGTACAAATATAGTATCTGGTTCACAGTGACTTTTTTTCCCACAGTTACATAAATTTATTGCACATGAAAATGTAGTACAGTCATCCAATGCTCCCACTATTGGGTTCACTGATCTTTTTACAGTCAGGATTTTTTAACAGTGTAACCCATTTGTAGTTCTCTTTACTTATTGGTATCAAGTAGGATACGTTGAAATTGCTGGCTTTTGGAAAGCCATGTTTCATTTTGTGATTGCAGTGGTCTTATTCTCCAGTTACTACATTGCAAACAGGTGATGAACAGAAGCTGATATTTTAAAAAGAAAAAAAATTAGTTGTCACAATAACAGCTTTCAGATAGGGCTCTAAGGTGAAAAATAATGACAGGTATAATGTGGCTTTCTTTACACTTTCTTAATAGTTTGTGCTTTGTCATGTAAATTCCCTGGGAAATTAACAATAGGCACCATAGCAGCAACAGCTAAACAAAATGCCCTTGTGAGTATGAGTTTCCTGAATGGGTGAGCAGCCACGTATGGAGCTGTGTCAAGTCAGAAGAAATCCATCACATCAGAGTGGCTCGACCAAATGCACCAATTTGCATGCTTTGTGCTTCTAAAGTCTAAGAGTTGTAAAGTGAATTGCCAAAGTCAAAATGTGCTCCTGTAGAAGATTACTTTATGGGCAAGCTGCAGAACAGCAGTAGTGTTTGATGAGCCTGTCCTCATCTTTATGAAGAGAGCAGAGAAGCTCAATACTAGGTTCCAGCATCTCATAACTGTGAATGCAGCTACAATCAAAAGAAGATGGCACAACTCAACATCTTCCCGCTAGGCAGATCTGCCTGTAAATTGCTTACCTGAAAAGGAGTCTTACATGCTGAGTCTCTTAGGACCAAGCTCACTGGCAGGTATTGATGTTGTTAATGGCATACAAATGTATAAAACTGTGTGTAGAACACAATCGTAGTTCCTAGAAAGGGAACTAGATGTGATGCTCTCCCTTTCCTTCTAAATAGAGACCTGAGCAGCTTCACTTGTGAAAGGAGGAACAGAGGGAGTACTGCATAAGTCTTTCACCTTGGAGTCATCTGTGGGTCCTACTCTCTTTTCCTGTCCCTCACAGAGGTGGTGACAAATGCACACATCATGTAAAGCAGCAGTGATTTTGAAACTTGCAGGGTGTGGCCACAGTCAGACAATATGTAAGCTGGCACTGAAATAGAAACCATGATAAGGAGACTGATTAGTGTGTGTGAAGCTAGAATGCCAAGGGCTTTTCTCTGCAAAATGTTTTGTAGGCTGTCAGCATCTGAGATCCTCTAATTGGCGAGGGTTGTACAGTTGCAGAGAAAGAAGAAATCTACAGAAGGGGTTGTGTGTCATGTAGACAAATATGGGATCTCCTGTGTGCCTCCAGGTAATCTGGGTTTCAAATTTGCTTTTCCTTTACAAGCCCTCACTGGAAAGAGTAAATCTACCTGACCCTGCATATGCCACCATGCATACTGCCATCCCTCTTGAGCTTAGGAGGGGAATTCCGGCAGCATTGCTCTAAAATGCTGAGGCCAATTTTTTATCCCTTGTACTCAATGTGGACTACAAGTCTCTGTGAGTGCTGAAGGATGTGAGGGCTTTTTTTCTGCCTGCAGTTTCTCAGCAGAAAGAAGGAGGATAGGCCCTGCTGCTCTAAAACGAAGTCTTTCCAAGTCTAAGGAAGGAGGAGAGAAAAAAGCTACACCACAGCAGTGTAGCTGACATGCAGGTTTTATTAAAGGTTCAGGGTTCTGAGCAGACGAACCCCATAAGTGCTTTGGATGTATAAACAAGAGAATTGCTCTCTGTTGTGAAGACACAGAAGTCTGTTTCATTAAAGCTTACTGGACCTTCACAGGTAAGGCTTAGCATAGCAAGAGAAGACCTTACACAATGCTGTTTTTCAGAATAACAACTTCAGGAAACTTCGCTCATTTGGTAATTATAGTGCAGGGCTATCCACCTCACACTTGTGTTTAATAATGAAACAGGTATTTAGTGATAGATTTATTTATTGTTTAATACTGTTCAGTGTTGGAAAGTTGAGAAAAGTAATGTGAAAGGAATAAAATGTTTGCAAAGCAGCTACAGGAGTCCAGGACCAGTGTACTAAAGGTCTCAATAGATCTTACCCCAGTACCATGCTGTAACTGCCTTTTGTTCTCAGTAGAGCTGATGTGCCAATTCCAGGTGCAATTGTCCTTACTCTCACCACATACTATTAGATGCCTTTCAAATAAAATCAAGTCACCCTGAGGTGAAAGGAGAGGAGTAGGCCATTTGTTGGGCTTTTCCCTTGTAACATTTTCCTTTCATTTATTTCCAGTGCCTGGAATACTTGTCTTCCAAATTTTTGTCTTCCAAATTTTGCAAATAATTGTCTTCTGGTATTCTGTGAAAATAGTTCTGCTCTGTGTTAGAGCTAGGAAAACCAAAAATGTGAATTGTAATTGCTATCACATTCTTGGTAAGTGCAGGGCATTACTAGTAGTCTAAGAGTACCTCAGCATCTCTTCTTACTCTTCCTTGTACCTGCAGCCAGAAGCAGGCTTGGAGCTCCTAGAACAATTGTGAGCTCCAACTTTGATCTTTTATTAGCTTTCTGCTGTCTTCTGCTTGCATTAAAGGGTTCATACTGCAACAGAAATGAACAGTCTTTATTGTATGATAACATGCTGTGTAATTATCACTCCAAGTGAGTTTTTAAATGCGATGATTAGGAGGAGCAGCAACAAATGGTAAAGTGCTTAGTGTAGTGCGTGACTAATAGAATTTGACCACTAAGAAGCTTCTTCTCCCAGCATTTTGAGTTTTCATTGAGCCAGCTTCTCAAATTGACCATTTCTTCCTTCGTTGTCATGGAAATATTAGGCTAAAAATGTCTTCAGTTGTGCAAGGACTGTGTGCATACTGATTCAGAAGTATGATAAAAGTATGAAAATAAGAAAAGCAGTCTTTACTGTGACACGGTAAGTAATAATCCTAAGCTGCTGGCTCTGCTTTTACATTCTAGTGCAGAAGATATTTGCCTGGTAATACTTGTATTTGTTCACTGCAAGCCTACCTTTGTAGAAGGATAGTGCGTGACAGGTGCTTTATTGACTTCCATTGCTCTTGGTCAGAGTAGGCACTGGGAATTTTAATATTGCATAATATGGCTGCTAAACACAAAGAAAGTGTTGTTGAAAACCATTCTAACAGTGACTAAAGAAAGCTTAGCACCTAGAAATATGAATAGATGGGACTTCCATCTGTAACGGTATGCTGAGTAGTGACAGAATGGGCATAACGTGAAGGAGGAGTGGGGAAATAGTGAGCTCCATAGCGGTTCAACTCTGGCATGCACATACCTTCAGAAGCAGCTCTCATGGAAAAATGTGAACAACTGACATGAGGGAATGCTGCTCCTTTTCTAACATGAAATTCAGTTATGCTTATCAGACATGATCAAAGACCAGCCCAAGAAATGCTGTAGCAAGTGTCTTAAATTGAACTGTCTCCGACAGACAAAAATTAGAGTCCACCCTAATATCTGTGCTTAGCTGAGTTTGGAGTTGTGAGGTGTCCTTTCTCATGCTGTTTTCCCCCTTCACAAAGCAGGCATAGGATAAATTTGTGGCTTACACCTTTCTAAACACTAATCATTGATCATAACGATGATGCAATTTTCCACTTCTATTAATCAGCAGCAATGCTCCTCCACTCATATTTCAATATCAAAGGGAATAAAAACTTGTTGTGGTGTAGAGGGCTGTGTTTGAGGCACTCGGCTTCCTGGAGATATTTCTGAAGTTCATAAATTATCTCTTGCTCGAGGCTGTGCCTGAAGGCATAATACAGTCATGGGTATTCAATTAAGACCTTAAAATATTGCTGCCCTGATAAAAACAAGGAGTTGTTGTTTCACAGGCTTCTGCTTCAGGAGGCAATTAACTTGAGGCAGATGTAATACCTAAAAGCCTAAAGGATGCCACTGTCACACTGGGACAGGGGGAGGGATTTGCTTCATCTGGTACACCTCAGTGGCTGTAAATAGGAATAGGGAAAGGAGAGGTGTCCCAGCTCTGCTCATTCTTCCTCTTTGATGCATCATGTCTCCACGTGCTATTTTTGAAAGCTTGTTGTTGTGTAAGTTTAAACCTTCATAACCAATGAATTTGTTTGACTGCTTGAGCAAAAAGGGGAATTGAGTTACTTGGCTAGGCCAGAGAAACAGGAAAGTGAGTTGTTTGGTCAGAATGTGCTAAAGTGTGAACAAATAACAATGACAGCAAAAACTCTGTAGATGCAGAGATCTTTCCTATACTAATTAATTTTGATAAGAAAATCATTGAGTCAATTGTAACCAAAGGGACAAGCAGTTTAAAACCAGAAATATTAATTTTAGAAGTTAAACCAATATAACTGTTGCATTTCAGAACCTGTTTTATGTCATCTCTGTCATAGATAGGTAACAGTGTATTTTATTTTGCCTACAATTAACACTTCAAGATCTGAAAGCAGACTTGGTTTCCAGTTGTTATGGCCTCAACTACCACACAGTTAAAAATGCTTTGATGATTGCAAGTTTTCCTCAGATATGTTGCTCGCTTGCTAATGCTGATCTTAACTCATCGTTAAGCTGATTTACATAAAAACATTGCATGCCTGTAGGCTTCAGAATTTCATTAAAGTCTCAGTGTTAGTGCAGCTTTTAAAATTTGCTGTTTGCAAATGTCTCTCTGAAATAGCTTTTCTCTCCCTGGATGAAATGCAGATAACTTGTTACAGCCCAACTCGCTCACTCAGGTTGGTGCCTATCAGTCCTTTCCTTACACCAGTCCATGAAAGGCAAAGCAGATAAGATAGCACTGCTGGGTTTATCTGTAAATAATAATATAAAATTCTTACCTTTTCTGGGCTGGGCCCTCTGTCTTTATGAATATGGAATAAATCGTTTGTTGGTTGCAGTGGGATGAAAGATGACAGATGACTCAGTGCGAGGAGTGGTAAAGCTGAGACCTTTTTTTAATATATTTTTTTCCTCCTAATCTCATATTTCATAAAATAATTTTAGGAGGAAAGGATAATTTTTAAGGATGTGAGCTGCCTGAGCAAACTGAATTTCAGTCCTGTTGGCTGTGTCATGCAGTAAAACTTGAAGTGAGTAACAGTCTGAGAATATGCAACTGTGCAAACCTCAGATTCTTTTCCTAGCTGTACAAGGGCTAGAACACCTTTTTAGTAAAAGCATTCTGTGTCAGCTGCTGTGACTGAGCAGTGCCATTCTGGTACTGGCCTTTCCTGTAATGGGGAGCTGAGGAAGCTTGGTCTTGCTATGCCCTGCTTTGACTTCAGTTGTTGCTCTAAATGCCAGCCCGAGCAGGACTTTGGTAGAGGCCCTTGATCATGATGAAGCAGGATTCCACAAGGGCTGCTTGATGGCTGTGAAATTCTAACGCATTCTAACCTCTTCCCACCAAGATGGCATGTGAACTGGCCGACTGACAGTAAATCCCATTGTCAGTTCCCTGTGAAACTGCTCTGCTACCTTCTCTCCTAAGCTCCTGCTTCACTCGAGCCCATGATGATCACGAATCAGTTTTATTTTCTTTGCTTCCCAAACCTGCTTTTATTCTGGTTTCTTCTTTCCCACCCGCATTCCTAGTCCTCTCTGCCACCTTCATCTCTTCCTTCAACACGGGCACTTCTGCAGTGGGTTTGTGTTTTCCTCTTGCACACTACTTGGCACAGGAAGATTCCTCATACATACTCAGCAAGATTCTTCCTGCATGCAGGAGAGCCACCCAGACAGGGCACAGCCAGAATGAGCTTAGATCTGCATTGCAGAAAAAGTGTTTTGGCACCAGCCTGGAACATGCTCAGCACAGAAAGGGCATTTAGATGGTGAAATCAAAAACATCTGAAATGAACACATTGAACCACATTTTTTTGAGAGACTTACGGGTTAGTTAATCTTTAATGTACCTGTACATGAATTCTAAAAGATAAATGCTCAGTAAACTCATTACTGCACCAAATTAACGTGGGGATTAAAAAAGAAAGTTCATCAGAAATCTTTAATGAGTTAAAAAAAATGTGCTCCCTTAACCTCACCACTACAAATTCCTGCATGAAATTTTCTTGGCATGCATCTCTGTAGATCTGAGGCAGACATCCAGCATGCAAAATTTTATTCAAAATGTACGTGTCTTTGAAAACATATAGGCACCTGAAGACAGACATTATAATGGAACACGTCAACCAACTTCAGTAATAAGCAATGCTAGGAGCCCTGCTTATGCGAAGAAATGTATGCAAGTGCTGGCAATGAATGTACAAACACACATCTAGAGCAGCCACTAGCATTTTTTATTAGCGACTCTTGCCAAAAGGGCAGTTTTTATGAGGCAAGTACATAAGCAGTAGTCTACTGAAATTAGATTTATATGCTCTTCACAGAACCACTTTGTTATATTTCCTGTGATAGGAACTCTTGGTTACCTTTATGTTCCTACGGCATGGTGAGAGGCAGATAGTAAAAATGGTATGGCTTTACCTGTCTTGTGCTTTGAAGTCTGCGCCTGAAAAATTACTGAGTACCAGCAGTTAATCAGAGTGCAGTTGTGAGTAAGCAGGCTTGTATCGCATCATGTGAACTGCATAGTAATTGAGGTAGATTGCATGTGGCTAGATGCAAAATCAGTAGCATGGAACCTGCAATTCTGGAGGCACAAACAGGTGAAGCTAGGACAGAAGATACTGTGCCACTGACTATGAGGAATTTATTGTTACCCATTAGATCTTAGCGTACTGATTTACGCTGTGACTCTGTGGTTCTTGGAGGCAGGCAGCTGCTAAATGGAATTGTCAAGCAGAGGAAACAGAAGTGATAGTCAATAATAGAGAGTACCCACAGATCACAAGTAACAAAACAAAGAATTAATGACATAATATGTGATAAGCAGCTTTCTTGCTACAGAGAATATAAATCTAGCCATGAATGTGCAACCTTGTGAAGAAGTAACAGTCTGTGACAAAACCAAGAAGAAAAACTCAGTAGATGAAATAAAGTGTATCTAATCTGATCTGTTTCTCAAATATTTCTGTTTCTACGCAAGTAGAATCTTGTATTGATGCAGAGTTAAGGTTATTTGAATATTCTAACTCTGCATTTCTTCTTCTTGATAAGTTCGGATATTTTGACTGAAATTTGATCTTGAGAAGTTTCCTGGAGTTCTACTATTTGATTTTCAGATCTTACAGTTTCCTTGCATTCTTATACTTGAAATTGTCGGTTATGTACTGGTTAAACTTACCTCCAGATACCTTTTTCTTTCCTGCATGGTAGCACTATAATAATCTGGAAGTCGAGATTTTAAAGTCTGGTATCTTGCAGTTTCTCAAAAGAAAAAAAAAGTATTTTGGAAGTCTGTGTTCAAATGTGCTTCTTCACATGTCCACTTTTGAGCAGGACAGGAAAGAAGTTGTCAGAAAAGTGGAAGAAATTCTGCAGCTGGGATTGAACAAAATATAAACATGAGAGAAATCAACTTTTTACAAGGGTAGATAGTGACTGGACAAAAGAAAATGGTTTAAAACTAAAGGAAGGAATATTTAGATTAGATGTCAGGGGGAAGTTTTTTACTGAGAGTGGTGAGGTGCTGAAACAGATTGCCCAGAGAGGCTGGGGATACCCCATCCCTGGAGGTGTTCAAGGACAGGTTGGATGGGGTTCCAGGAAATCTGATCTGTACTAGATTCTGTGATAGGCAACCCTGCATGTGGCAGGGGGATTGGAACTTGATGATCCTTGAGGTCCCTTCCAACCCAAGCCATCCTATGATTCTCTGATTCTGTGATCCATATGTTTAGGCCTTGCTGGATTTAAAACTGTCTTTGTCTTTAGACACCAAACACTGAGGGACTACAGAATCCCATAGGAGTTTGTATTATTCAACACCCACAATGAGCGGATGCAGTTTCTAGCTGAAGCAGAAATTGAAGCAGAACAGCCTGAAGGCTGTATTATCATCACCACTTATGAGACTGGCAGTTCCTGGAATGGGCAGATTTTCTGGTATAGGATAAGGAATAAGCAGTTGTGGAGGCAAATTTCTCAAGCAAGTTGTTTGCATGGAGCAACAACAGGCACACAGGGCAGAAATAAGCAATAGCAAGTGTTGATGCTGCAAGTATGAAGGACATGCTCTTGTGCTCTGGGTTTCAGGTTGCTACTGATGCACCTCTAATGGCTGTTTTGACTTCCCATTGTAACTCCTTCTCCTGTTTTTTCCATATGCCACTCCCAGCTTCCCTGTTCCATTCAGGCACAGTTCTGCAGACTCCCTGACCCCCATTCTTTCTCTGCTTTGGAGATGGCTGCAGCCACTGTAATGAAAGATGGTCTCTGAGTGATCTGATTGTAGCACAGTATCATCTATTTATTTACTTTCCTTCTGAATCTTTTTGGAGGAAAACTTTATGACTCATAACTTAATTGCTTTCCTCTCTGATGTGATTTGCTCAGTTCCCACGCACATACCATGGGCAGCTACCTTTTCATTACTGAAGTTTGACACCTCTCATTTTTTATGCACAAAGTTTGCCCAAAAGAGCAACAACAGCTCTTTTAGTAATAGATGAAACTGATCATAAAAGACACAACATTTTGAAGACTGACATTCCTGGCCTGACAGATGTGCTCAGAAATGCTTAGCTAATGACAACAAAAGAGCCATGGGAGGAAATTACAACCACATTATGGAGGTGCCTCATGTAACACACACTCCTATCAAATATGAACTGATAAAGCATGTTTATACCTTCTGCTCCCCAAAGAATAGTATGCAGATTTTCTTTAAAACACTGATTTAGATGTGGGAATTTGTGTGTGTGTGTGTGTGTGTGTGTGTTTTGGAGATGTGTGGTTGGTTTTTTTGGTCTGTTTTTTGTCTTCTTTTTGTTTGTTTGGGTTTTTTTTTTTTTTTTTTTTTTTTTTTAATATGACAAGGGAAACTGCTTCATCCTGGCAGTGTTCCTTACTGTATTTGAGATATTTAAGTCAGTATTTAGTGCAAGCTAAGCCCTAGTGAGGAACAGAGGGTTATAAAAGCACATGAATTTTTGAAAAACGGTAGAGATATAGGGCAATTTTGAGAACTGTAGTTTAATGAAAGAATTGAACTGCTTTAACGTGTATCACATGAACCAACAGGAATGATAACACTGACAGGAAACAAGAAAGGGTGGATATGGCTGGTAGGACGCCTGTTAGAAGTCTTCAACCTTCAATATCTCCATCTGCAGTTCATCACGTGCCCCTACTAGGCTTTATCTCCTCTCGCTTCAGTTTAATAGTGAGTGTGTTGTTTCCAACTGCTAGATGATATTGGAAGCAGCATAGAGTATCACTAGGAAGAGTAATGTTCAGCTGGTAATTAATGTTGTGGGCAATTCACAAAACTGGCTTGATAACGGAGATAACTCAGGCCTTTAATAGAGAAATAATTTTTCATGGACTGGATATTTTTCCTGAGTGGGGTGAATCTCCATGGCAAAGGAGTCCTCTGGCACAACTGGTCTAAGTTATGTGTGAACATGGAACGATCTCCGTGGTGTCTGGAGCTAGGCTATGTCCTGGCTCCCTGACATGTCCACAGGAGCACCCACCTATGAAAGGTTGTCATCTGTAGAGTGCGGTACAAAGAGGGAAACAGAACTGCATCTTCTTCTGTCTGGTTCATGTCTCGGTCTTGGTGGCTTTGATTTTGGGTTTTCTGCACCTGTGAGTTACATGTGGATCTAAGCATACAGTTGGGGACTGTTTTATTGATGTAATGAAGATACCAAGCCTGGTGTATTCTTGAGTGTCTTTAAATTTCTCATCACTTGGAAATTTTGCCAATCTAAATGCCATTTATGCTAATTGAAAGGAGAATCTAATTTCATTACTTCATGACTTTAACATCATGACTTCATTAGCTGATCCACTGAGTTACTATTCATAATTAATGATATGAAAATAACATCTTTATTTATACTGGGATTAACAGGACAATACCATTGCACCATGCAGTGTAGCTTGAACAACAGGACAGAGTTAAACGGTTGTCCTTATTCCAGAACAAGCTAATCTACAAGACTACAGTGCAAACAGCCTTACATTTGCTTATTATGTTCTAATGCCAGCTGGATAATATTCAGGTTAATTTACATCACTGCCTTGCCTATATTTCAGATGCAGGGATACCAAGCCAGTGAATGTCTTTATTTATTTTGCAAATGTATCCTTTAGAGGTGATTCAGGGGTACAAGAATAATCTTCAGGTAGATTAAAATGTTGGGACACCACGGAATTGAAAATGAAGCCACCAACCACATTATTTGGAAAAAATGGCTCCTAGACAAAAAAAAAAAACAACACTCAGAAGGTGACATTTTTGCACATAAAGATGCCATATGGAGTTTTGCAAGATTTACTTGTTAAAATTTTATATAGAGGCCAAAAAGAATAACTTGGAATGCAGTAAGAATAGCCATTTTTGTAATATTTTAAATTTGAAATAGATCTGGGAAAAAGTACAAAAAAAAATTAAGAAGGAAGAAAACACTTTTCCCTTGATGTTTCCAGAGCAATTTCTCAAGCTTAGGTGATCTCCATAAGATTTTCAGTCAAGCTGTCCCTAGTCACAGTTGTTAACCACTGTGGTTCATTATTGGCTGATGAATAACTCCTCCTCTGTCACCATTCTGAATTGGACATGTATCTCTCTAGGCTGCTTTCTTTCTTGTTTACAACTGCATTTCGATAGTGATTGAAAATTAAATTATAAATTTTAATTGTGTGAAACTCAGGAGAAAGGAACCTTCAGTACACACATAGATTCTTTCTCAATGCATATTCAATTATCCTAGTAAACCTTCGTCCTTGAAAGTAATATTAAAATACAGAAAGATATATTCTTTCCTTCCACTCTCACTTTGTAATTCTTTTAGTTTAATTATATAGCTAATTTTAAACCCTAGTGTCCCAACATACACCATAACTGATTTCCTACTTGTCAACCTATGGCAAAGTATCTTGCTGTGGGGTCTGAACATTTTCATACAGACTACTACCAGAAGTTAGATTTTATTAACTATGTGAGTTAATAAAAAAAAAAAAAAGTTTAACTGCATTTTAGCTCTCATTGTTCCACACAAGCTGTATAGCTAAAAATCTCCAGGGGAGGCAAAAATTAAGATTTGAATAATTGGTGAGAAATGTGTGTTTTAGGTATTGTGTTATCATCAACTTTTACTGTCTGCTTAGTGAATAAATGGTTTAGCTGCTGAGCTGTTAAAAGTCCCGCAGAGAAAATTACGACATGAAAATTCAATCTGGACTTGCAGTTTTTCAGTTCCACCAGCTCATCTAGCTTTTTTGCTGCAAAATGAAACAACTGCTGCTCCTGGGTGCAACCAAGGCGTCACTTGCTCAGCTCTGCTGTCAGTTGCACTTCTGGTTCTGTAATCCAGGGTCATGGATGATACCAGGGGGGTTTTATCCATCAGAGCTGCAACAACTGTCCAGTTAAAGCTATTGCTCCCTTGGGTGCAGCCATGCATGTGATCACCTGAAGTGGTTCTCTAGAATTTGCAGAATTTCATTCAGGTTGTGGTCAAACCACACGATCCCTGTGTGGAGGTGCTGTGGGGCTCCGCAGCCTGTTCTGCTTTTTTGTGAAGTGCTGCAAAATAAACAGGCTGAATGTTTGCGTCTGTCTGTAGTGGGAAATGTGTGTCTGGAGGCACAGAAATGTGTGTCTGATTGTCCTGTGCTGTGGGTTTGGAGAATACAGTTGCAAATGCACTGTACTGGCTCTCTGGTTGAACCACAGAGGTTGGAAGGGGCCTCTGGAAATCATCTAGTCCAACTCCCCTGCTAAAGCAGCTTCCCTACAGTAGGTTGCACAGGAAAGTGTCCACATGGATTTTGACTGTCTCCAGAGAAGGAGACTCCACAGTTTCTCTGGGCATTTCCAGTGCTCTACCTCTCACAGTAAAGAATTTTTTCCTCGTGTTTGAACAGATCTTCCTGTGTTCCAGTCTGTGCCTGTTATCCCATGTTCCGTCACTGGTACCGCTAAAAAGAGCCTGACCCCATCCTCTTGGCACTCACCTTTAGATATTTTTAAGCATTAATGTGATGTACCTCAGTCTTCTCCAGGCTGAATAGTCAGCCTGTCCTCTTCAGGAACATGCTCCAGCTCCCTAATCACAGTTATTTTTTGGATCTACCGAACAGCAGTCACAGCAATATAATTTATGGCCAGGGTTCCTGCTCTTCACTTTGCCTCATCTTTTCTCACACTGATGTGACTTGTCCATTAAAACACTGTCATTCCTTTATTATTTTCCTATGTACAAACCATAATTACAGTGGGCTTCATTGGTGTCTGCAGACAGTTGTGACAGATTCTGAAAAGCACCTTCAGATGCTCAAAGGTGTCCAGAAAAATGATCAGAGGGCGGGAGCACCTCTCTTACAAAGAAAGTTTGAGGGAGCTGGGCTTGTTCAGCTTGTAGAAGGGAAAGTTCCAGGGAGACTTCATTGCGGCCTTCCAGTACTTAAAGGGAGCTTAAAATCAGGAGGAAGACAGACTTTCATAGGCAGATAGTATGAATATAAGTTAATAAAATATGTTATAAAACAATAGAGGGGAGATTTAGATTAGATTTAGGGGAATTTTTTTTTACTCAGAGGGGTGGAGAGGCACAGGAACAGGAAGAAGAAGAAGCTGCAGATGCTCCATCACTGGAGGCATTCAAAGCCAGGTTTGGATGGGATCCTGGGCAACCTGATGTAGTGGTTGGCAACCCTGCTCATGGCAGGGAGGTTGGAACTGGATGGTCCTTAAGGTCCTTTCTAACACAAGCTATGATTCTGTGCATAGTGTAGCTGCTGAAGGTTTCCATTTCCCCTTTGTTCAAACTGCAAGATGTTAACGTTGTGCTCATTTAAGCACACTCATATCTGTTACATACCTGCTGTGTTCTGATTGTGTATGGGTACATAGCAGCCCAGTTCACATCCTAGTTTGCTCTGAGGGAAAACTCAAGCCTGTAGGTGGGTAGGAAGCCAGGATGTGCGCCAGCAGGTCACTCAGTCCAGGGGAGTTAGGGGGTTGGATAATGGAGAATCCTAGCAAGTGGTGTTTATTTGTAATTACGGTCTAATGGAGAAGTTGGCTGAAAATATCCTTCCTGAACAAGAAGGTGATTTCACTTCTTTCGTGCCTTGACACAGTTACTGAAATGGATTTCACTTGATGCATTTATCTGACTATCAGTGTATGTGGGAAAAGCAATGCCATAAGCCCAAGATCACGGTCTTGTTTCTGTTCCTCACCAAATCCACGTATTTCTAGGTCAGTGGAAATATCTTAAGGTGAGGTCTACTGTGATACTACACTGTTGCTGAAAAATGATTTTATGTAATAACTGTATGAGTGGATAATCTGTGTAGATATATGTCCTTGCTCTAACCAAGACCAAAACAAATAAACTTGGTGCAACCTGTCAGTGAGCAATTATGCAGTCATGTTGACCTAAGAGGTTTCTTACTTCCTGCGCTTGTGTTTGGTGTATCTGAACAGTGAGTATTTCTTTATCCCTCCTTTTCTTTTTCCTAGTGTAGCTAAAGGATCCTGATGTTGTATTCTGAAGTCTGCCTGTTGTAACTGGTGCTTAGGTTGAGATTCACACTGTTTCAAGTCATAGGAATTGAACTGTAAATATTGCTCTGGTAAAGCAGAAGATCAGTCAGGCAGTAGTTGTGCAGTCAGAGGTGGAACACTTACAATCCAGCTACTTGCCAGCTTTATGAGTGAGCCTTGTTATGTCTATCTGCTGCAAGCAGTTCTACAATTTCTCCCTGGCAATTCTTCTAATCCAAAATAATTCTTTTTCAGCTGAAACAAAGATCTGCTTCAAATACTATCATGGTGTGAGTGGAGCACTACGAGCCACAACCCCAAGCGTCACGGTGAAAAACAATGCAGCTCCCGTAAGTTATGCTAGCCATCTATCTTTTCTGTTTATTTTCCCTACTGTCACTCTTCTGTGCCTTGTCTTCCTTGCCAACTTTGTGTAATAGTACATGAAAGTAAAACAGAATATTTGCTTAACTGCACCATGAAACAGAGGAATGAGTATTCTTTCAGTTCAGATGTGTATTTTTAAGCCAGAAGAATTTAGACTCTTCTCTCAACCTGTCACAGATAACCTCTGTGATCTGGGGTCAGTCCCATGCCCTAGCTGTATCCCTTTTTGTTATCTTCTGTCTGCAAAGTGTTGTGAGACTTGATTAAAACCTCTAAAGGATTAGGGATCCTTAGGTTGTAAGTACAATAAATGCTGAGAAAAGAAGTGCAGTTTTCTTTTCTGCATTTTACAAAACTGTGACATGAATGTTTTCATGGTGCTGTCTCTGAGTCAGCGTCAGTGACAAGAAGTGAGCATTCAGGCCCTGATCTATCAAAGTACTGAAGATCATTTTTGAGAGATTGAGGCTTCATTGAGAGCAATTTTGATTTGCTAGAGCTTAGCAGAGCACTGTAGCTCATATGGCTCTAAGAAGCTACATACCTTGTCTGGTTTTTGAAAATTTAGTCACCTTGAGAGTGAATATTTTTTAGAAGAGAGACTTGGTGAAGTCCAGAAATTATCTGGCCTTGTTGACAAACTTCCACTGCCTGCCAAATGCGTCTTGGCAGAGACCTGACTGAGCTAAGGAATTTTGGTCCAACTAGCGTTAGAGAAGGAAGAGTCGTGATGTTGTTTACTCTGGAAGCTGAGTTCAGGAAAAGTCAGTCTTACACATGGTTGTACATAAGTTTCAGGGAACATTCTTGAAGCTTAAATTTTAAAAGTTTAGGGGTGATTTTTTTTGTTGTTGGTTAGTTGGTATTGATTTGTTTGGTGTTGAGTTGTGTTTTTTGTTTTTTCTTTAATGCTTCCAAGTTGATAACTCTAGAAAGGCTGAAAAGTCTTATGTGCTGTATATTGATTGTCTGATTGCATCTGGGTCAGGAAGGATTACATTTTTTCTCCCTTGATGCATGTAGAGACTTTTTGTTGTTTACCTTCTTTTGGTTCAAACAACAGCTGGAAACTGGATGCCGGGTAGGGGTTGATGTGTCTGGTAGGAATGAAAGGCATTTGTGTATGCACCTTTCTTGCATGCTTAGAATGAGTCCGTAAACTGCTTCTGGATCCTGCAGAATTCCGTTCCACTGTCTTCAGAGGAACATCATGACATGCCCTTGGATATTTTCATTTTGTGGTATGCTGAAAAGTACTTTATATTCTGTAGCATTCAGTGTTTTATTGACTCAGGTCTTGCCATTTATTTCCATCAGTATAAGGGGACCATCTAGGTATTGATTCAGTCCCACTCTTCTTTGAAACCCAGCCAGCCAAGCAAGGCAGTAAATACCAGTAGGCTGAGATTAGGATATTTATTTTTCATTATTCACATCTGTTTCTCAGACCTGAATTTGAAGCATGTAAGTAAATTTGTCAGGTTTAGTGTGGAAGAATTGATATTTTATTATTAACTATTGGCAGTATGTTTAAATTAATGGAAGAATGTCAGAAGACATGCACTTTGTGATAAGCAGATATGTAATCTCCCCATAAAATGAAACAGCCATTCACTTTCAGCTGAAGAGGGTTTGTGTCAGAAACTTCTTTTATGATCTTCATCTAAGTATGCTGTTTATGACTGAAAAAAAGACAAAATACAGTACTAAGTAGTATCACATAAATGTTCTACATGAGGGTCAAACCATTGTCCTTGGGAGTAGCACTCTCTTCGCATCTTCCTCTGATTTTTTTTTGCCTTTCTGCTTTGCAGGCTACTCTGCCAGTTCTCTCTGCAGATTGGAGAGGCCAGCAGTGTTGCAAATGCATCATTGGTTTCTCTTGTTGTTTTCTGTTCATTGTTTGCTGTGTGACATAAATATTTGGTGCATTGTAAGGCAAGTACTAAAGCAGTGAATACGAAAAGAACAAAGGAATAACAACGAAGATTATGCAATATTAACCTGGATGACCCTGCTCCATGAGTACAAGGGAAAAATACAAGCCATAGATGTGAAAAGCCCTGTATGACTGCAGAGAAGAATAATGGGCTGATTCTTGCATGTGTGAAGGCCTTCAGTTAAGTATGATCCTTCAGACTCCAGTCCCTGCTGACACTATCAGATGACTTTGCTCATCTGGCTCTCTGCAGTGCATGTGCAACCCTTTTTACAGGATACTGCACCACTGGAAAATGTTGTTAGTCTATCCAAATAGATGAAGAAAAGAAGGGATTTGCTTAGCCCTACCCTTTTTCTAGGCTCTCATGTGCCTCTGCACTGGCTGCCACTGGGTCTGAGATACTGGTCATTATCCATAGAAATACAAACACATATAAGCAGTTACCTTTGACTATGATTTTGCTAATAACAAAGGTTAAAGAAATCACAAAATAACCTGCTCTGTCTGTTTCAAAACATATTTTTTCCAAATAATGGCTTGGGGAAATGATCAGAAAGTTATTTTCCTAAAGAAGCGACAGCTCTTCTGGTTTGTATTTTGCTATGCTCGTTCATCACCAGCTAGAGAGTAAATGCACAGCTTTCCTTATGCCTGCCACTCAGTCCCTCCCCACACCTTTGCAGTCACTCCACAGGAAAGAATAGTGGGGGCAGACCATTCTCTTCTTCCTGTTTCTTGAATTGATATACTGAGCACAGCGGAGCAAGGAGGTGATTGATAGATTACTTTGTTTCTCCTGTTCCTCAGTGTGATCAGTTAAGGGCTGACAGCCTAGTGCCATGCACATAGCTTGTCTGAGGGCCTGAGGCTCCTTACCCTAGTGAGATCTGACATTCTGGGCCCTCCATGATCAAACTGGATGCATCACATCTCTCAGTTGTTTTCATTGCTCCAGTGATTCCGAGCAGTGCCCTGGGGTCCCACGCATGGCATTTATTGCAGCACCAGCCAAAGCTCTGCTCCTCATGCTGGAATGGACTGGATGCAGAGCAGGGCCTCTTCAGATCCTGGAGTGGGTTCTTACACATATTTTCAGCTCAAAGCGGGAATACTCTGGTCTGCACCTGGAAACTTACCCTCTGAAATCAGTGGCAGTTTTACTGGTGACTGTATGATCTTAGTGTTTTGTCAGAAACGATAGCTTTGCAGGGAGAAAATCTCAGTAGAGATTTTGTGGGTCTAGGCACTGAAGGTTTTTTTAAAGCTTGTTGTATAGAAGGAGGGAATTTTTACCAATGTAGTAATGGCATCACAAATTCACCCTGAAACTCAGGATTCCACTAGAGGGACAGAGGGAACGAGGCTTTCTGTGCTTGACAGAAGCAAACCTCATTTGGTATAGCTTGGGAAAAAGATCAGGAGCCAGCTGTCCTGATCAGAAGTAGCGTGTGGGAACCGGTGACCTTCTGGGGACAGCACTTTCCCTGCTAGCACAGACTCAGATGCATCTGCAGCCACCCAGGCAGGTTCTGTTTGAGGCTGCAGGTGCAAAGCACCTACCATGATTTGGACAGCAGCTGGCAGGATGCCCACTTGGTGTGCGTCCAGTCCTGCAGGCACAAAAGCCAGCAGGATGCTACCACCGTGATTTAAAAGCTTTGCCACAACCATCAAAAAAAACCACATTATCTGTCTGTATGTGCTTCGCTGGAACTGAAAAGACAAAAGAAGTTGGAAACAGTTGTGCTGGGGGCTGGAAGTGTTTGCCATTCTTGTTCATATGCTGCTGCGACAATATTTAACAGGCTTTAAAAGGAAACTTGCTTCCAAAGGGGGGAAAAAAAATGCTGTTAGTTGGATATCTTTGTATAGCACTGATAGTGCTTTAGGCTGAGTAGCATCTCACCTTTCTTATATTAAAGATGTTCTACTCCATTTGAATTTATCTCCTTATGCTCTAACCTAGTTATTAGAGCTGCTTTCCTGCTGATTAGGATGCCCTGCAGTTCATTTGTCAGTGAAAAGTCCTGTCACATTTTATTGCTTATGAATCATCAAGCTTAAATATCTGGGAACCAAGAGCTGTATGCTTTGACCAATTCTGACATGGTGAAAGCTAAATGTGAATTTAGGACAATGTAGAGGCCTGGGGGTGATAGCAGTAAATGGAGCACCTGCAATCCTGGCAGAAAGGAACAACCTGGACGAGTGACATCCATGAAGCAGGTTTGTACATGGTAGTTTGTACTTGTAAAGCGTAAGCATTACTGTGGTATGGGTGAGCCAAACAGCTTCCTCAGTAGAAAAGAACACTGTTGTGGCATCTGGAACATTCCTGTATTTGCTACTATTCTGTTGCTTACAGTATCACCTTTAATTCATCTTTACATCAGATACTGTTGTAGAAAAGCAATACAAGTTACAGCAATTAATTCTAGCAATAGGAATTGCATCTTGCTGAGGGTAAGTCTGTGATTATGAAAATGTTTTAACCTGAGCGCAGCTCTTTCGCTGTAAAATAAAGCAGGCACGATAACAGTGTACTGAATGAAAAGAACAGTCTTTTCCCCTAAGAGTTTATCACCTAAAAAGAGAAATTAGAGACATCACAATTAAAAGACAGTAAGTGGAGAATCAGTGTTTTAGCCTCAGGACAAATGTCTTCATGAAATTGGGAACACTCACTATCTGTATTAGATGCAAATAGTCACAGCTGATCAAATCTCTGGAGCTTTCATGCCACCATTTTTGTCTCATAGATCATGATAGCACTCGTCAAATTCACTTAGCATCATGGGGAAAGCTTTGTAAATTGGAGCTAATAATTGGAAGAGACCTTCTCTGTGTCATATTTGTGTGGAAACGCTGCCTCAGCTGGGTTTCCCACAGCAGGAATCACTGCTTGATGAGCTGCTGCCATTTGCTGGTGACTGATCATTCCTGAGGACTTCCTGCTGTAAATGCTTGCATTACGTGCTGCCATGTCAGAGCATGGGCTGCCAAGGAGTGGTTGATAATGAAATGTTCTGCCTTATTTCTATAGATGTGGAGCAAGCCAAGATTTTATAAGAGTTTCCACGTATAAGCAGCCACCTCTTTCTTCTTTCCTGAGACTGGATTTAAAATCCCAGCTGTGCGTTCTTTTTTATTTCAGTCTGTCCCTGAATACAACTGCCATTTTGATTTCCTGTAAAGGAGATGGAGTCAATGAGGAATGAAAAATTAAAGGCAAAGCAACAGGGGAAATGACTGGAAGTGGCAGTACTTGCTCAGCTGGAAGGCAGAGTAGATTACAGAAGTGGAAAACCAAGGGCTGTCTGCCAAGGTAGTCTCTTTCCAGTCTAAAAGATAATCTAACAGAATATGTATGCTAAGAAACAACTACTGTAAGAGAGTTGACTCTATTGATTCAAGGTGAATAATGCTAAAAAAGGCAGCTGATCCATAAACTGTGGGAAGAAGGTGATCTGTGTATGCTTCTGATCTATTGGAAATATCTGCACATTTTTGTTTTCTTCTGATTTTTTTTTACTCACAGTACAGGCAGTGCTGTCCAAATCCCTCCCACCTTACGTGCTTGTACTTCGCCACTGTTGTGGCCTGACATTAAATATGTAATATAACATGAGAACATGAATCTCTAGATTTAAATAAACTATTAAATTTACTGCAAAATTAAGCAATTTAGTAGGAAGCTTTATGTGTCATTGGTTTTCTGTAAGTATGCAGGGAGCAACTTGGTCACTTGTGTATCAAAGTTAATTTTATGGTGTCTGGAGTTAAATGGCTCATAAGAGGTAACTGAACGAGTAGTAGTACCTCTTAAAAGGGAGTTGGCAAAGAATTTACAGTGTGTATAGGAAAGATTAGCACTTTCAAGTTGTGCAGTCCTATACGTGCTCATTTTATACTTGTCTTGAAGTGTTCTGGAGAGCTGATCTTAAAAAAAGAAAGCAAGGAGACAATCAAGAGCAGTCCAGAAAGATTTTCATTAGCAGTCTATTGTTTTCAAGACTTCACATTGTAGTATCTGCCTAAAGCTGTGCACTAGGATTGGTTACTGGGGCACAAAGCACCAAACAGATATGCTAGCTCTTACATGAGGTAACGGCTCATTAACAAGTGTTTGGAGAACACATTTTCCAGGCAGAATTTGAGCCCTTCTGATAAAATAGAAGAGAATTATTTTTAGTGTGAGAACAACCCTCAACACATTTGCTACAGCTGAAAAATGTCATGAATTCATCTTTTCACTTCTGCTTTGGTTCACTGTAAAACCGTGGTAGTGCTTTACAGCCTGATTTGGCAATATTCTGTTATGTTCTAGCATGCTCAGTCACATGAGCAGCCTCGTAACAGTTGCACAGTTGAGCCGGTAGTTTAGTGTAATTATATTTTTGGTTATGATTTTCTATATCCTAATTAGCACTGTTTCAGAGGATTTGAAGGTTAATGACATATCCAAATTATTTCTTATTGCCTCCTCAGTAACACAGCCACTTTTTCAGAATCCAGCTACATAAAACCCATTGTATTTACACTGCAATTACCCTGACATGGAGCAGGCATAGCATTTATATGAATTAGTGGAGTCAGAAAGCATAACCAGGGTGTAATTGGTCTCTAACTGCAGTGTAACTATAGTCGCTGCATTATAAATAATAACCTTTTCCTTCCTTTTATTTCCTCAACTCACAGTTTAAATTGAAATGGTTGTCAAGAGATTTTCTTTAGATATACGGAAAACTCATATGCACTGAGGCCTCTTCTGAGCACTTTTCTAATATTACTGACTTCTATGGCCTGATTCAGTAAAGGTGTGGAGCATATGCTGAAAATCCATTGCTTTTACTGGAAAAGTTTAGGATTTTTCTTCCAAATGAGCAGTCTTTTGAGACAGGATAGAATTATGAAGTAAGTAGAGTCACTTCATATTGTATTTGTATTAGGACAAATTTCAGATATGTCAGTAGCTAAAGTAACAAGTGATAAGCGATGTTCTGTGCGCCTTGTGGCTTTTTTCCTTTTATCTTGATATCTGTTTTTTCAGATCAGTGTGGTTCAAACTGCTATTACCACCAGTTTATGTTATCAAAGACTGACACCACTTGTGAGAGAGGTATGTGTTCAGATTTTCTTGCCTGAAAAGAACAAATTGAGCAAAGGAGGAACAAACAATAATATTATTTGTGAACATCAGCATTGATTTCCTGAGCAGCAACCTGTAATGAATGTTCTTTTTTATTGTTCTGAGACAGAAGGAATATCTCTGTTTTCCAGCACATTGATATACTTAAAATTTTGTCTTCTTTCTAATTTCCTGATCTGTTCATATGAAAGATGAGGCATAGTGTATTGCATCACCACAGTAAAGGGTTGAAGTTTCAAACACGAGCACCAAATACAAGTTCAGGTTTGGTGCCAAAAATCAGAAGTGATTCAAAAGACACAAGGAATGGGCCCAAAATACCCCATGGTGCCTTTTCTGCACTAAGTCACTTGCATATGGCATTAATACCTCCATGGATTCTCTGGAGTATCAAACACTGTGTGCCCTTACAGACCAGGCGGTTTAGGTGCCTGCCCTGTGCAGTGTGCTCAAGTTTCACATGAGTGATCAGAAGTGGAAGTTGCAGGGGCGCTTACCTTGTGCCCATCCTTTAGTCCTCTTTTACCAGTGCTAGCATCTTTGAGCACCTGGTAACTTTAAAATCTATTTTATTTTGCACTTCATGTACTGCCACAGTCATAGCTGCAATGGATTTAAACAGGGAAGAGCTCACTTAAGCTAATATCTGTTAAATTATTAAGCAAAGAGATTGTTTCATTTATTAAGCTTTTTCCTACTGTGCTACTCTGAATGTGAGGTTGTGCAGTCAGAGGAGGAGAGCAGGGACAGAACAGAAGGCAGGGTTAAAGACACCAGTTGCTTATCTGCCATTAAAACATTGTCAACTTCTTGCCCTCTTGTGGACTCTAATTAAGCAGCCTGTGGAATTAAGCACACAATTAGTGTGGAGCTTCAGAGCCACCCGTAAGTATCATTGGCCACAGCATACTCCTCACTCTGAAGATCGGATTCGCCAGTTTGGGGCTTCTTGCTTCTCCCTGTTTCCTTTGTTTCCTTGCACACATTGTTTCAAGAAGAAGACAAAAAAGCCATTGTGTGAACTTCAACCTTACTGAGTATCTGATTCTGTATGAACTTCTAAATGTGGATGTATAGTTTAATTAGCGGACTTACAGCACAGCACAGAGTTGAAATGAAGAAATTAAAAGCATGACAGTTGGGGAACTGGAGTGATTTTATTTCAGCAGCACCAAGATCACTACACATGCTATTTATTTGTTAATGGGTTTAATACATGTCTGCTGTCTCCTGGTCACTTACTTTCTGGTATCTCTTGTTATGGTCACATAATGGCCATAGTAATTGTCTGCACATCATATTACTTCCTTCTCTAGTTTTGTAAATAATGAAAACATCAGTGACTATTCAGCACACTGCACTAGTGCAATCATCTCTGTGCTGTTTTGCAGTCATAGTGATTTTCTCAATCCATGACATCCATGCCTTGTGAAAACAGTAGAAGACTGTTGGCTTTGGTATGCTTTGATCTTTTAGAGTTTAAAATGAGGGAAAGAAAGAACAAGAATGCTGCAAGACTGAGTATTCTCCAACATCCAACACTCAGGGCCATGGAAGTTACAAGAATCCTGCAGCGCGTGGGCACAAGATCTAGGCCAATTTGGGTATGTTCTCCATTACTCACTGATAAGGCACTGAACAGAAAGAGACAGGTTTTGTTTTGCTGTGCCCCACTGTGTTTCCAGGACCACTTGTCCACATCATGACTTTGCTGGCCATGATGTGTTCAACAGTTGCCCATTCTAGCTGTGCATCACATGGTAACATGCTTTGGTGTGTAAAGATGCAAGTTAAATCTGCATCAAAAAAAAAGTTCCATGCAATAATTCAGTAATGTAGACAGACGTAGTGAACAATTTCTTAGGTCATGCTTTAGCATCCTGTTTAACTCTTTGTTGCCACTTAGTATAGTAATTATGGATGTTCCCGATAGCCATCCATCACCCTTTTCTTTAGTCTTGTTAAACACTTGGCCTTTCTGTGTCCATGCAGCAACAAATCTTGCTCTTTAATTAGGCCTTGTATGGAAAAAGAATTTTGCTTTCCTCAATTTTTTATTTCCTATGGTTCAGTTTCATTGTCTTCTGTATTCCAGGATTAGTGGAGATGGAGATTAGAAGCCCTTAACCTCCAATCTCTGTATCAGTTGGCACTATTTAGAGTTTTACCGTGTCTCCTTTTACTCTAGTTCTTCTAAGATGCTTTTGAAATGTGTGTGTCAGGTTATGCATGGTTTTGATCTGAGTCTCCTGTCATGTAGTTATTAATACAAAATGAGACAGTTCTGGAATGCGTAAGCAAGCATTTTCAGGAACTCTGATATCCTCCGGTACTCATTAGTTGAGGAAGTTCTTTGCGTGTTTGTATAACAATGTAAGATAGGATATTTTGAGTGTGGATAGTAAAAATGTGGTTTTGTGTGGAACTGCAACAGAGATAGTAGAATTTTCATACAGGAACAGTGTTAAATAGCTAAGAAATCTCAAACAATAGAGTTGAAATACACCATTTGCTGTATGTATTGGACTCCACGACTCAGAAAGTAATCTGCAGTTCAGTGTTTCTGGGAGGGCATTGCATTTTCATTGCAATAAGAAGTCTGTGTTCTGGTGGTCACTTAGTGACCAAAAGTTGTTGTCATAGCTCTTAATCTGCTGTTAATTCCTATTAACTGTGATACAAAGCAGAGTATTTACAAGGGAATCTTAGCCATGCAGAAGAACACAGTGCACAGGTTTCTGACTGATGTGTCTGTCCAGGTAAATTAGTGCACTAAGCCACTGTCACTGGAGACTCATCTGAACTTTATACCTGTCTGGGGACTCTTGATACGCATGGACCAAGCTTCCCTCTGCTTTGGGTTGCAGTCACATGCGTATCCTATAAGTTTATGGGTGTGAGGGAAATGTTTCAAACATGCGAATGAGAAATAAACTGAATATATTTGTGGTGAAATTGCTGTGCAAAAGCACAGTGTAAAAGTTTACAAGGCTTCAGTGCACAGTTCAGAAGAATGAAAAATTTTTGGGAAGATGTTAAGAGATTATAAGGTCTCTGAAAACTCACAAATGAACTAGAAGTTTTAGCAGAGACACACATTTCTAAGCTAAAGAATGCTTAATTCCCTGTGGCCAACTGGAAAAGAGACAAATGGAGGAAAAATGGGAAGTAAGAAGACGTCTTTTTTCTCATTTCCACACATCTACATCATTCAGATCTGAGTATAAGCCAAGGTATGAACTGAAGCTGAGATGGGCAACTGCTTGCTCAGTCTCTTACTCCACAATTTTCAACAACTGGCACCTCCCCACCGCGGCTCTTTGGAGGCTCTGGGAAGATTTCTTTGCCTCACAGGTGCAGCCAGACAAACAGCTAGACACGTGGAGGGAAAGAGGTCATAAAACTTGCCAAATCAGATCTGAAGCCCGCGCTAACCCTCACTGAGGGCAGTCTTACAATGACATTTCATCTCTTCTGGAGGTGACAGATGTCATTAACTTTAATGCTGAATGGATTTTCAATAAGCAAGTATTTTCCAGCAGCCAGTGTAAAGGAGATAAAGAATATTATTGTAATTTCAAAATTGGCAACCTTCATAAAAGTAACAAGTTCTTAGAATATATCCTGGAATAACCCCTACTCTCAAATAATCTGTATAAAATCAGCAGACATCACTGCAGAGATGAATGTGAGGTAAACCCAAACATATCTTTAACTTGTGGATTTAAGAATCATTTTGAAGTCTGTGGCATAATTCACAGCTTGTTTCAGTGGAAGTACTGCCAGCAGGTGACAGAAAGCTGAAAAGTTATTCAGCACACATCAGTGTGATATCTGCCTCTCAAATATAGTGTCCACAAAGATGCTTGTGTGTGTATGTTCATTTGTACATCAGTGCAAGTCATCATTCCCATCTAGCTGCTTTTTATGGCCTCTGACATTTTATACTCTTATTTTACAGATACCTATTTCCAGTTCAGCTTTCATGATCAGCTTTTAAGTTAGTATTTCATATGAATCTTCTGTGTTGTATCCTTAACCTCTCACAAACCTCAAGTGATACAAAAATATATCTGTAATGTTATATTAGTTATTTTCAGATAGCTAAAAAAAGAAAGAAGCATTACAACTTGTATTCATCAAGAAGCAGACTTAAAGATTCGTGGTTATCTTTTAGGTTGACATCTCCTGGTTTCTAAGAGCTCGACAGGCTAATCAGGCTCCCTTCACATAGTTCTGATGATGGAATATAGTTATATAATGCTGCATGCTTTGATAAATCATTTTTGCTGTAGCTATTGCTTGTATGAAAGATTAAGAACACAAGTAGCTCACATCCAGAAATCAGTGGAGGTTAGTATGTTATATATCAGTATATACGAGTGGTTTTTTTTAACAGAACTTTGAATTCCTTGTTCATTTTTACTCCTTGTATCTCTTGATAAATATTTTCTACTTAGAATGAATATCTGTCTGGTTTTCCCCTATTCTCAGACAGGGGTATTTCCATACATATTGAAAGCATACATTATTTATACAGTCCTTATTTAAAACTTCCAGTTTAAAAGCATGGTTAAATTTTTACACCTGTAAAGTCTTATGGTAAATACTAAGTTGTTTCCACGCAGCTCCCTTTCTAATCCCAGGGGTCTGATTACTATTTACACTGAGGCCTATTATAACCTTATAGCAATGCAATAGGACTTATGTAAGTATAAAACATTAATTAGACCATATGCTGATGTCCTTAGCAAAGGACCACCAACATCACTCATACTACCCTCCCAACCCTGGGTGATTGAGTTCAAAAAATATAGACTATATTATTTCAGGTAGCAACACACAAATAATCTTCTGTTTAGCTTGTCAGAACTTTGTGGTGCCCATCTTGCAAGTGCGATGCTTTTGCTGCTGCTTCCCTACACTGTGCTGTGAGTCTTCAAGCTTCTTGCTAATGCCACAACTGAGAGGATGCTAGAGGCTTACAAGTTGATTATTCAGGAGTGCCTTCAGGAGTGAGGAACGGAGGGAAGAAGCTGCTAAGTTTTTGTCTCGTGATGTCCTCACTCTCTGCCACGAGTGATGCATCATTGCTGGGGTGGGCTGCACGGGCTGCTTCTGTGACATGCAGTTCCGGGACATGTTGTACTGCTGCAGCAGAAGAGCATGAAATAGTAATGCCATAAAGTCAGTGCCTTGTACCACTTTTGGAAGGATTCAACCATCATCTTTTGTGCTTTATTCTGGACTGGCAGCACGTGCTGCCCCAAAATGTGAGACAGAAGAACCATGTATCTTGTTCACTTCTTTCAATTGCTGTACTGGGCAGTACTTGGGAAGGTGGGAGCCACATCTCATCCATACGAGTACTTCTCCACACCACTGGATGGGGACTAGGACTACAGGTGTGGCTGTGTGTGGCTGTGGTTTAACCTGGTGGGCAGCTCAGCACCATGCAGCTGCTTGCACACATTCACATAGTCAGACTGGGAAAGAGAATTTGTAGGTTGAGGTAAGAAGAATGTACTAAGAAAGAAGAAGAAGAAAAGCAAAAGGATGAAACTAAACAAAGCAAGTGATAGAGAGTGCTCACCACACACCACACACCACCATCCAATACCCAGCCAGTCCCCAAGCAACAGCAGCCCCCTCAGCCACCTTCCTCCAGGTTTATAGTTCAGCATGGTGCCATATGATATGAAATATCTCTTTGGCCAGTTTAGGACAGCTGTCCTGGTTCTGTCCTCTCCCAGCTCCTTGTGCACCTCCAGTTCCTTTGCTGACAGGGCAGTATGAGAAGCTGAGTCCTCCTTGGCTCTGTGTAAGAGAGCCGATTATTTCCATCCTAAATCACACAGCACCATACCAGCTACTATGAAGAAAATTAACTCTATGCCAACAGAAACCAAGACAGGTACAAACCTCTGTGTTGCCTTGGTCTACAGGAATAATTTCCCAATTGCACTGATCTCCATCAAAACTGACACATGCATCAAAGAAAGACCTCTCTTGCTGTTAAGATATAATTTACTTATTAACTTCTATGATAATTATATCATTATACATACAGTAGTGAATGATTTCTTTGCAGTGACAGCACTCCTGCATTTAGCTGACATCCCTTTCCCCCTTCTGTCATGTTTAATCATTTTACATTCAAAAGTCTTTTGCATCCAGTATGCGTCAAATCCTTAATGAAGCTGTGGTACCCACATAGCTGTATTTAACTCAGCTGTTATCAGGGGTTGGAATTTGTAAATGTTGCTTCCTCCAAATTTCTTTACCATAACATCCCATCACAGTCATTTTCAGGATGAGTTTGGCCCCTATTTTCTTTATCTTTCAGATTAGTCATTGCTGTTATGTATGAAGAATAACAGAGTTCAAGCTGCATTTGTGCAGACTTAAGAAGAGAAGTCTTTGTTGAAATATTAGTGGTGCCTTTAACTACACAATGGGAAGCTGTAGGGAAAAAGGAGGCACTCTCTTCCCACATAGCATGGTGAAAACACAACAGACAATATGCACAAATTGCAACAAGAGAAATTAGACTTCGGGAATACTTTGTCTTCCTTGTGAGAGTAGTTATACATTAGGACGGGTTGCCTAGGGAGCTTGTAGGATCTCCTTCTGTGGAGATACTCACACCAAAATTGGACAGGGCCCTGACTAACCTTCTCTAGAGTGGTCCTTTTTTTAACTGAAGGGTTGGACCCTTGTGTGACCACATGTGATCATTACTCTTCTATGTATTTGTTTACCCAAACTGCATGAGAAGAGTGAGGAGTTTCTAGAGCTTGCCGTGAAGTACAAACTGCACTCTAAAGTAGTTTTCCGCCTTGCAAAGACATCATGGGTGCATTGCCCTTAAGGGTATTTCCACCATGTTTTCATCACCCTCCTTGTTCCTTAGATCAAAAAGAAAAGATGTTAGTGACAATATTTTAGTTCTCAGTACAAGCAGAAGACTTTCTTCTGAAGTTTGCAGTTAGAGTAAAGGAGCAAATTTTATGCAGAATTACAGGATCCAAACAGTGCCTACTGGCCTTGTCTTGGTTATCAATAATGAAGCTCACAGTTATTTAGTGTTGTACAGGCTTGCTTAGTTGTTCCTGAGAGGATGTTATGTACAAGCAGTTCTTTGCTGTGAGAGTGCTTAAGCACATTAATACTCTGTGTACAGACCTGTCAAGTTTACAGGCGTGACGCTGTTGTGCATTGGACAGCTGCTTGAGGTTAATCTCCTCCTAAACTCAGATTGTCTTATTTTTTTGTTTGTTTGTGTTTTGTTTTTGGATTACAGTAGCTCTGGTGAACACCAAATTTAGTGACTGCAAGAAACCTTCTTTCCCAGCTAACTAGGCCAGAGGCAAGGACAGCAGGGAAGAGCCCTTTGTTTCTGTAAAAGTACGTTTTTCACATCAGGGTATAAACTACTGACATCCTTTGGACTGCTGTAAACTTGCTGAGACACTTGTAAGTGCGTATAAAGGCCTATGGTGTCTAATAGCACACGCAGCCAAAATGAGAACTTGGTGAGATATGCTGCAGAAAGCTTACCCCGAGAGGTTTGCTACGTATCATGAAAAAATGTCTGTGTCTTAGATGTAATCTGGCACTCAACCCAGAAAATACAAATTAAACCCTATCTCACATGCTCATACAACTGCTCAAGTATCTGAAAATCTAAGAATTTATTTAAATGAAATTTTAAAGAGCGTAGGAAGATTAGAGTCTCTAATCATCTTTTCCTCTGCTGCCAAAGGATAGCTGATGTTTTCTAGGCAGAACTGTTGAAGCAATGAAAAAGCTGAATCTGGTAAAATTTAGGAAGAAAAATATATTGGACTCCATAAAAGGTACTGATTCGTTGCCTCAGTCCTCGATTTTGTTTTAATTGAAAGTGGTTGCTAATAACATCCCTCTTCTAGCTTCTTGTTACGTTAAAACAGCATTCTACCCACATAGAGAATATGAAGTATCTTCATGCAGGCTTGGAGACCTGACACTGACTGACCTTTTGGCATAAATTTGTTGATAATTTCCTTCTAGAGGACTTTCCATTTAGTACTGATAGTACTAAACAGCAACTTTGTCGTGTAACGTAGTTTAACTTCCAGGGTTCATTACCTAGAATCTGCTGAAAGAATTTATAGCACTTTCATTGATAAAACAAAATAAAACAAAACAAATGCTTACCTGCTTCCTTGCTAACTTCAAAGGCTTCCAGGAGAGAAGCTTTTCAAATAAAAATCTTCTGTCTCCTGGAAATAAAAGAAGTAATCAGTAAGCACTGCAGCAAGTTGGGACAAGAAGAGCTGTCTACTTTCAGAAGGCAACTGCTATATTTCCAGAAAAGCAAATTCTCCCCTTAATTAGGGAACAACATTGAGAAAGCATTACATTACAAGGCTGGAACAGCACTGCCCACAACAGAGAGGGAAGGCTATGCATGCGTGTGGTCATACTCCTTTGGGGACATAAGCCAACTGCAGAGAAGCCAGCAGGGAGTTAGGCTCTGCTAATAGAGAAACTGGCTGCATGTGATTTGCAGTCACCTGATAGGAGAATACTACAGTGCCAGCACAGTGGCTTAATGAACTAACAGGATAAGTGGAATACATTGCATTCAAGAGCTGGATAATTCTGTTAACAGAGTGAGGGTTGAAGCTGAAGCACTGCCACTAATTAGGGCTAGATTTTCAAAGTAGTACCTGGGATTATGGTCATAATTCTGTCAGTGACAGTCATGGAGCTCAGATCTCCATTTGCTCTTCCCACAGCTCACCCCTTACATTGCAGTGCACCCCGTGTACCCAAGAGATAGTAGAAGCTGAGTGACAGAGGGAAAAAAAGTACTTATTCACAATGTGTTTAATTAGTCAAGTTTTCTTTCAAAACCAGTTCTACTGAGCACTGAGAGAAAATGGGAATATTCACCCAGATCTACTGAGGACAATTCCCATTATGAAGAGGATGGTAAAATGTGAAGCATGAATGTGGGACAATGCCTCATATTCATTTACTGTAGAAAGACACTTCACACTTTGGAGATTATCCTAAGATTCAGTGAAATCAAGAGGGTAACAATAAAAGCCAACAGAGCTATGTTATGGGAAAGTGATTTTTCAGGAAACTCATCACCTGTGCCATGTACACACTCATTTGTTAAATAACAGCTCAAAGCTGATTTAAACTGACACCAGCAAAGTAGTGCAGATTGGAAACTGGTGCTCTGCTCCTGCATCTCTCTGGGGAATTCTGGACCCGTCTTATGTCTCATATGAACTGAAAAATGCAAACAGATGGAAGAGAACAAAACATTAGCTTCTTCTTTCCCTTATGACCATTATATTCAGGCCATTACTCTTGCTTATTTTATTTTAAATCTGAAGGCAAATTTAGTGCTCTTGAAAAGCAGAGAGCACAGAACTGGAGCTTGAGGCAAGGAGAGGACAAGCAGTTATTGGTCAGCCATGTGTTTTCACCCAGCTCTGAAACACCATGTCCTTTGCTCTGACACATCCAGTGCTATTTTTTTTTCTCCTGCTGATGAATAGCTGGGGACAGAGTTGAGGCTATTTTTCACTTGTGATTTGAATCAAGCACAGGTCACCAGCTTGTCTTCCTTGCAAGGCTCTAATCTGCTGCATTTGATTGTCAGAACTGGTGCATAAAACAATGTATTTTGCTGCTTCACTTTCATAGTCTCTAGGTTTCTTTCTCAGTAGGTCCCCATCTTCTATATAGGTGGAACAGTGCTGCTGAGAAGCACGAGCTCTTCTGAATTATTTGATAATTATTCAAACTGCTTTTTTAAGAGACACTCTTTGTAATAGGTGGTGTGATCCAGTGTAGAGCCCTGAAAATGTACAGTACCTGAGGATTTAATCTACATTGGGGTTGGACTAGATGATCTCTAGAGGTCCCTTCCAACCCCTACAATTCTGCGATTAGACACTACTACTGTAATAATTTGTGTTGTCAGTGTATCCTAGATGCTAATCAGTATATTTATAAACTGGAATTTGATTGGATTTAGCATTAGGTCACGTCAGTACTGTTCATCATGTATAAATTCAACAAATACAAGCAGCTAGTGCAGTGGTGTTTCTAATGCCACTTTAGTTTCCAGTGCTTTAAATGTAAGAAATGCTTGCCCATGTGAGAATATTGATTATGATCATTAAATGTTATCACTGTTTTGCAGCAGAAGCTGTGGCTACTCAAGTGCTGTCATTGTTAGGAAAGAGTACAATTTCTTAAACTAGATGCTTCTTCTACTTATGGAAAAAGACAGTTTGTTTGGCTTTTTTGAATTCTCTTGTCTGTATCGTTACACGACCTCCCTTCTGGAGAGTAGAGTGTTAAAAAATGGTAAGACTAAGGAATAACAGTGATCTACTGTGCTATGTTGTTGGAAAGGGACTATTGGCTTATATCTGCTATCTGTGTATGTCTAAACGTGGTAGAAGCATGCAGTAAAATTATATTCTGTTTCACATCATCAGGACTTTTAAAATTATTAAGTTGAGCTACACAATATACAAACAAAGAGTAACACAGAGAGTAGTGTAAAGCATGCTTTACCAGTCACTCTGCTGCCTAAAAGGAGATTTCTACTGTAAAACCAGACAAACATGGAAATATGTTTACAGCTTCTTCCAGACCTGCATGCTCATTGCACTCTTAGTCAAAAATATTTTCTTCATCATAGAGGAAAACTGAATAAAAGTACCTGAGGTGTGCCCTGAAGCCACTTCCAGGAGCAAGAGTGTTCTTGTTACTCTTCCATATATATGGTAGAGTGGAGGGTATGAAGCAGTGATGGGTAAGGTATTTTAGGAGATATTTTAATTAGCTGTCAGAGTTTTTGTTTCTTAGCTTCTGGTTAGACAAATTTTTAGTGATGCACTTGGGTTTTGCCTCAGTAACAGTTGATGAACTGTCATAATGTAGGATTTCTCAAGTTTGTTGCTTTTTTTTTTCCATAACACATATCACGGCTAAACAAGAGGGATTTTCAAGGACTCCGTTTGGCAGTGTGAAGCCTGCCTGCTTTCTCATTTAGGGTCTCATAACTTCCCTCCAGCATTTGCAGGAACTACTCACAAGGAAAAGTGATGCTAGGAAAACACTATTATTTTTAGCTTTCAGACATCTCCTTCTGTCTTCTATTTTCTCTCTATTCAGAAAATGAAAAGCACTACGAAATGTGGACTTGTTCCTGAGTTCAGTAAGTCATGAGAGGCTTTAATCTGGCCTTGAATACCTCTGCATCTTTTGGAGATAGCTGTGATATACTCTGGAGGTTGCCTTTTGCCTATGCTTCAGTGGCTGGGAAGCTCTGTACTAGGCTGGAAGAAATTTTTTCAGGGCATGGAGAATATTTTAATGGAGAATATTTTAAAGGAAGCATTGATGCTTCTTTTCCTGCTTGAGTGAGTGCACACACAGAAATACCAGAGATTCTCATCACAAGCAAGGAAAGCAGGAGGAAGTTTGAATACGGATCAGGAAACCTGTTTTCTGAGAGATTCAGCTAGGTTTGAAACTGCAACTCAGATCCCATCTCTGCATGTCCAGATATGATAGAAGCATGTAATAAAAGCATATTGATCGGGTTTCACATCAGGATTTTTAAAATAATTAGACTGGGCTGCACAGTGTGCAAATATTGCATTATAAACAACGATATACTAATTCAGACTGAACTCTCACTTCAAGGGCATAAAAGAACCAAAGTTATGGGGAAAGATTACAGTTATTCCTTTTCATACCAAGGACTTCAGTCTGTAAGATGTCAAGATTAATGTCACTGTTCTGTCAGCTGTGCTTTAAGTGGCAGCTGAGAAGATAAGAGCTTTTTTTAACTTCCTGGTGACAAAATTCAGAGTTTACCTACAGTGATGAAGCTCCCAAAGAAATTTTATTGGACCTGCTAAAATTAGTCTGAGTTTCTTTCACGATAAATGGCTAGAAGAATGAATAAGGACCATGCACTTTCTCATCCCAGGCATCTATGCAGATCCCAGTCTGTGTGGTTACTGGTGATGGTTAGTGAGCATGTTCATTTCCTGCTTTACCCTGCTTATCCTCTGTAGAGTGCCCATAGCCTTTTCTCGCTACCAAGGAGAATCTGATACTTCATCTGAAAAGGGTGACTCTGAACTGAAGCCAATTGCTTTTTTTTTTTTTTTCTTTTTCCCCCTAAAAACATTTGATGTACATTGGAAGACTTTTCACATTGTTTTCAGGTTCCTGAGATTTTTGGTTTGGAAACTTAACTTCAGCTAGGCAGTGAGGCAAACATAATGACCTTGGCTGTCAAAAAGCTCAGAGAGAAGTCTTACATGCTCAGCTTTCCTTACACAGCAAGCAAAATCATGCGATGCTATTGGCATAACTTCTCATCCTCCCCCACTGGTTGTCTGAACTCCTTGAAATGTCAATACTAAAATATTTTCCCACCATTTATAACACCCTTCCCTGGGTATGTCCATGCATAAATGTCTTTTCTTTTGAGAGAGGATGTGAAGCTGCTCTTGAACCCACTTGGGCACATGCTAAGCTTCTGGGACCTGTGTCTGAGGTGAGAAGGTGTAGTGTATGTGAGCAGAATAGGCTCCAGAGCTGAGACTTTTAGTTGGGACGCTGAGGAAAGAGAGACTTCAATTTGGGCTGATAGAGCTATGCAGAATGGTAACTGGGAGAGCTGACAGGCACGTAGGAAATTCTGTATCTAAGATCTTGGTTTGAAAAAGCATTGCTTGTATGCCTAATTCTTTAACGGTGCATCCATTGCCTCTCTCCCCTGCAGAGTTACTGGTGTGCATTCCCTTTATTGGCTAAGCTTCAAAAAAGCCTTGTGGCATTTTCAAAATTATTAAGGTTAAGTGCTAGGCATTGTCAAAAAGACAGTATAATTGCCTTTCGGAGGGCTCCACCGGGATAAACAGCAGAGTTCACACTTTGGTTATACAGCAGTACTAGTGTTTAGCCTTGCTTTCCCTTTGCAGCTTCACTCCTCAGCCCTGGAGGCCCAAGGGTGGCTGTGCGTGCACAACTCCTAGTGCCCAGACAGCCTCGTGAGGCTGCGTGTGCTGCTCTTACAGCAGTGTCCAACTTTCTGACATTTGGAAAGGGTTCTTCACGGTTTCATGAGTTATCTCACTTTTGTGAAAATAGGAGCTGAGAGAACTAAGGCTGTTCAGCTTGGAGAATAAAAGGCTCTGGAGACACCTCATAGCGGCCTTTCAGTATCAAAGGGCTAGGGTCCATAAGAAAGAAGGGGACAGATTCTAGCAGGGTCTGTTGTGAAAGGACAAGGGGAAATGATTTCAAACTAAAAGAGATTCATATTGGATATAAGGGAAAAGATTTTTAATGTGGGGTGGTGAGGTACTGGAACAGGTTGCCTGGAGATGTGGTGTATGCCCTGTCCCTGGAGGCACTCAAGGTCAGGCTGGACAGGGCTCTGACAAACCTGATTAAGCTGCAGATGTCCCTGTTCATTGCCAAGGAGTTGGACTAGGTGACCTTTAAGGGTCCCTTCCAAATCAAATGATTTTATGATTCTATGAGAGGGAAATACTTGTTTACTGCATATCTCAAATACCATGGTACTGAAACAGATCACCATTGAATAAGGTCAGATATTCTTCTTCATTGAAGCTTTTTGTATATTAAGAGTTAACACAAAGCATTATGTAAACTTTCATCCAAAGTGAACATTACAGCTGTATGTGTAGAACATTAATATCTGTAGAAAAGAATCTCGGGCTTTTTATTTACTTATTTATTTATTTTTGTAGTTAGGAGTAGAGATTGGCAGCATTTACTGCTTTTTGTTCATGGCTGTAGGGCAGCCCTGCTCAAGGGAAGGAAATGGATAGTATATGAGCTTGTGGAGCTGCAAGGCATAGCTCAGGGAGGAAGCTCTGGGCATTTCCAGGGCATAGCAGAGGGACAAAGAGAGCCACAGCACAGGGTGGGTGGCCTGCACTTCAGGGAGAACCCACAGCGAAGAGCAGAGAGGTAATGGCTGTATTTAGGGGCTGCAGAATGTTTCCTGCAATTTGAAAAGTTGCTGAGCTGACTAAAATGAAGCCTAGAGGCAAAGACACAACATCAGTGACCTGCAGAGAAAAAAAATGCAGCAGGGTATACTGGGTTTATGTGACAACAGCTTGGTAGCAGAGCCTTCTGTTCTGCTGCCTCAGGTGGGGCTAGTGTTGCCCTGTGCTGCACACAGTCGGCTCCAGACAGCTTTACCAGCCCCACTGCAGGATACAAATGGGCCCCTCAGCCTTGGGGAGAGCAGAGTTCAGAAAGGGCAAAACACTGATTGGCAGTCAGTGTGAAAAGGGCAAGAAATGGCCCTGTGAGCAGCCTGCAGCCCTTGGAGAGCCTATGCTGCAGCAGGGAGAAACGTGTGGAGGAGGGAGCAGCAGAGAGGAGCTGTTGTAGGGTAGGCGGGGTAGTCAGAAATGGAGATACCACACAAGAGCCGTTTTCCATTGAAAGCAAGGGCACTTATATGTTACCAGTCAGGCAATTTGCTCTGCCGAGAAGGATCTGTGGATTCTGGTGGACAACAGGTTGGCCATGAGCCATCAGCGTGCCCTTGTGGCCGAAGAAGGCCAATGGCGTCCCACCGTGCATTAAAAAGAACATGGCCGGCAGATCGAGGGAGGTGGTCCTGCCCCTCTACCCTGCCCTGGCGGGGCCACATTTAGAATATTGTGTCCAGTTCTGGGCTCCCCAATTCAAAAAAAGACAAGGATCTCCTGAAAGGAGTCCAGCAAAGGGCCACAAAGATGATTCGAGGCCAGGAGCATCTCTCATATGGGGAAAGGCTGAGTAACCTGGGTCTGTACAGCCTGGCGAAAAAGAAGATTGAGGGGGATCTAATTAATGTTTATAAATATCTACAGGCAAATAGACGAGACCAGACTCTTCTTGGTGCTTCATAGCAATAGGACAAGTAGTAATGGTTTAAAATTCAAACATAGGAAGTTCCACACAAATGTGCAGAGGAACTTCCTTACAGAAAGGGTGATGGAGCACTGGAACAAGCTGCTCGGAGAGGTTGTGGAGTCTCCTTTGATGGAATTCAAGATCCAGCTGGACACCTACCTGTGTGACCTATTGTGGGGTACCCACTTTATTGGGGAGGGGGGGTGTACTCAATGATCTTTCGATGTACATTCCAAACCCCGCAATTCTGTGATTCTGCAGTTTAAAAATCTTAACTCCAATACGTGCAACTGCCATGTCTACAGAATAAAAATGCAGGAACACTTCCCAGCACCTGGGTGCAGACATGGGCCTCAAATTAATTCTGGCGTATTGGTGGACCCATGTTGTCCTGATATAGTTTTACTAACAGTGGACCCTTAACAGCAGTACATTTTTAATTTTTGATTATGCCAGTATTTGCAGGACACCATCAGTTCCACCCCAGTCTGTTCAAGGTGTAAACCATTAAACTATTCATACCAAACTGACGCTAATCTAAGGACATTTAAAGGCTGGGAAAAAAAAAAGCTCATGGTTTGTGAATATGCACATATCTAGGTCCATTAGCCCAGGCACTCTCCTGGAAAAAAATTGTGCAAAGACCATAAGTAGCAAGCATTAAAGGATAACATATAATAAATATCAGCCAATGCAGTAGTATGAAAAATACATCTTGACAAGGAAATGTCCTTGTTTCTTGATAGAATCATAACTTTGGCCAATAAAGGTTATGAAGCTGTTATCACAAAATTCTCAGTATCACATATAATGCTGATAAAAATTTGTATTGTTCCAGAAGTCAGTGATGGCTTTAATAAATAAATTGAAACCTGTTTACCTGAGAATTCTAAAGCTATAATTGCAACCAATTAACTGATGATCCTCATGATCCGTACCATGGTGAAATTTGCTTACAGTTTGGCTGTACTTAGTACTCATTTCCTCATTTAAACTGCCTATAAGAAACCAATTATAGCAAGGGGTGGAGTCAGAATCCACCCTAAGATTTTGCCACCTTACTATTGTCATGGTACTTTCCATGCCATTTATAGTGTTACGCTTGGTGAGCCAGGTAGATACTTAATTTACACTGGATTACCTTAAAAAAGTTATGCATTGGATAGTCACTGGTACCCTGAATACACCCAAATTGGAACTCCTGGGGGAAACCCTGGGTTCCCTGCAGCTAAGTGCTGCTTGGATTATTGAAGAATAGGGACCTATAAGAGACAATGGTCGCATATTAGACAATTGGAAAACAAAATTACATCTTTGACAGGGCAAACTATCCCACTTTTAAATGAAGCTTACCCTTTGAAATTAAGATCCATATCACTAGATGGGGAAAAGGACTTGGATCAGGTAGGATCCTTGCATCCTAGTTGAACCCAAGAACAAACAGAAGACCAAACAAGCTAAAGTCTAGTTAGGGGATCTGGGAACCTCATGTCCTCTAGAAGTAAGGCTAGTAATGACGCAAAAGACAATGAAAATCCAGGACTTGTAGGGTTGGCACCCAAAGAGTGGCCCCCTGTACATACCACACTACATGCAACCGTGTGCCCATACACAACTATCAAGCTCATGAATTGGTTACAGCAATTTAAGTGAAGACCACGAGAGAGCATACCAGCTTGGTTCTTGAGATTATGGGACATGGGGACCAAAAGTGTGTTAATTGATGGGCCCGAGATTTCTAAACTGGCATCCATTACCACACATCCAGCACTCAGTGAAAGAATATATGTGACTGTGATACATAACGACAAAAAAACATTCTCTAATTCAATGNTTTAAAATTCAAACATAGGAAGTTCCACACAAATGTGCAGAGGAACTTCCTTACAGAAAGGGTGATGGAGCACTGGAACAAGCTGCTCGGAGAGGTTGTGGAGTCTCCTTTGATGGAATTCAAGATCCAGCTGGACACCTACCTGTGTGACCTATTGTGGGGTACCCACTTTATTGGGGAGGGGGGGTGTACTCAATGATCTTTCGATGTACATTCCAAACCCCGCAATTCTGTGATTCTGCAGTTTAAAAATCTTAACTCCAATACGTGCAACTGCCATGTCTACAGAATAAAAATGCAGGAACACTTCCCAGCACCTGGGTGCAGACATGGGCCTCAAATTAATTCTGGCGTATTGGTGGACCCATGTTGTCCTGATATAGTTTTACTAACAGTGGACCCTTAACAGGAGTACATTTTTAATTTTTGATTATGCCAGTATTTGCAGGACACCATCAGTTCCACCCCAGTCTGTTCAAGGTGTAAACCATTAAACTATTCATACCAAACTGACGCTAATCTAAGGACATTTAAAGGCTGGGAAAAAAAAAAGCTCATGGTTTGTGAATATGCACATATCTAGGTCCGTTAGCCCAGGCACTCTCCTGGAAAAAAATTGTGCAAAGACCATAAGTAGCAAGCATTAAAGGATAACATATAATAAATATCAGCCAATGCAGTAGTATGAAAAATACATCTTGACAAGGAAATGTCCTTGTTTCTTGATAGAATCATAACTTTGGCCAATAAAGGTTATGAAGCTGTTATCACAAAATTCTCAGTATCACATATAATGCTGATAAAAATTTGTATTGTTCCAGAAGTCAGTGATGGCTTTAATAAATAAATTGAAACCTGTTTACCTGAGAATTCTAAAGCTATAATTGCAACCAATTAACTGATGATCCTCATGATCCGTACCATGGTGAAATTTGCTTACAGTTTGGCTGTACTTAGTACTCATTTCCTCATTTAAACTGCCTATAAGAAACCAATTATAGCAAGGGGTGGAGTCAGAATCCACCCTAAGATTTTGCCACCTTACTATTGTCATGGTACTTTCCATGCCATTTATAGTGTTACGCTTGGTGAGCCAGGTAGATACTTAATTTACACTGGATTACCTTAAAAAAGTTATGCATTGGATAGTCACTGGTACCCTGAATACACCCAAATTGGAACTCCTGGGGGAAACCCTGGGTTCCCTGCAGCTAAGTGCTGCTTGGATTATTGAAGAATAGGGACCTATAAGAGACAATGGTCGCATATTAGACAATTGGAAAACAAAATTACATCTTTGACAGGGCAAACTATCCCACTTTTAAATGAAGCTTACCCTTTGAAATTAAGATCCATATCACTAGATGGGGAAAAGGACTTGGATCAGGTAGGATCCTTGCATCCTAGTTGAACCCAAGAACAAACAGAAGACCAAACAAGCTAAAGTCTAGTTAGGGGATCTGGGAACCTCATGTCCTCTAGAAGTAAGGCTAGTAATGACGCAAAAGACAATGAAAATCCAGGACTTGTAGGGTTGGCACCCTAAGAGTGGCCCCCTGTACATACCACACTACATGCAACCGTGTGCCCATACACAACTATCAAGCTCATGAATTGGTTACAGCAATTTAAGTGAAGACCACGAGAGAGCATACCAGCTTGGTTCTTGAGATTATGGGACATGGGGACCAAAAGTGTGTTAATTGATGGGCCCGAGATTTCTAAACTGGCATCCATTACCACACATCCAGCACTCAGTGAAAGAATATATGTGACTGTGATACATAACGACAAAAAAACATTCTCTAATTCAATGGATAATGGTGGCATGTAGAATCACGTGGACAAGCAGAACTGATTTTCCAATAAATACTGTATTGTGGACCTTAATGCGGGAACTTTAAAATGATATTACAGAATTAGGAATGAAAGAGGCAATTTATGATGATGCCTTTGAGAGTCCAGACTTGGTTAGGGTTTCAGTGGGGTGAGGGACCTCGTATTACAACAAGCTCCTCTCCACCAGTATGGTACATTGGTATGTGTACTGAACCCCTTAGTGGCCTTGGAGGCTATCATCCAACAGGCCACCCTATTAGTGGCTGATNAATTAACTGATGATCCTCATGATCCGTACCATGGTGAAATTTGCTTACAGTTTGGCTGTACTTAGTACTCATTTCCTCATTTAAACTGCCTATAAGAAACCAATTATAGCAAGGGGTGGAGTCAGAATCCACCCTAAGATTTTGCCACCTTACTATTGTCATGGTACTTTCCATGCCATTTATAGTGTTACGCTTGGTGAGCCAGGTAGATACTTAATTTACACTGGATTACCTTAAAAAAGTTATGCATTGGATAGTCACTGGTACCCTGAATACACCCAAATTGGAACTCCTGGGGGAAACCCTGGGTTCCCTGCAGCTAAGTGCTGCTTGGATTATTGAAGAATAGGGACCTATAAGAGACAATGGTCGCATATTAGACAATTGGAAAACAAAATTACATCTTTGACAGGGCAAACTATCCCACTTTTAAATGAAGCTTACCCTTTGAAATTAAGATCCATATCACTAGATGGGGAAAAGGACTTGGATCAGGTAGGATCCTTGCATCCTAGTTGAACCCAAGAACAAACAGAAGACCAAACAAGCTAAAGTCTAGTTAGGGGATCTGGGAACCTCATGTCCTCTAGAAGTAAGGCTAGTAATGACGCAAAAGACAATGAAAATCCAGGACTTGTAGGGTTGGCACCCTAAGAGTGGCCCCCTGTACATACCACACTACATGCAACCGTGTGCCCATACACAACTATCAAGCTCATGAATTGGTTACAGCAATTTAAGTGAAGACCACGAGAGAGCATACCAGCTTGGTTCTTGAGATTATGGGACATGGGGACCAAAAGTGTGTTAATTGATGGGCCCGAGATTTCTAAACTGGCATCCATTACCACACATCCAGCACTCAGTGAAAGAATATATGTGACTGTGATACATAACGACAAAAAAACATTCTCTAATTCAATGGATAATGGTGGCATGTAGAATCACGTGGACAAGCAGAACTGATTTTCCAATAAATACTGTATTGTGGACCTTAATGCGGGAACTTTAAAATGATATTACAGAATTAGGAATGAAAGAGGCAATTTATGATGATGCCTTTGAAAGTCCAGACTTGGTTAGGGTTTCAGTGGGGTGAGGGACCTCGTATTACAACAAGCTCCTCTCCACCAGTATGGTACATTGGTATGTGTACTGAACCCCTTAGTGGCCTTGGAGGCTATCATCCAACAGGCCACCCTATTAGTGGCTGATCTAGGGGAGACAGAGCGCCTTTGGACCAGGTGCAATATTTGAACATTGGAAGGGGACGAGGTCCTCCCCATAGCTAAAGCCAGGAGACCCGCCCCACACCCTCCTTGATTGGAACCTACATGGGTATCCTGAAATCGAATATTTAATGATTGAATCTTGTCCTGGGTTCAGTCTGCTAAAATTGATTAACAGCCCAATCATGTCCTCCTCTAGCTATAGAGGCAGTTGAAGGACAATCAAAAATTTCAAAATCACCCCAAGAAGACAGGGATGAGAACTATTGAAGAAATACCAACAACATGGAACCTGGAAGATTTCCTAGTTCTCAGTATAAGGAAAAAGCCTCCTCAAGTGACCTGGGCTGCTATGTCCAAGCCACCTGAGGAAAAAGAACTGGCAATTGCAGTTACTTGCATGATGGGGGATGCCGCCCCCCCACACACCTAGGGCCCTATGTTGAACTCACAGTTTTTCAGTCCTGAGAGAACATACAGCGGGTTATGGCATTGGTTGACTTCAACTATTTATGGTAATCCAACCCAAATTCCAGGGAGATAGGGTGATAACTGGTGGGTTTGGGGGAGAGACCATTCCTTTAATCCAGACATGGTTGAAGTTGGGGGTTGGGCATCTCCCACCCTATGAGTATAAACTCTATTGTCCCAGTCTTGGAGTATATTCTGGGCCTAGATATTCTATGCAATCTGACCCTCCAGGCGATCATTTGAGGCGTTGGACTGAGAGAGAGATGTATTAGTATCCAGGCAGTGCAGGAAATATTAAGAGCCCATGTGAAACATGAGCCTATTTGCTTGCCAAGTCTGTGCCGGGTTACTAATATTAAACAGTATACAATCCCAGGGGGGCAAGAGGAAATCTCTAAAACAGAGCAGGAACTAGAAAAAGTAGGGATCATAAGACCTGTGCATAGCCCACATAATTCCCCCATATGCCACATGGAGAATAACAGTGGATTACAGAGAATTAAATATGATCCCACTGTCCATTCATGCAGCTGTATGCTGTATTGCCTCTCTGATGGAGACATTGAGCAGGGAGATAGAAACCTACCATTGTGTCCTAGATACATTCTTCAGTATTCCCATTCGTGAAGAATCACAAGATCAATTTGTATTTATGTCAGGACACAGGTGGTGAACCTTTCAGGTCCTGCCATAAGGTGTGGCAGAAATCCTGTCATGGTCTGAAACAGTGATTGAGCACCTGGTGGGAAGGTAGGGCCAACCAGGGGAGCTCAGGTGCATGCAGTGTACCTGAGTGGTCAGAAGGGATAGAGCCAGGATCCACCCCTTCCCAGACCTCATTTAAGGGTTGGCAGTGGAGGTAAGGGTGCTTTTTGCTGGAGATCCTTGTCTACCTTAGGCCTCTTGAAGGTGAGTAACTGTATTTCTGTCTCAGTGGTTGCTGATTTTGTGTTTGCTCTCATTTGCTATAGCTGATGGCTTTGCTACCCTGCTATTGCTGTGGTACTTTCCATCCTGTTGTAGCAGAGCACAAGGATACTTGTATTCACCAACGTACTGTTGTGACTCAGTGGTGCATGGCTTAGCAGATTAGAATAATCCCAATTACATCAAACTATATCATTATGTTGATGATCTCTTATTGATAACTGATTCTCTGGTGTTGTTAGAAAAGGTAGTGTGTTCATTCTCTGCTTGCTTATGAGAGATAGGGTGGGGTTGTAAGCCCACAAAAGGTATATGGATCAGGCTTGTTGGTGAAATCCTGGGTGTGCTTTCGTCAGGAAAGTGCAATAATAGGTAGAGTTCAGGTGTTCCTAGTATCTTCCTTGCTAAGGTAGCTGCAAGAATTCTTGGGTATTTTGACCTTCCTTTTTTATTTAATTTAGTGCAGCTGCTGAGGTGTTTGTGTTGATAGATAAAGGCCAAAAATGGGACTGGGGAAAAATGTGACAAGAGGCCTTCCAGTGAGTGAAACTAGGTGTTAAACTGGCTCAGATGCTGGGTATATTCAATCCAACACTTCTAGCTGTCTGCTAGCTGAGCATGGGTTTGGCTGGGGTCTGTGGCAGTGGGAATTATGTTTGAACTGCACTTGGGTTCTGGTCTCAGGTTTGGCATGGAGCAGAAGAGGTATGGTGTGATTGAAAAACAATTATTGGCTGCCTGCTTAGTGCCTCAACCAGTAGAGCCAGTAACCCAAACATCTGAAGTCATAGTTAAGATGACCTTGCTAATTCAGGGGTGGATGAAAGATATGACCCACCTTCCTAAGACAGGGAGACCCAAGCACAGACAGTGGCACAGTGGGTTGCCTGTCAGTCAGAGGAGTAGTCTGTCTTCATCAGCATTGGAGGAAGAGCTCCAGGAGATTCTAGGTCTGGTGACATATCACAGTGATGCAGTAAAAGAAAGAATGGTCACTCCACTGGAGAAGAGCCTTCTTCAGGAAGGGAAATATATACAAGGCATCTTCAGAAATGCAATAAATCAGTCCAGTAAGGGTGACTTGAGCAAGTGGAGAGCCTCCACTGAAATAATCTGGTTAGAGGAGGGGGATGATTGGAGTAGTCAGTGGGTGGAACTGTGAGCTGCGTGGATGTCTATAACCCAGGAACCTGGTGATGGTGTACCGATCATCTGCACAGATAGCTGGGCTGTGTACTGGTGGCTTACTCTTTGGATTGCATGGTGGGCCACCCAGGAATGGGCTATCAACACCCAACCAATATGGGGAGGGAATGTGTGGTTAGACATATGGAGTGTGGATTGTACATGTCTACTGTTTGTGGCCACCAATGTCTACCATCACTGGGAAGTGATGAAGCCAACACCCTGGCTTGAGTTCAATGGATTCACCATCCAAGAACATTGTCACAGCTTCTGCTGTAACTAGAGGACATGCTGGACAATAAAACATATAACTGTCTGCATTTGGGCTCATTCTGGTTTGCTGTAGCCAAGGACTTTGCCATCCCCCTATTATTGCAGTACATTCCAACCCATTATAGCATTACATGGGAGAGAGGCAAAGACTTTATTTTCTAAGCTAAGCTTGAATACACAATATTTAATACACTGAGCGATGACTCACAGTTGAGTGGGACTTCAGTTACTGTTTTCTGGCAGAAGTTGGAGTTTTACTGCATAAATGCTCTTTTTCTTTTTTGCCTGCAAGCCTGGTGAGGAGCTGTGACTTTCAAGGAGCAGAGCAGCCCTTGGTTTGGCTCTGGAGTCAGTGGGAGGTAGTGACAGAAACAGCACCACTCTGCTGAACTCAGAGCCAGAGTCATTTCTTCTGCTCTGTTCAAGGAAGCAGCAGAGAAAACTCTGTCCTTCAGCTGATGCAAGTTCTTAATTATGCATTACATGCTGAGATAGTGGTGTTCTTGTTTCCTAGTTTTAATCACAGCCAGAAAGATAACTGGGTTTTAATTTATATAACAGCAACCTAACATTAAAATTCAGTCTGTGGACCTGGCTTTTGAGTTCAGAAAGTCACCTATTGATTTGTTATTTTCTCAGTTTCACCTTCTTCAGTACTTACTGTTATAATACACAGTTATTTGCACAGTAGTATAAGCTCTCAGAAGTGTGCGTGATAAGCTGTGGAGGAGGATTTCCCACTCTATCTGTATTATGTTATAAAGACAGTTGTTTTCAACAGATGTGAGAGCTCCTTATGTACTGCTTCTATCTCATTTAATAAATCATCCCTTTTGGGATGAGGAACAGCTATAGAAAAATTACAGTAACATTTTTGTATCATTCTGTTTTAGTGAAATGCATCCAGGAAAGTCTGACTTAGGCCACTAGTGATTAAAGTGTTACCTGGGTAAAAATGTTGTTTTGATTAATAGTTGTCTAATTGATTCTTTATTACCTTGTAAAAAGGTCAGTTACTAAGCAGTTTGTGTCCAAGGGATACTCTTCTAATCTCTATTTTTCTTCCAGCAGATTTTTAAAAGCATCACCAATGAAGATTCAATCCAGGGACAGGGAAATCGGAGGCTGATAAGCTTTTCATTGTCAGGTAAGGTACTGTTAGTGTGAAATTTTTAAGCCCAGAGAGTGGGAAACTGCAATTATTAAAACCCTTAATGTGTATGTACATATGTATTTATCCATGCATGAGTGTGGTGAGGCACTGGGACAGTCTACCCGGAGAAGCTGTCAGCATCTCATCCCTGCAGGTGTTACAGGACAGATTGGGTGGGGCTTTGAGCAATGTGGACTGTTGGACGTAAACTTTGCCCTTGGCAAAGGGGTTGGATCTTAAGGTCCCTTCTGATCCTGGAATCATAGAATCATTAAGGTTGGAAAAGAGCTCCAAGATCTCTAAATTCATCCATAAACCATCACCACTGTGTCCTTAAGTACCACATTTCCATGTTTCTTCACCTCCAGGCATGTTGGCTCTATCACTTCCCTGCACAGCCTATTCCAATGCTTGACTGCTCTGTCAGAGTAGGTGCTTTTCCTGATATCCAAGATTAACTTCTGTTAGTGCAACTTGAGGCCATTACCTTTTGTCCTATCAATAGTCAAGATAACCTCCTTTTAGGTAGTTACAGAGTGATAAGGTCTCCCCTGAACCTCATCTTCTCCAGTCTAGAACAATCCCAGTTTCCTTGGCTGTTCCTCATAAGGGTCTGGAGCACAAGTCTTACCAGCTTTACTGCACTTTTTGGACATACTCTAGGACCTCAGTGTCTTCCCTGTAGTCAGGGGCCCAAAACTGAGCACCACATTTGAGGTGTGGTCTCACCAGTGCTGAGTACAGGGGGATGATCAGCTCCTAGTCCTGCTGGCTATGCTATTTCTGGTACAAGTTAGTATACTGTTGGCCTTGTATCCCCAGGATAGGTGTTACAACTATTGAAGACAAAAGCAAAAGATATGGAGTACCTCAGCATTCTCCTCATCCTTGGTGTTAATGTTCCCTGCCACATCCAATTAAGAATGGAGATTTTTCTTGATCCTACTTTTGTTGTTAAAACGTTCTTACAAATATAGTTTATTTCACAGTGGTGGCCAGATTAAGCTCTAGCTGGGCTTTTGCCTTCTAGATTTTCACTCTGCATATCCTAGTAACATCCTTGCACTCTCTCTGAGTTGCCTGCCCTTTCTTCCAAAGGTAGTAAATTCTTTTTTTTTCCCCCATAGTCTCAACAGAAGTTCCCTATCCAACCAGGTCAGTCTTCTTCCCTACTGACTCATCTTATGGCATACAGGGATGGCCTCCTGCACCTTTAAAATTTCCTACTTGAGGAATGTCCAACCTTCCTGGACCCTTTCTCTTTCAGACCTCTGTCCCAAGAGAGGGATGTCTTAAGGATCTCTTCCATACTAGAAAGGGAAGTAGCTAGACTTGACTTGGAAGTTTTGAGAAAATAACACACATTGAAGAGTAGTTCTGTTGTACACCAGTTATGCTTGTAAAATTTTACTAGGTAAGTTTTTCTGTATGAAGTCCTACATTCAGGTAAGCATCACATTATATAATTGATTTGACCATATGATTTCTTTTAAGCTTCATTCTAAGTTGTGTTGAAGTCAGCTGGGACTTCTGCATTTATTTCCCATAACTAAGTGCCCAGTGTGGCCCCTTAGGAGTTACACATACTGTATGGCAGTTAAACTGACATTAAATGCAGACCATTTAACACAACACTTTTTCATAGGTTGAACGATGGACGTGCATCCAGTGACATCTATTTGTTAAACAAAATGATAGATTTAGCTCAAAAGAAATCAAGAAAAAAATTAACACTCCTTTATGTTCTTAAGCATACTTAGCCAGAGTAAAAAGCACACTTCTGTTACCTCAGGTTCTTTCGCCTGTTAGACTGAGAGATATCAAGAGCAATAACTAGAGACAGCTAAATAATACTGTCTCAGTTAGCCCTATTATAAGCCAAACCATTTAATTTATGGCTTTTTTCAAAGTATAGAAAGAATGTACCATTTGAAATATTTGGAATATATTATTCTATTGATTAACAGGGGAAAAGGGGAGAAAGAAGGTAGGGAGATGGACCTAAAAACAAAACAGCAGCAATGATCTGAGGAGGGAGGTTAATATACTGAATATATCAGAATGGAGTATAATGCAGTATAATTGGAGTTGAAGCTAATAAATCATAGATTCATAGGTTGGAAAGGACCTACAAGATCATCTAGTCCAACCATCCTCCTATCACCATCCCTACCCACTAAGCTACTAAATCAAATCCCTTAGCACCTCATCTAAACGCTTCTTGAACAGCACTAGGGATGGTGCCTCAACCGCCTCCCTAGGCAGGCCATTCCTGTGCCTCACCACTCTTTCGGAGAAAATTTCCTCAAATCTAATCTAAATCTTCCCCGGCACAACTTGTGGCCATTCCCTCTCATCCTGTCACTATCACAATCTGGGAGAAGAGGCCGACCCCCTCCTCACCACAACCCCCCTTCAGGAAGTGGTAGAGTGCAATAAGGTCCCCTCTGAGCCTCCTTTTCTCCAGACTAAAC